>JADFUC010001291.1:0-233085 GCA_019722365.1 Lithospermum erythrorhizon | reverse complement strand
CTGATATAAGGTATCGATAATCAATTTGTGGTTGTCAATAGTCACCATTCGTGGATGTAATGATTATTATCCTTATTGTTAGCCATGAAAATCATGAGTAAGGAAAATACCACCACTTCACATCTAGCAAATTTATGCAACATGTAACAAAATATTTGTAAGCAATTATCCATGCCCAAGATAGCATATGATGTACAAAGTGATTCAATTCATCATTCACTAGAGGCAGGCCAATATATTTTTCATATAAATTTATTCCTTTAGGACTACATGCTTACCTCTTTCCGATTAATTTTTACACTACCTCAAATGGCGACATACTGCCAATTTCATTTGTAAGGTACTTCCGACCTTGGAAGAATCATAAGTAATCATGAAACTAATTCATGTAATGAAATTTGTATACTTCAAATTATATATGAGTCTTCGAAATATATAAGTCAATCCACCATGTTACAAAAACAATGAGGCATTCACATAAATTTTTCAAGAATATTCAAAAGCCCTTAATATACGCTTTCGATTAATAATTTTGAAGACCTTAATCTTTTCATATTCGCAGCTTCATAAAATTGATTCTTTTCAAGACACATCAAAAGATTCACCTTGGATTAGTCTTCTAGACTACCGATAACCTAAACTTCTTCAATGTAATACATAGCCCATGTAATTAGTCAGGAGAATAAAAAGGGTAGTAAATAAATATTCTTTCAAGTCTTCTTAGACTAGTAATAATTACAATAATTTTCACATATTTTTTGTAAGCAAAATCTTTGTGAGTAGTCTTCAACTAATAATAGATCTAATGATTAACGAACACAATTAGTGTATGTATCTAATGAAACTAATCCTTGTCGAACTAATAAGTCTTCTGACTTAAGTTTTTGATAATTATTTTCTCGAACACATAAATTTAATTTTAAGGACACAACAATTATCCAATGGATATGTTACATAAATAAAACATAATGGAGTAATAAAGATAATTGGAGCGACCGGCCATTTTCTATAACTCTACACCGCATATAATACCAAAAATGTATCTATTGGATATTTATCCAATCGAGTCACATGTTAAACTTCAAAGCACCAAAGATTCGTGTAATACGCGGTATTGCTATACGTGATCAATTTAATACTTTGTAATATTTTAGTACTTCAAAAGAAGATATTATATGAACTGTACCATTATTATAATTATTCAAACAAATTATTCTAATTCAAAAGTTACTAGAACATACGTGTTTAATATTTATAATTAGTAACCAATTTGCTAATACTCCACATGTTTGATTTTCTCCATTGTGAATTATAATGAAGTATAAAGCAATTTTCATGAATCCACTGTGATATATATTTCAAATACACTTTAACATGCAAAAGTATATATGAGTACTAATCTCAAACATATTGCCATCAATTTAATATTAAAATTATAACTGCGGGCTAATTTTAAACAATCATATATTAACATGCTTGGCAAAGCATATACATAAGTTTGATTAATTATGTGTATTGATATTACATCTAAATTATCGCCAATTCTTCAAATTACGCCCTTGTTAAAACTAAAGTATAATTAACGGCGTTTCATAATAAGTGCAAGAAAAGGCACAACATGCTCGATACCAAATGTAAATTAAATCATAATTATATGTATGTTCTAATTAATTTATGAACATACAATAATGAAAGCGGAAGCGATAAGAACGAGATCGATTAGTTTACCTCCAGCCATTGCTTATTGAAAACTCGAATCACCTTTCTGCTACAAAATAATAATTTCTGGTTCCAAACTCTCACTTCTCACTCAGTTGGAAAGCATCATCGTGCTGATAACGTGTTATGAATATAACTAAGAACAATATAAATAGACAGAGAAATAAGAGAGATAATGAGGATGATTTTATTGGTTATGGAATTGTGTAGAATACAATACAATGAGCTGCCTATTTATAGGCTTTCAAGATACAATAATAAGGTAACTAAGTAACTAGGTAAATAAGTAACCTAATTGATTGCTCAACAAGTCGTTCACTTTCTTGGTAAACAAGACGACTTGGTTGACAAGAGATCCACAATATAATATTTCCGTAACAAATCGAATGATTTAATCCAAATTATTCCTTCCTAAACCCACAAAACAAGCCACCCAACTCATAAAATTTGTAAGAAATAACAAAATAAATTGAGGAGAATTCGAGGTTAAATCACCATTAAAAAGTAATTAAACGTTAAGTTGAAAAAGATTGAAGAAAAATAGACAAGACAACCAAATCCACATGTTTTTCTACATTGAAATTAATTTCATTTTTTAAGTAACTAATAAAAATTACACTATTTGTGTTGAATGTGTTGTATAATACTATAAATTGGTTTCCATAATACTACGTTGAATGAATTTTTTAGAATTAAAGTATCAAGGTCATAGAATTAATTATTTTGCATGTCAAGTTTAATGTTCGAGTTTAAAATAATGAAGTTTAGACAAGAAGAAATAGTTTAAAAAAGTTTAGTTTTGAAGCCAATTCATAGAATTAATAATAATTTAGTTTTGAATCTAATTTGTGTGATAAATATTGAAAATATTGAGTTTTTTTGGAATATTATGTGTTTGGAATATTGTTGTTTAAACTATGTCATTTTTTGATTATTATGTCTTTAGAATATTATTGGTTGTTTTTAAATTGTTGTCTTTAAAATATTATGTTGTAGTTTTGTTAGAAATAGGATACCAACACATATAAGTATTTAATGGGATTTCAATATTGCAGGATCATGATACACTAAAGAACCACGGTGGGATTTCAAATTGACGTGTCAATGTGTGTATGGTTGGAATATTGTGGAGGGTACAGATTCAAATTGATGTTCATTTGAAAGAACTAAGTGTGGTATTTCATAGAAGGTTCATTTATCCTACACATGATACGAATCGCTTGGATTTCAGTTAATACACTAACATTTTTGTACATGTTCGATGGGTGACGAGTTCGTAGTGCGGATAGACGCATCCCTGTAATTCATCGCTTAGTCTAGGATTCTACAAGAGAGATGACAAGACGTCAAGTGCGTAATACCGTAAAATAAAGGAGGAGTTGATAATAGACTGCTTGTGTTTTATATTCATATCTAACTAGTTTTAAACTAATCGGATGCGAATCAATCGATACATATTATACAAAAAATAATAAATACGACCATGTTATAATATATTAATGTCGCCGAAAAATCCGATGTGCTCATATACCCAAAGTAGAGTATCTCCAAGAGTATCCACACCAAGAATTTTAACTCTTCGTAAGTTTAGTAAAACGATTAAAGTGAAACAAAACAATAAAAAAAAACTAATTTCTTTGTATGGGAAAAAGGGGACTTGGTCAAACCATATGGGGGGAAGAGGAAAGAATTCTTCAACTTCAAAAAGTTGGAAGAATTATGAGCATTAAATTATGAGGGGTTGAAACTCTTTATATAGGTAAACACTTAAGAGTTTTAAGGAGAGAATGTCTCCTCTATACATGAGTTTCAAAGCACAAAATTCTCCTCCATTATCTCACTTTAGTCGACTAGAATAGGGTAGGAAGGTTCTAGAATTTTTCTCACTTCTTATCCCTTAAATAAAGACACATAATATGTTAGATAGAATATTCTAGAATTATGCTTTTAGATGAAGATTCCGGAATTCCTATCCCCTATGCCATATAGTCGACTATGTCCTACATCCCGAGGTTCGATTTTTCGTCCCTAATATTTCCTTCATATTTCACTTTAAACCCGGGAAGTTATAATACTATTTATTAATAGTTCGATTATCATTACAGGCGACTTCAGACGGATTGACAAGAGTAATATATTAAATAATACTAACCGAATATTATATTAATATGAGCAGATCACTTAGCGACCCTAGTAAGCCATCGTGACCCTTAATGTCAATACGTTAAATCCTAAATATTAATCGTCTAACAATTAATATATATTGATCTTATAGTTTTGAATGTTTAAATAGGTTGATCAATCTAAATTGTTCAACAGACATTTTATGAGATCGATTATCTCATATTTCTAACACTCCCACTTTCCATTTGACGATTTATGATATAGTATCAAATAGTTTATGATACCTCATCAACGATTCTTCGATACATTTTGCAGCAAATAAGCTAAGTAAGATGTCACCAAACTTTTACACCCGGGCAGCTTGTCTTGGTTAATGGGTCAAGTTATCGTGATATCACTTCATAGCCGTAGTGCACTTAATCACCCTTAACTCCCCCCAAGATCCTTAAATCAATTAAAAATATCGATTGTATGAACCTTTGTACCAAGGTTTTCATTCATACTCTTGTAGTATACTCAACGCATGTCGTTATGATCCTCCTGTTACAGAGGACGTTAGTACAAGGTCAAAGTACATTACTCCAGTCCCCATGAAACTCGGCTACTCAGTCTAAAAAATTGGTAATTAACATAAGCCTGGTGGAGATGCTCGGGGACACGTATATTCTATCTTCCAAGTTCTCACGGCGGTCATTGTCCAGTACTATGGCTCCAAACTATTTCAAAGCTCGTAAACCTATGTGATTGATTAGAGTATCCATACTCCCTTTTGATCCAAGAAAATGATCAACACAATCAAGCACATATCATTAGTCGCTTGATGTTTGATCTCGCTCAATTAACACTGACTAGGACGAGGCACCGGGCTATTTTTCATGGCTCATAGGAGGTTTTCTGTTTGACTATGTATCCAAAGACCTTCCGTATCGTAACATTAGATTGCAGTGGAATCAACAAGTTTTGTTACTTATAATAACGAAATGTATATTTTACATATACTCATCATTGTCTAGAACAACGATGTGGATTTGAATCTGGAAGCTCAAATTCAAAAGCATTATATATTAATGGTTGTATATATATTTTACCCGACTTCAAATTAGCACCACTTAAGCATCGAGAAGAGCATTACTTTTCTCAATGTGCTTATACTTGTGTGGTTGATTAGCTAGGTGTCTATAACAAAATGTTGTTCTTTGTTCTAACTTTACGCACATATGCACTTTATTTCAACCATCAAGGAAGTGTCGTTATCCGAGTACATACTGGATCAATAACGAGATCTTGATTATCTAGTTTCGCAAGCTACTAGAGATATCAAACTAGGAAACCTTTCAAGATTACCTACGTGTCATAATTCGGCTTTACTTTATTCACAACTTCTCGTGCTGTAAATCGCATCAGCTTTTGTGTTCTCAGATTCATTTGTTGTGTTACTTTTGTTACTTTTAACAAGATGTTCACAACTCTACTTATATTTGTTATGATACAAATATGACCTCCTTTTCATTGCTTTTCTTTCTATCTATACAACTTTATGAAGTGGGACAAAAATTGTATCTCTTGTAAAAATTCTTTCTTTAAGGTATTCATCTTGAATCACGGTTAAATGGCTTATCGACATAAGCATAACTCAACTTGTTGAAGTTCATTTTAATTGATCTCTCAATCCTAGAAAGATCTTTGAGTAATCCCCTTGATCTTTTATAGAAACTATACACAATCTAATTATGTGTAGTTGTATTATTCTGTATGTCTTCCGTACTAAAATGCATATGCTAGGTAGCTCCAGTGACCTTAACGTCTACACAAGAATTTTAGTTACCATTAATGAATTGAGCTAATGGTCGTTAACTTATGTATATGTCAGCTATTAGGATCGGTGATCTAAAACATTTATGATTATCTCAATTTCTCAAGTACAAGAATCACCTTGACTTGGATAAATTCTATTTATCAGTCGAACACTGTAAACATGGACATTTCTATTCGATTAATCATTATATGTTGTGACAGTTATTCATTCGTTAATAACTAGTTATCTTGGAGTAAATATGTTATCCAATTCTGTATTTGGAATATTTAAACTATTTTCGGATCATACAAATCATAAATCATCATCATTGTTGTTCATGGTTATATTCTTCAAAGCATCACCTTTTATTTGGATTACCATTGTGATAACAACAAATTCAAGTTCAGGTCTTATGATTTGTCAACTATTTAAGCAGGTGAAAGTTTCATGAGACCTTGGGGTGGCTATTACAACTAGAACAATTTCATATCACATCTAATGTGGCCGTCTTGATGTTGATTATTTATATATTCAGGTGGTTCGAAATTGAAGCTTATGAGAATATGTAATCTATATTTATTAGATGAATCTTGTTAAATACAGTAACATATTTAACCTTTTTAAGAATATTAAATGTTCCACGTAAGCCAAACTACCATTCATTTAGACTATTAAAATGCACTTGTATATTCTAAACTATGATAATAGAATTAATGAAACATATAGTTTTACTAATTCATTAATAATAATGTGAGAGTGCTTATATTTATTCATTGATCCCATAAATCTTGTTAATGACTCTAATAAACAACTTGTTCTAAATATTTAATTTTAATTAATGATTGCTCATTATGAATTATAAATATTATTCACATTTAATCATATACTCTAAATATATGATTCCAAATATTCCATCTTTATGATCTTTTATTTGTGTGATTATACTTTTATAATTCATATTGCCTTAGGAGATTTTAGATTTCAAGTCTTCTTACTTGAATTCCCACGAGCATACATGTTATGATATTTATGTTGGTCAAACCAACATAATGGAGATTTAATATCGTTTGTAATTTTCATGTAAAGATTAATAGTTAATTAAATTGAATTAATCTTAAGACATAAAACCATTTATGTTCAAAACATAAATTTGGTGCCATTCGCCCTTTAAAATAACTTAAGATGTGTGAGTTTTTATAATAATTAAAATATTACATAATTTTTAATTTGTGCACTAATACCCGTCACCCTACCTCTGACCCCATTTTCAAACAATACATAGTAAGACTTACACAATTAATGTAAGTAAGGAGATTATTATGGTTTTAACCACTGAATTGATCATTTAAGTAGAAATTTTAATCAGCAGTTCTCATAAAGAGAGTTAATTTGGTCTTTTTTTTTTGTTGTAAACGATATCTGAATTTTACGTTTTGAGCAGTTCTTATCTGATATGTATTAGTATGATTTAGTTTTATACTTAGAAATTCATTACTTATAAAAATACAAAATTAGAGTAAACAGGTAAATGAATCTCAAACTACTCCGGTTTTACAAATCTTCCATCCAGACATGAAACAACGTAAAACTCAACCTCTTGAATCTCCTCCAACCTCCAATAATGCAAGAAATCCAACCCCAAATGATCATTTCACCAAAACAAAAATGGCCAAATACTCAGACAACAATATATTTGTACTATGTTTGTGTTTTAGAGTATTAAATGCATTAATGGTACAAACTTATTTCAACCCTGATGAACACTGGCAAGCTCTTGAAGTTGCTCACAAAATCACCTTTGGGTAATTTTTACTATGTCCCAAAAAGATTGTCCATGTTTGAAGTACTTTTATATATGTTGTTTTTTTAACTCTTTAGTATTTTTTTTATATGTTGTATAATATTTGGGTAATTGTTATTTTTGGGTTAGTTGTTAATTTTGAAATCTAAGTATTTTGTATATATTGTGTAATATTGGATGGAAAATACTATTGCATTTGCGTAAGTTTTAGGCTTATGTATTTCCTTGTCCCAAAAAGAATGTTGGGTTTGTGATTTTTGATGGTTGGCTTTGTTAATTTTGAAATCTGAGTATTTTTATACTATATGTTATTTGATATTTGATGAAGAAGATATAGAAAAGATAGTATTTTTAATGCAATTTACTGTTAACGTTCTAATTTTGATTCAACTAAAAGTTTTGTGTATGAAGTAAGGCTAAAGAGAATGAATAAAAAGGAATAATAGTTGGGGTTGTCTATCTACGGCCAATCTACGGGAGAAGAGAAGGTTAAAATCGAACAATCTTTTATTTCAGTTCGAGGTTCTTTTTCCAAAAGCGGGTGGGGGAGAAGTAATGAGAAGATGTTAGACATCTGTTTAGAAGGCTAAAGAGTTTGTTAATTTTGACCATCCAGAATCAAAGTGGGCAACCTTGATATTATTTGTTTGTTTCCATATTATTTGAACTGAACTATATTATGTGTGAAACATGCTTTGATATTGCAGATATGGGCATTTGACGTGGGAATGGCAAAAGGGTATCAGGAGTTACTTGCACCCTTTAATCTTTGCTGGGCTTTATAAAGTTCTTGCATTTTTCAATCTTGATAAAACCCCCTGGTTCATGGTAAGATGTTCACTATTTATAAATAAATTCCTTCTGTTTTTTTGGCAATGTTGGTCTATCTAGTCCGCATTATTTGTCTCAGAGTGTGTGGCCTTGAACTATTAGAAGGTGACAAAATTTGTAATGTCACTGGTATAGAACTATTGAAGGTTAAAGTGAGATAGGTTATTATTCTTGTACATAAGTACTCCATTTATTCTTGCATATCGCAAGACAGGTTTATGTAGTTTGATATGTGATGAAGTATGCGTAGGATGATGGAAGACTTGTTCCAAAGTCGAAATTTGGCCATGCATTTGGGATGGAAGGAGTAGTAGTGATGGAGTGACACACCGGTTGATCTAATTTAGTTTGTGGCCTATGAATGATTCATGATATTTGTTACTCTTCGTTTCTGCTGCAGATCAGAACACCACGAGTATCACAGTCTATATTTGCTGCAGTTGGTGATCTCTATGTCTTCAAGCTTTCCCGTCTCTTATTCGGCCAGCATGTTTCCCAGTGGGCTGTATCCTTTTCCGGATCATGATTTGACCCTAGTGTATGTCCTAGATCTTTTCCAGTTTCATGGGCGTTTGATGTCAGAAAAGAGCAAACAATGAAAAACCCCCTTTAGCCCTTTGCTTTAAGATTGAATTAAAGGAACTTCCTCTGACTGTAGTCACTCTTAATCATGTAGTAGGTTTTTTCTGACAATTAGTTATTCCAGCTCACAATTGATTTATATAACATCCTTAATATTCTTTCGTTATGATTATATTGTCTAGTGTCCTTGACTCTACCACAGATATTTTGCCAGCTGATGAATTGGTTTATGTTCTTCTGCATAACACGCACTTTATCTAATAGTTTGGAGACTGTTCTTACAGTCACGAGCCTCTACCACTGGCCCTGCATTGGAAGTTCTACAAAAAATTCCATGAGGTCAAGAAAATGGGCTTTGGTTTTAGCAGCATTAGCATGTTCCATCCAACCCACTAGCGCTATAATATGGGTGTATGTAGGCATGTTGGAGTTGTTTCGAACCTACAATAGGCTGAAATTCGTTCTGTTAGACGTTGCTCCAATTGGTGAGTCCATCCTCCACTGCTTTTGAATATGTATTTGTTCTTACCATTCTCAGTTTCTGGCATAGTCCTATCTAGACAATGGAAGCTCTCTGGTATTATTGCATGGGATCTTTTGATTTATAGTGTGTTGGGTCACAAAGAATTCAGGTATGCCATTTAATTAAGATTTTTGTTACATTGAGGACCAATCCCAAACTATCTCCTGATCTAGTTTTTGCTAGATGGTTAACAGGTTTATCTTGCCTGTACTTCCTATAGCTTTAATGTTCTCCGGGTATTCACTAGCTTCGATGAGAGAGTTCAAAGGATCCAAAGACTCAAAGAAAGCATCTGCAAGCACTTGGGGGAAGTGCCCTTCAAAGTTTCAAAGTTGCAGTGTTCTGTTCTTTTCCTACTTGCAACAAATATACCAATGGCTATTTACATGAGTAGCCATGGTTCACCATGGACTTAACAAAATACAAATCAAGACAGCCAGGCCGAGCAGAAAATAACCGAAATTGGAGGAACCGATTTTGGTTCCAAAAATAAAAAGCAGAAAAAATGTCGGTTCGGTTAGGGGCGAACCGATTGAATTTTTAATTAAAAAAAATTAAAAATATTATATATATATATCGGAAATAACCCGAAGACAGACAAAATAACCGAAAAACCGAAAATAACCCGAACCGTAGGAACCGAAAATAACCGAGAACGGGCGAACGATCAGACGATTTAATCAGACGACGAGGAACGAACGGTTTCGGTTCTATCTCAATCCCGTGGGCGGTCGGTTCGGTTCAAAAAAATCTTACGAAACGGCAGAGCCTTGGTAGATGGAAGCCCTAGTTCACCAGGTATGACAACTACTAAATCCTTTCTATCAAATCAAAGTATAAATGATCCATGATGATTTGGTCATATGCACCACCCCCCCCCCCTCACACACACACACACGTTGAATGGTGCTATCCGTTTAGCCTCTTGATAGTGTTCTATTTATTTGTAAATATCAGAGAGGAACTGAAGACGTCATGAACTACCTATCCAAAGAGGCAGCGAATGGAAATGTTAGAAGAATCCTATTCCTGATGCCATGCCATGCTTTGCATCAGGAACTCCCTATGCATTTCTTGGATTGTACACCAAGGTGCAGTAAAGTATAACCAACATTTACTGGCATTTGGTGCAGATTCATATTATGTGACAGATCGCATGTGTGTTTAATTTACTTTTTTGTGGAATTTTTTTGACAGTGAAGAGAAAGGGGTTCTAGATGAGTCGGATCGATTTATGATTGATCCGGTCAAGTTTGCCACAGACTATGCTAGGGATTGGTCAACCCCTAGCCATATTGTTCTATTTGAACCACAAGAGAAGCTGCTTAGGGAATTCCTAATTTCACATAATTTTCAAGAGGTGCACCCAGTATATTCTCAAATTTTGTCAAGTCTTTTGCCTATTTTCATCATGATATCATGTTCTCCTTTTGACAAATATAATTTGGAATGGCAGATATATAGGTCCTTCCACGCTCACTTTAAGGTGGATCGAGATCTTCAGCCTTCAGTTGTGCTGTATGCTTTAAACGGTTAGTTTATTTTTCAAGGGCTTTACAAGATGTACTGTTTTATGTTTCGATCTTACAATTTTGAGCCCGTTCCTCTGCGGCCTCTTTGTAAAATTTTGAGCCTGTTCCTTTGAAATTTGTAACTCCAAAATTTTGGGAAATAGAACTGAGATATATCTGTTATTCCATTCTTTAGAGAGAGATCATTGAGCATTGCATTACGGATAATTTGTACAATTCATGAAAATGAAAACTTATTAGCAAAAACACAAATGTTTCAAACGAGAAACGTAAGATAGACTCATGATTACAGGAAAGATATCTAAACTTCTAATGAGCTCTTTGTCACAGTTTTAAGTGATTTGAACTGTTAAGTTTGAAGCTTATATCTTGTAGATGCAGTAGAGAGCATAAGCATATGATTGATACCCATGGACCACGTTTTGTAAAACTCATAGTTGTTCATCATGTCAAGCTTTATCATTCCCTTATTTGTTGTTAAAACTATGAAATAGCATGTCTCTGACTTTCCTGCTTCTGAATCCTTATAGAACTCCGAATGAAGGTCCATTATGATACCTAGAAGTTAGAACCAAGAAAAAGTTTGTAACTGAATTGATTGAAAAATTCAATATGCAATTACTAAAATAAATTGAAGCACAATGTTCAGATGGAGAACAAGTGAAATTGAAAATGTCAGCCATAGTCAGGTGAACTTACATTCTTTTTGCTTTGAAAATGCTCCAAACATATTAGGTTTTCTCAATTTCATAATAATCTGTAATCAAGAAAGAGCAGAGCATATGTGATTTATCATTTCACAACAAAAATTGAGGGTCATTTAATATTTGACATATTCGTACCGTTCCTTCGTTGGTCAAGATGATGAAGATCAATCTTGTCAAGCTTTTTCCTGTTAACACAATGTTAGTTCAGTGGAGACCAATATATAAATTGAAATGAGATCTATCCAAATCATGAATTCAACTAGCTAAATGGAAAAGATGAAGAGTTGAGTTGATGAATTGATATAGTACCGTCAGATGTCTTGATGTCAATCTCAGCACCCTTCGCAAGCTCTGATCTACATTTGTCAAACTCAATATCAAAATCATAGCTACCCTCAATTGGCAGTACTGGTGCAGGCCTGTTGAATTTATTCTTGCATTCTGATCTTGCTTTTAGTGTAGCGGCTCCTCGCAGTGCTGTCATCTTCCAATATTAGTCAATCTCTTTCAGTTGAAGTCAAACTAGGGAGGATTAGATTTGGATGCTGAAATTTTATGTTTAACGTTGAAGTTGTGACAGTTTTTAAGATTACCCTGTGTAACTGCAATTCATCATTGATCTTAAGTTTTTTGCATTTCTTGTTCATGATACATGTTTAATTGAAGTATATCAAACTTTACTCTATGTAGGTTCAATTCCACAATTTTTTTAGACTCATATCATACTCTTGAAAACAGTTTGTTATTGTAATTTGTAGAAAATTTATACTTGTTTTACTATTTTTAAATCAGACATATCCACGAAATGTATTTTTGTCATTATTTAGTATTTTAAGTTGACATTTTTATGTAATGAGTATTGTAAAAATGTTAGCAGTTCAGAGTGTGAAACATACTTCTTCTGACTCTAGGCATGAAATTGGTAATTCTATAAAAACTTCCTTACCACTTTTTTAATGTAATATTGTTTAGGAAATGAATAGATGATTACATGTTGAAGCTGCAGCAGTTAGTGTTACAATGTCACCAGCATTTGTTCCAGTCATAGCAGAAGATATCACACTACTGAGTTGCTCCTTCTTGGCTCCCATCGCTTCTGCAACTTTTGCACACTGTGCAGCAACTAATGCAGCCGCATTAGCCACAGCAGATTCCTTTGGGGTGTTTTTATCATCATTTTTTGAATTCTCTGCTGCTATAGCAGCCAAAGCAGCTGCAACACCGGCAACTGAAATAGCTGCATGCACTTCAGCTTTCTGTAATCTTTGACCGTCCTTCTTTTTCTGCCTAATTTCCTTCAGCCATTTCTTGATTGAGAGATGTTTCAATGGTGCTAGTTTCCATGGTGCCTGCATCCAGAATTTCATGACTTATCTTCTTCAGTATCCCGAGATAAACAATCTCGTAAGTCATATTACTCTGTAATCTAAATAATTTACTAGCTTCAATTTGTTTTTCTCAAGATGATGATCGTTCTTCCTTGCATCATTAGCATAAGTTCAGTTGATGAAAAACTTACCCATTTCTTCCTGAAATAGCCGCCATAGTTTAGTTCAGGGTGCATTGCTTGTTGCATCCATATCCATGACTGAAAAAGGCAGCATTTCATCATGAATCCTTTTGTAATTTTTTCTTTAAAACAGACCCCAAAATTGTGCTTAATGGTTAAAGTAATATTGTAGTTTGTATACCTTAACATCTTTGGATTTCCATGGTGGAATAGTTGTATTGTTGTCCTCTGGGCTTGCGTTATGTTCCAGCTTCTGCAATATTTTTACTTTCAGTCTCTTATACTCTATCCATACGAAAACCTAAATTCAGTAAATTGTATGGGACTGGTTCTGTTTGAACTCAAAATATTTGTGATGTTATTCTTTTATAGTTTACAAAAGTTTGATATATTGGTAGTAATAGTAGCTGGAGTGTTGTATTGAATATACTATATGAATTATTGCTCCAAGATGAGTTCTGTGTTTCAGGAATAGTCGTCAATAAGGCATAGAATGAAAGAAACTAGAATTTAACTTACCATAAAAGTTTGCATACCAGTATCATTTTCCATCGTCTTCAAAGAACTTTCATGTAGAACAATTGCTCGATCTTGTAGCTCTGGTTGGAAAGCCTGGACAGCGAAATTGCACCAAGCGCGAGACAATAAATCCATCGTCTCAGGATGAGCTTGAGAGAGCGTCGGTTGAAGATCTTGATCCATTGAATTGATCTCTACAGGAAACAATGTTTCAAGAGATTATTTAGTTATTTGCTTGATTGCAGAAATTGTAGTTGAGAAGAGAGGGAGAAAGAATTATGATCAATGTTGTAGCATGCAAGTTATATTTAAAATGGACAACCTTTTTGAATCACAATAATAACATTTCTAATGGATGGTCCCTAACCATCCATAAAGTGATGCCTTTAGAGACTTTGTGTAGCTAGAATAAATGCATAATCAATTTTCAGACATCATTACTAATGGTTGGATCACTTACTAATAAAGATTCCGACGTTGTATAAAAATTGTTACCTTTTAATCTCCTAGCTTAAATAATGAAATGGTAGACAGAGACATTTATTATAGCGGACCTCTTGAAGGAATTTCCCTTCAGAAATTAACAGAAAACTATGCCATCATTAAAAAATACAAAGAAGTTAAAAACAAAAAATGGAACAATTTTGAGTTTATTGGGCTACCTACGTATTATAGCATCTTTCATACACGATTGGCTGCAAATGTTGTCCTCTATATAGTAGCAACGAAAGCTCTAATAAAACTTATAACTAGTGTTACTGAGTCAATATTATTAGCGTTTTAATAGGGTCGAGTTGAGTCGAATCCTGCTAACATCTTAACAAGCTATAGTACTTACTCGACAAGACGTCTTGTTTTAAGACCAAAAAAATTAAAGAATGAATGCTTGACTTTCAGATCGAGTCAAGTAGTTATTAAGTCAAGGTAGGTTGAATAAGTAAGAAAGTGACCCAAGTTACTTTCAAGTTCAACATTGACAGTAAAAATTATGCATACAATAAAACTTAGATTAACCTCTGTGTCCACTCCATTAATCTCTTCCCACGTGTGGAACCAAGATATCTTGTTATAGGTAATTTTAAGAAAAGCTTTGTTCCCAAATTTAGAGCTTAAGATATGACAATTAAAAACAATATAGAAATCCTACTTTTAATTCAATTAGAGAGAGGGAACAAAGTGAGACCCTTAAGGCATCATATATCTTCATATCAAACGGGATTCTAATTCAAGATTGAAGGGAATTTATTAGTTTAACATGGTTGGCACTTATATGAGGCATGAATAGTAACATGGAAGTATCATATCAAATACATAAAAGAGAAGCATAAGGTCCCTCTCTTTTGTAATATATCCAAAAAAGAAAGAATTGTTAGTTGCCATATAAGGTGGAGAGATTATCTAAATTAAAAAAGTGATTATATGGCTTGCTTGAGTTGTAGTATGGCTAAGTACTTGTTTTAATATATGTGAAAAAGATATAGAAACAGAAGAACATTGAACCAAACTACTTATCATCATGACAAGCATGCACATTGTCCTCAATTAGGGTCGTTTAATTAAAGCCAGCATTAGAAATGTTTGATGACATATCAATTAACATATATATTCGATGCGCAGACGCGTAGTATACATTGGAAAAATTAATACTGAGTAAAGAATATATGTAATGTAATAATAAAGTAATCATTTTGAAAAGATGAGTTAAAATGATATTTTTGATGATTTAGATCTTAAAACTAAGTTTTTTTATACTAGTAAAATGTACGTGTGTTGCACGTAAGTATTTATACTGTAAATATTTAAATTGAGATAATAAATAAAGTACAGTAATTAACTATTTACTTAAATTTATAAATTTATACTTTTTTTTGGTCACCATATTACTCTTCATTTTCAAGGTTTAATAAAAGAATGCACATTATGTAATTTTATTTATTATTACATTACATCACTTTTCTCTTTTAATTAAAAGGCACTCCATAAGTATTTTTATTTATTATTTAGGAAAAATATCATTACTTTTAACTGATTTAGGGTGGTATAAATATTCATATTTCTTTTATTTATTTTATTTTTATTTCACAAGTACTTCAAATATTACTTTTGAACTCCTACTCCATCAATTCAATTAATTGATCAAGTATCAAAATCCCAATTAATACCACTTTACTTTTTAATAAATTCCTCCCCACCTCTTTGGAGTTTGGCAATTTAAAACACCTGGAAAAAGAGGACTACTACATTGATTAAGTCCCTTGTTCTTTGAATGTGAAATAGTTCAGATAAATTATAATAAAATCAACTTAATAAATACGACATACCTCTTTTAAAAATTATATATCATTCTAACAATTTTAAATAAAAAGTCAAACCTCAATAGTATATATGTGATTAATATTAATTGATATGAAAACTTTTAGAATTTTGAAATAAATAACAACTTTAATATAAAATGTCACAAGAAGTCATTCAAATAGAAGATGAGGGTACCGATTTGTACATCGAATGTTCATCAATAAAGTGGATTATATACCTATAATATAAATATTCATGGATGTATGTTTTAGACCATAATATCAATGAATTATATTTCATATAGAGTGAAAACTTAGTTTCATTAATTACTTAATCAATACTTGAGTATTAAATAGTGAAGATTGATTTTTTCCTTTCATATATTAAATTCAACTCTAATTACTTATCGTATCTATAGTTTATATAAAGTATTTTTGTGCTTAAGCATAAAAACTAACATGTTATCTATATTATAATAAAAAAATTAAATTTCTGAAATAAAATATTCAAATATATTAAATTTCTGAAATAAAAAAAATTAAATAAGTGTTCCAAATTGACAAACTTTTACACCTTTATCGGTAAACATAATATTGATTTGAATAAAATTTAATGTCAATATTAAAGTACATTGAAAATATTATTATTTGATAATTTTCACCAAATATTATATAACACAATAAAAAATATCTCTAACATTTAATATGAAAATTCAAATTAAAACATCGAATTATCTATCAGAATTTTTCAGTGGTATTAACATGTAACTCGACACTTTTTTATTTCAATCATGAAATGTAATACAAAATATCACATACTCCCTCCGCTCATAGTTTTGTCCTACTACAAGACATCTCTCAATGACATTCTGTCATTATGACGGCACATGTCGATCCCCCTGCACAGTTAGCACTCATAATAATCCAGTGGTCGGTTCCCCTGTCATGGGGTTACTTCCGCTACCGGACGGGGCTGCCCTGACCGTCTCAGTGCATTATCTCTTAATAACCTTATGACGCACAATGATGACTAAGGCTTCCACGTTGAAGCCGTATCAAATCCATGATTTGTTTAGATGAAAAATACTTTATTAAGGGATTGAGAAAAGCTACATTGAGTTTTTAAAAAGCTACATTGAAAATGTAAAAAGCTATATTGAAATTATAAAAAAGTACATTAAATTGTAAATAATCAACTATGGTGAAAAACTAAATTTTTTCTAGACAACCATTTATTCTGAATTTGAGGAGTAAATAATTTAGATATATATTCTTTAATTAGTAATTTTTGATTTAGAAAAATTATTTTTAATTTATAATTGAATAATTATCATACAAATTTTTTTTTAGTATGAGTAGACTAATTCATTGCATTAAAATGGAATTTACTTATCAGCGTGATACAATATTTAAAAAATGGAAACATATGGTAATTGAAAGAGGCAATGATGAAATTGGTAAACCGATGGACATATTGGAGGGTGAGAAAGCAAATAACTCTAATTATGTTTAAATTGTTATATCAAATACTTTACCTTATTGCAAAGATAAGTCGAGTATTTTTACTATATAATTGCACAAAGACGTTGATAAATGAAATATATGATAACTTAAGAGCATGTATTTAAATTTGGTGAAAACTTTGCACAAATTATTGTAGACAATAAATTTTAATCATATTTGAAATTGTTATAGAATTTAGGCAAAATTTAAGACTTATTAATTAATAATCATATACGAGTCCTTTTAAAATTTTAAAAACACAATTTGCCACAAATAGAAAATATTATAATAAGAGTTAATATATAATTAGAGAAAGGAAAGGAAAAACACACAAATTTCAATAATTTTAGCAAGAATATTATCAATAAATAGATGAAAAATATCGAAATTGATCGTATATTTGAAATCATTTACTATTGACATGTTGTTTTAATTAGTCACGTCTAATTAAGTTATTCCAATAAGTTGAGGTTAAAAAATGTTTCTTTAAATTTTAACCTACAAAAGCTCAAGATCTAACAAATCTTGAAATTTTAATTGATTTTTAAAACATTGATTTGAATTAAAATTTTAAAAAGTTCTTATAAAATAATAAAATATTATTTAAAATACACTTGAATCAACGGTATATACATAATAATAAAAATATTTTTAGTTATAAAATAATAAAATATCTATCATTACAAATTGAAATTGAGTTCACGGTCATATTATTAGAATCTTGAGGGAAGAATGGATTTTTATTTCTGAAAAGTAGTGGTTATTTTTTTTTTTCTCAATCGATTGTTAGTAACTAAAAGTTGTTCTCGGCACAAGAAGAAATTCTAGGCTATACTTGTGCAAGTACGTTGGACACTAAGTAGTCGGTCTTGCTGGGTTGCGATTTTGATAATTGGATATGATTTGGAGAGAAAATTGGCAAAATAGCAAAATAAAAAGCATTTTAATTTTTTATAAAGAATGGTGCTATTTAGACAAAGAAAAATTAAAGAAGTGGTCAAATTAGTGATATTTTGCCAATTTTCTCTGATTTTGATCTATATATATTTGATATATAGGCGTCTGATAAGGAAGGCAAATGTCCACTACAAGAAGACATGAGTTTATTTTGGCAAAACATGTCCGGCCCCTTAAGGGTCGAACTGGCCCGGCCCGTGTCACATGTTTGACGGGACAAGGCCCCTTAACGAACCGGCCGATCCGCGAAAGTTAAAAGGGGTCTCCTTATTTGGCCTTACTTAATTCCCCTTTTAAAGCTGCCCCAGCCTTTTTAACGCAGAATCTTTAATATAACTTATGTCAGATATTATAATTCTTGAATGCTATCATCGAGCAAAGCTAGCAATAATATATCGATAAGTCCTAATAATATTTATTGCTATGAAAATAAAGTAATAAAATTATATGTAAATTCTTTTTAATTTACTAAACATATTATACAATTTGAATATTATTTTAGTACAAAGTATCCATTTAGATGCTTACTATGGCTATGCCTCGTTGTCATTTGTAAAATCTATCAAATAATACTAAACTTATTAATTTGAATGATAAAATCTATCAAAATACTAAAATTTTATTTTATCACACTTGGGATAAGAAGTCCATACTCTTAACATTTATTTATAACTCAATTTTATACAAAACGACAGAAACATAATTGAATAAATAAAGGTTAAACTGCACTGCCATGAATTCCAAATTCTACTCACGCTTATCGCAGCTTTGAGAATTGTGTGTTTAAACGGTACCACGCTAATTAAATTGGCACTCAATGCTTATCACGCTTGGTAATCATACAAGCAAAAAGGCATACGTTTAATTCAAATGTTACCATGTTTAATTCATCAGATAAAAGTTTTGAGTTAAATAATATATTTTGCATATGATACTTGAAATAATATCATCGATAAAGCCTTGAGTTAAATAACAAAAGTCTTCAATTATTTAAATAATATATTGATGTTGCTAATGCTTTTATTCATATTATTCAATATTATATAAATATTCTATGCTCTATCCAGATATTATCAAGAAATATTCAACATTAAATATCAACTGTAATTTATAATTAAAAAGAACTAGAATATTGGCCATTACTTTGTAATATTATCGTTAATATTTCTTTTTAATAATTTAAATAATCATTTCAATTATTTTCGAAAGATAATATATCAAATAAAAGATAATATATTAAATAATACCAAATCTAAGCTTATATTCATCAATATGTCAAATAGTTTTTTAATTAGAAAACGTTGTATTATTCTGGGCCGATAATATATTATTTGAAATTTTATACTTTTATTTATATATTATTCAAACTAAATAACTCGATTTATTATTATACACATATTAACGCCGATTTAATACGCTGAATACCAACGACCTGCCTCTGGCCCAATACTTCTGGCCCCGATGTATCTCATACTTCTCTTAACGGCCGGGACCGTTCGTGGGCCTAAGGATCCGTGGGCCCCTGACCGCCCACCGCTGTTCGGCTCCTTACACATGTCTAATTTCCACAAAGCTTACACTGAAATCCTTGTCCAATCGACGTCCGCTCTGTTGGATAGGCAGTCCGCTTGACTGCTATTTGATAGGGTTCGAGTTTGATAAGGATCTCTGGATCTGACCATTAATGGCAAATGGACATACATGGCCAAGAAAACGGCTTAATATGACATCCCGCATATTTTTAAAATGCCGCATTGGACATACAATTAGGATTGATTGACTGCATCTATTATAAGATGTCGTGAATTTGAAAAATATAGAAAAGCGCTAATGGTTAAGCGCCTAAAAATGACTTGTAGCCCAACATTCTCATCAGAAGTGATCAATAACGATTTTATATATATATATAAAAGATATCGAATTTATCCATCTATACTGCTGGGCTTTTAATATTACATCCTGCATATTCTTGACATATGTCTTGTAGAATTAAGAAGAAAAAGAAACAATTACCACCCCATGAAAATAAAATATGAAACTTCATCAAATGAAATCGATCAACAATGGAGAGAAAATAGAAAGAAAATAGTGTGGTAATAAGATTTGTATATATATTGATTATTATGGTTTAATCTACACTTGTTGACAATGAAAATGGTTACTAGCATAAGCAAGAGACCTCATTACATCAACTTGAACACGAAGAGAATCAATATAGTCCAATGCCTCCCTAATCAAAGACTCATTTTGCAAATATTTACCTCCAGGTACAAGATTCTTGAGCACTTGGGTCCTCTTCTTCACCAACCTCTTTGCAACAACACAACTAGCCAAACCATGATATTCAATTCTGTTAACCCTTTTAGCCATGCAACTCTTCTTTACTATTTTCTTGCTTCTTATCTTCTTGCTATTATTTGCCATTTTCAATAATGTTCTTGAAGCTTTCTCAACAATTTTAGAGTTTGAGCCTAACATGTGCTCAAGAATGGTCTTGTTGGAGTCATCTTGTGAAGCATTAGCTAATAAAGCTTGACTCCAAAAGGTGCTAGATTTTCTTGTGGAAGCCATTGCTATGTCGGATGTAATCTTGATAACTTTCGTCCTCTCCAAAATGCTCATTTCTTTGTTTGAAGAATTATATCTTTGGAGGCCTTTCATCCATTTCTCCAAAAAACTCTTTTTACCCAAATTAGGATTTTGCATACTGAAATTGAAAACATACTAAACAAAAGTAAATATGACCTATTTATTGAGTGAAAATAAGTCGCTTGGATTTAGAAATATATGCATACAACATGGAAAAGTTAACTGAAATTCAGTAACGAAATTATCAATTATCGTACGACTTCCATTCTTATTTAATTCGAAGATTTGATTTAGCAATTAAGTATATATACTCAATTTTGACCCCCAAATTGGTTTATTTAAAAATATTTTGTTCTTAACATGAAACATAACGGTATAATATATATGTATTATCGAATTTTACTAATCTTAGCTTTTCACATAAACATACACAAAGCTAATAAACGGCTTATTATATATTATTGCTTAAGAAGTAGGTTGACTATTTGTTTAATAAGAACCTTTCAATCATATTGAAATGGATGAGTGTATTAACGTTGTAACTAAAAAACATCTTAGAAATATAAATAACACTCCGTCAAATTCATTTTGATTGATGTATGTTTTCATTTTACAAGTGATCGCAAATAATTTTTATTCCTTAATTATTCTAACAAATATAAAATTAGTCTTATTGGAGTTGTTTTTGAAAAATATTTTCCTAATTTTTTTATTGAAATATTATTTCATAATATAATTAAAATTATATATTCATGACCAAAACTTGAAGCAAGTTACTAAAACTAATTAGATGGAGTGCATTTATATACTTGCCTCATAGTTAAATAATGAAGCCGTACAAGAGGAATGTGATGGATACAAAGCTGCAGTGAGATTCAGTTTGTGAGATCCAAGAAATGGATTCTCACTGACAATAACACAGAAGAGGGGTTGAGACTTGAGAGGGAAGGAGAAAAAGAAAGATAAAATCGAACCTAATAAAAATGAATGAGAAGAAATGGCATGGGCAAGAAGCTGATTTTATTTGCTGAAAGGCCCTGGAAGTGGTGGGCCAATAGGAGAAAGACACACCACATGCTTGCACATGGAGATGAGAGAAGTCCACGTCCCACAATTACAAAAAACCCTAAAGCTAAGGGTGATAATATATTAATCATTTATAATAATGTAACGAAATTTAGGGAGATTATATAGATATAGCCATATAATTACGGAGTATTATTGATAATGGTCCCTTAATTTTATGCAAATCAAACATTTGTAACTTGAAATGACGACTCGAGTAAATAGACAAGGCTCACAAATTTATTCTACACGGTTATCTTCAATGTTGCATGTGAGTCTTAAATAAAAGAGAATGTGATCTATGGAGATTTGGAGAGAATGATTAAGATAACCTTTGAATTATTGATGTTGCTAGGTTAGCTACCTATTTATGACATGCATGTATGCTATCTCTATCAATTTATCATAAATGTAATACTCTCTTCGATTTTTTTTACTTGATATCCTAGTATTTTTTACATTAATTAAGAAACATTAATAATGAAGTACATTTTATCTATATATCTCTTATCAATAATTAAAATAACAATTAATAGCATTAAATATATGTAACTTTTGAATAGATTAAGGAGGGGATTGAAAGGAAAAACTAATGAAACATTACATTGCTAGGATGTCAAGTAAAAAAAACCGGAGGGACTATCAATATTTTGAATTTATCAATGCCACTAAAGAAATATGGGAAATTTGATTTTGTGTACATTATATAAATATGATAAGAGGTAATTGTCAACTTGGTCCAAGATAGTGGATCAAATTACAATTTAGCTTAAAATAGTTACATTATTGCAGATTAATTTTAATTTATAAATAGCACAAATGGTGTACATTCGTTCTTGAAAGTGGTACAAATATTGCACATTAGTCCTTGTTTAATTTAATAACCACGAGTGTGCAACATTTAACACTTTTGGAGACTATAGTGCAACATTATTTATGACTGGAAGTTAAATGAATTTGTTTTCATATTGCAATATTTATGACACATTCGGGAGGATGTAAAATTTAGTATTATATGACTGGAAGTTAGTTGAATTTATTTTGTTTCTATTATTTGAATAACTGATTAGCAATATATATATATAGTTATATGGTACTTGCTTGCGCTCATAAGTTGAGACATATGCCCATAAAGTTGGTGATTAATGTAATAAAGATCCAAAACATAGGTTGAAGTTTGTCCAAATGAGAACGTACGGCTACATTGTTTGTGGACAAATGATATAATTCTTGATTTAAAGTAGTGCAAGAATAATAACCGCTAAAATTTTCCTAAAATACATTCTAATAAATCACTATTTTTTTAATTTCTAATCGATTTTACGATATATTTTAAAATTTCTATTATTCATCAGCTATTGAAAAAAATAATGTAGAGAATATAAATTTCAAAGGGCTGAAATGATTTAATACTCATGAGTGAACTTATTTTAAGTGAGTTCAAAAAGCACTCCATTTTTTTCATTTTTAGTGATTTTGGCCCCTCATTTTCGCTTTTATGAGCTCGACGCGACTATCGAAATCGAACCCTACAAATGGCCGGGAAACCGACGCCAACCAACGCTTAACACTTCCCATGTTTCAAGCGGCATCGCAAATTCCCCTCGACGCTATATTTTCGACGCTAATTTCATTCCGATGCCAATACCCGACGCTAAGAAACCCGATTTAAGTACGGGCTTTACCGACTCCCGAACGACGCCAAGACCGACTCCAACTTTTAATTAATTTATTACTGACACTTGAATCGAAGTGCTAAACCGAAGCCAACTTTTATTTAATTTGCTTTATTTCGAATTTTTTTCCCGGCCGCCAAAACCCGACCTCCCAAAAGTAATTTCTTTTGATTTAATTTTACCCAATGCCAACCCGACGCCAATTTTATTTAATTTAATTATACCCGACGCCAACACGAGGCTGCGAATAATTTTATTTATTTGAACACCGACACCATCCTCGAGGCTGGGTCACGCATTTATTTATTTGAATCCCGACGCTAACCTCGACACGCCTACTGGTTGTTTAGGGGAAAAATGTTATCCGTGATACTACAAAATATATCGGGCAAAGATCCCAGACGCTGATCATTCATATTCTCAATCCATACAATCATAATATTCTCAGTTCATACAATCACAACAAAAATATCCAAAAAAATATATAAAAAAATATCCAAAAAAACATATAAAAACCATACATTTATCAATATCGTTCAATTAGTCCAACGAAGAATTTATCATTATCATTTATAAAAAGTCATACATTTGTGGGCTTCATACATTTATCATTTATCATTAAACATATAATCCAAAAAAAACATATAAAACTTCGTTACATCCAAAAACATATATCATTATCATTATCACTTATCCAACGAAGAATTTCATTCAAACTTTGTTATCCCATTTTCATAAAAAACATAATATAAAAAAATATTAGAAACTAATTAATCAAAATCGAACAAGAGAAAGTCACCTACAAAATGAAATTAAACAAAAATTAGTAATAATATAAATTATGAATAAATTAATTTTGGAAGTTTCACCTAAAATAAAATTAAAAACAAAGTCAAGAATTATACAAATGAAATAAATTGAAATAGAGAAAGATAGAAATAATACATAGGAAAAGAGAATGAAATAAATTGATATTTATGCGTTTGATATTTTAAAGAACCGTTCTAATTGCATCGCCTGACGCCAACTAACGCCAACTTTTTCAACTAATTTGAATTTCTCAGAAACACGAGCTGAAATCAAATTTTCAAAACCGACGCCATACCGCATCTAACCTCGACTCTAAATCGAAAATTCTCGCAATCGAATGTTATCATTTTTAATTTAAATTTGAAATTATTATTTGAATTATAAATAAATATATCCGCCGTTAACTCCGACGCCAACCCGACACCAACATTCACATATATTTATAAATCATATCGTGATTATATTATAATTGCAAACATCGACTACATAAAGACGATGAACTCCAATGATTACACAATACAAATTAGTTGTTATTTGTGTCCTATCATGTGAAATGGAAATTAAATCAAGAATATGATATACGAAGTGAACATGATAACATTCGATAAGATATCGATATATGTCCTAAGTAAGTGATAAATTATATTAGATTTAACGCATGGCACGTAATTTGTTAAATAACACAATGTTCACTAACACAAACCATTACATATCTTCAAACATTACTTAATGTACTGTTTTGAGTAAAGATGAAGTAAATCAATACTATATCAATCATTATATACTATTATTCAAATATAATATATGTAATGGATTTAATAAGCCTCAAAAGCTTAATAGGCAAGCATTTGATCACATTTTTGAAAATTTCCGACGCTAACCCGACGCGAAACCGACTCCAATATCTGGAAAATATATGAATCCCGACGCGACTCCAACATCCGGGAGAATATGTGAAGCCCGACGCCAACCCGACTCCATTGTTGACTTGTACTTTTTATCTGCTGCATAAACTTAGCGGTCAGCGGGCCGGGCCTACTTATTTCGACGCTAAAGTCCTGCTTACCCTAAAAACCCAGTTGGTTTCAACACCCAACACCACCTGCAAATGCAACCAATTCGACAACACAATACAAATACTTAATGCATATATAATCAAACACTGAAACACGCAATATATTTGCATAATCAACTTAAAACATCTTTAAACAATAAAACAATCAAAGTATCAATGTACCAATAAAAGTAACAATAATAAACAAAGTATCACTTAAAAACAACACAAAATAATAAAACTATCAACGTACACTCAAAGAATAATAAAACAATCAAAGATTAGCTTAACAATAAAATATCACGTGTCAAAAGTGATCAACTAGTCTAAGCTGTAGTGTCGCCCCGGGAGGGGCCTAGGGAGGCGGTTACAAGTCTAGGGAGTATTCCTGAAAGCGCGCTGGGCAACACCACGAAAGTAGCTCGGCGTGCATCCCTCGCTAAGCTCGCCACCGGGGAGATTTCCACGCCAAGTCAAACGGCAGGATCCCATAATTAAAGCCAAAGCCCGCCGAGCTAACATAGCCTCCTTCAGACTTCTCCTACAATATTAAGGCGATTATTTTAATAACAAACTCTTAAACAAACTTAAATTTTAAAAATGGTAAAAATAAACCACAACTTGGCTCACCGGCTGCCCTCTCTTCGATCGCTCGGGGTTTTCCTCAAATTTCCTCATTCTTCACTAAGTCGGGTTTCAAAAGAAACCTCAACTACGAAAGATCTTTCCCCATTTCTTCTTCTCGAAATAAAAATAAAAATATTTCATTTAGAATTTCTACAAAATATTAAATTAACAACATTAAGTTAATTACTCTCAAGCAGATCCGGTAGCCAAGATCCCCTTACTCCCCTGGCGCGATTTGGTGAGGACATTCCGACCCTCCGTCGACCCCGGCGATTTCGGGCCGGTTTCGCTTATTCTCTTCCCCGGCTTGAGTCATCCAACGATCTCTGTACTCCTCCCACCCCTGGTGGTGGAGCCTCGGCAATTCTATCGGCTCTGACTCTCAACAACCCAGTTAGTGTGGTCACCGCCCCACATCGCAGCCTCTCCCAAGACGGGGTCAGACGGGACATGCGACCTAATTTAGCATACGAGGCCCACCTCCTACGAAATGTATTAATGCGACCCACTACTAGCCCGCCTCATATGCGCATCGTGGGTAAGTGCAGGAGTCTAACTGCCTATACGCTATAATGAGCCATCGATGATTTTAATCAGATGACACTGTGCTCTCCTCTGTGGATCAAAAGTGTGGGGTTCTATTGCCTCCCATAAATTTTACCTTTTACCTCTAATAATCCCTACCCCTATCCTTCTGGGACTACCACAAGTCATCCAAGACAACCAAAACATTTAAACTGGGCTAACAATTCAGACAATTAACTAAAAAATTATATATCAAACTAACAATTTACATTTCAACTAATATCACATTCTATTCTAAATTCGATCACATTTCAATCCAAAATTCATTCTAAATTAAAAAATATTTCAACTACATTTCAATAATTAAATCCAATAATAACTAAATATTTCAATCACATTTAATTAATCACATTTCAATAATCAACTCCAATAATAATATTTCAATTTATTTAATTCATTAATAATATTTAAATAATCACATTTAACTAACAATAATATTTAAATAATCATATTTCAATAATCAAACCACACAATATTTAAATAATCAATACTAACAATAATCAAACTAATAATAATCAAAATAACAATAATCAAAACTAACAATAATATTTCAATCACATTTAACTAACAATAATATGTCAACTCACATTTCACTAATTAAACTAACAAATAATATTTTAAAAATATTTCAATCACATTTCAATAATAAAAAACAACTAACAATAATTCGAAATTAAATTGAAATTAAAAACAATAATTCAACTAACAATAACTAACAATAATTCGAAATTAAAATTGAAATTAAACAATAATTCAATCCAATAAAATTGAAATTAAAAAATAATTAAACTAACTAACAATAATTTAAACACATTCAATAACCAACAATAATTCGAAAAAAAAAAACTAACCTTTGAAATGAGGAGAACTCGTGGGGCACGTAAAAATGGATGCATGAGTCATTGGGCCGAAATCAAAGTGGGGGAGTAGCTGGTTTTTATGAACTGTGAAAGAGCGAGAGGCGCGGGAAGAGTGGGAAGTCAAACTGCTCGCTTGTTCGCTTGGGGCGGAATTATTTCGGCTATATAGCGTATTTATCGGCGCCAGTCGCCTCGTGTATTAAATAATATAATTAATTTTGCATTTAATTTTAAACGTAAGTCAAGGTAAATTCGACGCAACGCTTATATTTTTAATTTATTTTATTATTACTTTTAAGAGAATAAAGTTAATTTAAATAATACCCCGACGCTAACTGGTTTTTATTTTATAATTATTTTCAAATCTAAGCTTAATTAATACCCGCTCTCTCAGATCACGCCATTCTCGACGCCAAAGCTTTATACTACATACATAGGCCATTACAACCGATGAAACCCGACGTTAACAACCCGACAAGAAAGAAAGAAGCTGAAATTAGCCCCGACATTGTAAATGTGTTTGCAGTAGTGTTCACATGCTGTAAGTAGCACATTATATATCTTGAGTTGAGGACATGCATCATGATTAATTAGTAGAGAGAACTTGGAAACCTCCGCAAAACATTTTGCGTTGGGGGTAAAAAAGGATGGTTCCTACACTTGTAAATTCTTTGGGGGAGGGCACACATGCATTCACGTGGAAGATTTTAAGAATGGTCATTGAGGGCCTTCTCAAAGGAGTGAAAGGACTCTTAATTATTATGAAGCTTGATATGTGAATTGGAGAATTGTAGAATTCTTGATTTCAAAGATATGTAGAGTTATTGATAATGGTATGTATGTGATGTGGGGTGAGATGGTGAAATTTTAATGCTGAGGTTGGAAGAAGTAATTACTTAAGCAATTTCGGAGTTTGACAAATAACGTTGTTGTACAGATAGATACATTAATCATTGAAGTTGCATAAAGGTTACATATATAGATAGTTCTTGAAGTTACATGGAGTATTATATATGTTGCACAAACGACTCCGTTAGTACAGTGTAATAATGGCTAATGTTCACGAACATAAAAACTTAGGAAACTAAGCTAAATCTTGATTTTTATCAAATTACAAGATTATTTGTGCAATTACCCATGATGTCTAGGCGGAACTAAATCTAATACTGATGCATACATTATGTGTATTTTTTCTCTCTTTTTTTTGGACAATAAAATTATTGATAATAATATATCATCTGTAAAATTATCTCTAAATTTGTAGTGCAAGGAAAACTATAACAAAATTTGTATGGATACTAAATTGAGAAGTCGAGAAGCAGGGCCAATGAGTAGCTAGGAAGCACATGGATGTATAATTATAGTGACAATCTTGCATCTAGAACAGTTCCAAATAAAAGAGGAAATAAACAAACGAGATGGACAAGTGAGGCACATGCATGTAGGTCACCAATCTTCATCTCCCCCCCCAACTGATCGATTAAGACAATCTCCCTAGACTTCATCAGCCAAATCCCGGATAATCCCAACTCGGCTAAAATCAAGAACTTAAATAGACATCCCCCAAAATATTTATATTAATGCAGTATTGGAATTAAGGGGGTAGGAAGAAGCAATCAGCCAGTCACCTTAGTAATTTTTTAACAGTTAAATTTAATTATTCAGTTAAAATTAAAACTATGTTGTACGACTTCCATGATATAAATTTGCATTTTATTTTCATGGAAGTTTCAGACTTGAATCTTTCAAATAAAGTTTCTCCTAAGCATCGAAAAGCAAGTAAGTGATTTCATACTTTAACCATATAAACAAGTAATTTCCAGCGTTAGATATTTCTTATCCCAATAGATGGAATTTTACTAGATGCTTAGTATTACCTTAACTATTCAGCTTTAAAGCTTAACACTACCAAATAGATATAGTAACCCTCAGATCTCGCGACACTGCCTTTAAATCTATCAGATTGATTCCTATTTGAAGTAGATATAGATTAGCCTTTTAGAGTGAGACATCCATTCTGGTGATTCAAAGATCTGCATTGTCAAGCCTCATGCATTCAAAGTTAATGTAGACCTCAGAATTTATTTTTGGTGAATAAATAAGAGCCTATTATTCTGCTTCCAAATGATTCCACATCCAAGAGTTAAAGCTCTACCAAGTTTGTAACTGCTCCTCCATTATAGCCGAAATTTGCTTCAGACGCTGCTGCATTATTCCTAACACATTATTAGGCTACCACGTTAAATCTACGCTCTTTATTTTAAGATTTACTTAATTGCCTTAAAATTTATAATCTGCCTGTTTAAGTATACCGCTTCCGCAGTTATAATAATTTTCCGTCGTCATCACTTAATTCTAAATAAAAATTCATATTACGCCACATATTATATGTAGATTGTATGTCGATTCTAGTTTATGATGAAGACAACTCATTAAACTTCAAAGCTTGGATTGCCCATGCAAAATGTTGCAATTATCAACATCATCTAGACCATGCACGTGTGTTTCATTAATATTTTTTTCATTTCATTATCAAGATCATGGACCTTTGTCTATCACTACTTATTCTGTATCCCACAATAATTGAGATTTTGTGCAACATTTCAACTCTATTTTTGGCTGTTTCCAAATGCCCATAATAGTCCTGGTTGGAAATATATTTGAGATGTGATCAAGAGCCAAGTCAAGCTATAGCATGAGCTAAGTCGACTGTGAGCTGTAACATATATATTTGGGTGATTAGATTGATAAATAATCGAGTATAGGCTCGGCTCGCTCAACATATTTTTTTAGTTTTACTTCATCGAATTGGATGTGCCTTAGTCGAGCCCCGGCCTCGAGTCTCACCTCGATAAATGTAGATCGAGCCAAGTTTCGAGCATATAGTTGTCGATTGCATGAGATCTGATGTGAGAATTTGATATCGAAAGAGATATTGATTGTCGTCGGCAGGCAGTGAGTGTGCATGGAGATAATCCTACAGTTGACAACTCTTGGTGGTTCTACCTCCCAACGACTCTGAACTAAAATTCACATGGATTCTGCTGGAAGGTGTTGATTTAATGGGCCAATTTATTTTAATAGAAAAAATTGGTTTGCTCTTGGTATAACAATTAAATTTTAAGGAAACAATAGAGCAGAGCATTTAATACTCATGTGAAGTATGAGACGTCCGACATCAAGAATCGATTTCAAACATTCGATATTTTTATGCTTAATTCAAATCATTCTAAACTGCGCGAAACTTCACACTCTTTTGAATTTTTTTAATTAATATTTTTATTTTTTGAGATATAATTTGATCACAAATAACTCTTTAAATATAATATAAAAAATTACAATAAAATGTCCATAGAGAGATACTATACGAAATTGAGATGTCCATAGAGAGATACAAATATTACTTTAACAATTTGATATCCTCTGACTAAATGTATTGACGAATTGATCATCAATATACTATAATCGAATTATTTGCTTTTATGTCTATTTAAATCTGCATTTATTTAAAAGATAATTTAAATTTTAGTTATCCCAATATATAAAATTCATATTTGTATGGAATTAAATAACAATGTTAATAATAATAATTATTATAACAATAGTTCTATATAATAATAAATAATAATAATAATAATAATAATTTTATACAAAATATATGATTATTTAATCCAATACCTATTATAATAATAATAATAATAATAATAATAATAATAATAATTTACATAAAACATATTATTATTTAACTTTACATCAAAATTATTAAAGATTGAAAAATGATTACACAATGAGAAAACTATATCACTTAAAGAAGTAATAAATTAATAATATATAATATACGAGGTATATTCCTGTGAATTGAATCATGAAAGTTATACATGCAAAATCGGTGCCAGAAAATAATCAGGTTACTGAATTTACATAAATAAACAAATTAATTAAAAAGCGTATTTATTTACAATTATAAAGTATATATATGCCAAACGCATGACGTATCATCCCTCAAACCGCACGTGATGCTGCTGATGATTCTCCTAATTGATAACTTACGATATGCAAGTATATAAAGTATGACGAATACTTAATACTAGCTCCATTTTTTTTAATTTGACGCTTATCGATTAAATTTTCATCATTAATTACAAATTACTTATTATTTTAATAAATATATAAGTTATATCATTATTAAATTGCCTTTTGAAAATAGTTTCATAATATTTTCTTATAATTTTTGAACATATAGCTTTAAAGAATAATCGATAAATAAAGCTTTCACCTCGATATACCTAAAACGCCAAATAAAGTTAAAATTATGATTAAATAGCTAATTCCTATTAACTCCTAACTTTAAAATTTTTAGATACGGCATTTAAAGAATTAATAGTTATGAAACGGTGTTAAGCAATAAACCATTATTCACACTCTCTTTATATGGATGTTAATGATGAGTGATTAGTGATTATAGTTCGTATATATTATCTTAATATTATCATTTTAAAAACTTGCATACTTACATAATTAAAATGAGTTCGTTGTTTATTAGAACTCGAAAATTTGATCAGGCGTGACCAATTATAGTGTTCACATTTGTAGATTAGTCCAATTACCTCATTTTTTCTGTAATAAAGTTGTACCCATATTGGTTTCTAAATGGATGAAAAAATAGAGATGTGCTAAACAAGTGCTCGGAAATGTGTTTTTGGCATGAACGAAAGAGGGAATTGTGGTCGATTTAGTCCACGAAAATATAATTATGTCCTAATTTAATCCTCCAGAATTTAGGAGTTGCACTTGAGTCTATGTATTGAAGAAAGAAGTATAATTTTTCGGGAAATAGGGATCAGACTATGGAACATAAGCCAAACATCTTAGATAAATATTTTAGTCCTGATGTTCTATGGATTACAAATCATCGTATTTAAAATTTACAACGAAAAGGATAATGTATATACTTCTGAAAATTCTTCAAGCATGGAAGACATAATCATCGATGAGGCCAAGTATCATTGTTATTTAATTTAATGGTCCAGCAAATCACTTCATGAAAATATGAAATTTTTTTCCAGAACCCATTTAACAACCTCGTTAATTTATTAGGAGCACTGCTAAAGTGCAGTTTTTAAGTTATTGGAGGTTAAAACTACAACATGGTCACACTTAGCTTTCAGGATTAAATCGTCAATTTTTTATGTCATTAGCAAATTTATTTGGTCATATTCTGCACATAACATGTTATTGTCTCCCCAATTTATCAACATATCGGTTCATTTAGGGGGTATGCACCTTCTGTTACTGTAATTCATTTCGACTGTCAATAAAATCTCATTTTTTAAAAAGAAAAGAAAAACATATCGGTTCATTTAGAAACAAATGTGCAATAATTTATTATAAAAATTATTAGGAACTTAATAATATAAAAAAAACCTACCTCTAGTTATAATATATATTTTTGTGAATTGGAAACATCAAAGTTAAGAAATCTAACACAAGTTTTTCTTTACTTAATAAATAATAGTATATAATAGCTTATTCATTTTTTAATAACATTAAACAAAATATATTTTCATCATCAAGTTTGAGTAGTAGCACTAGAGACTGGCCTAAATCCAAGTTTTAGTGCAGCTTCCCATACTTGATCAATTTTATCCACATCAATTGGCCCAACTTCATGATTTGTCCAACCTTGTAATGAGTGAACTACCCCTCCAGCATGGCATGCATGCACCACTCCTCTCTCCATTGTATACTGTTAAGCCAAAAACAATTTAAAGTGTAAATGGATGATTATAGGAAAGATACAAAAATTTGGAGTTAATTTCGATTTTATCCCAGATAGCGACTTTAGTCCCGATACATATATCAAGTTGCTAGACAATTTCTAAATGACAAGCTCGCTGGCAGCATTTCGGCCTCCAAAATCAAAACGTTGGCAAAGATGCCACCAAAAATAGGGACGAATGTGCAACATTTGTCACTTCGGGACCATATTGTAATATTTCATACACTTTTAATCGGACCGCAACAACGTATGCGACTGAAGACAACTTCTCTCGCCCCACCATCCTAACTAAATAATCAATAATTGTTGGGACTTAATCGGGAGCAAATCGTGACTTGTGTCCCAGAAGTGACCATGATTTATGTGGATTCGTCCTGCAAGAAGTTGGGTTGTCGCAGCATTTAGTCCTCAAGTATTACTTGGTTCAGATTTAGTCCCAAAAAAAATAACGGCCCAAGTAGAGTCGTTAACAAGCCGAGCCCGAGCCCCGAGCCGGAGAATTTTTGGCCTCTACGGCTGGCTGTTGGCTCACCAGCCGAGCCTCCGAGTCTAGCCTACCACTCTAGCGAAATTTTTTCAAATTTTAGCATAAAAGTTGTATAAATATTGCATTTTATTATTAATCGTTATCAGATAAATTAGACATCAGCATTAACTAAATTATACTTAAAAGTTCATTATAAAAAACACATTGTTCTTTATAATACCCGAATCATCACAAAATTATAACAAAACTAGTCTTCAATATATAAAAAATTTCACGTAACTGAAGCACGAGCTGCTCGGGCTGAAGTTGCCCATAGAGCCAACGAGCCCGGCAAGTCGCTCTGCAGCCTCGTCAATATAAACCGGTACTGAAGCTGAGCCTCTGGGCTTTCCTCGAGCCGAGCGCCTGTTCAAATTTCCACTCATTAGCGCCTCTAGTCTGCTTACTACAACTAACTTTTTAATCGAGTCAATGGGATAAAATGCAATTTTGAAGAACATTCGGGGTTAAACGCAATTTAATCGTCAACCCTCGTCATCTGGCTCTGATTCCCGCCACTCCTAACACTTTTTCGGCCACTTTTCGGACTTTTTCCAGCCACTTTTTCCTACCATTTAGACTAAAAACACGAATTAAGGCCAAAAAACATCATTTTTTCATGAAAAATATCAAATTAAGCCCGAAATCCGTATTTCTAAGCTAAATTCTCTTTAATTGGACCCAAAATAGGACAATTTTTTGTGTGTTTTAATACTATGAATATGGGAGAGTATATATTGTAAATTTTTGTGTAGCCTAAATGTGTAGAAGCTTCTTCTACTTATTAAAAACAATTTGGATGAAAAATCTAGATTTGCATTTACACAAAATTTACAATATATACAAAATTTCATATACACGTTAGAAGTAATTTCGATATTTTTATACATATCGCTTAATATTTGGCAAAAGGAAATCATAATAATACACATTAAATATAATAATAATAATAAAAAATGATAATAATAATAAAATAATAATAATAAATAAAATAATAAAAATAATATAAACAATAATAATAAAATAAAAATAAACATAATAATAAATATCATAATAATAATAAATATAATAATAAATAATAATAATAAAAATTAAAATAATAAAAATAATATAAATAATAATAATAATAACAAATAATAATAATAATAACAAAAAATAATAATAATAATAAAAATAATAATAATAAGAATAAAATAATAATAACAAAAATAGAATCAAAATAATCAAAAATAATAATAATAGTAATAAAAAATAAATAATAATAATATTAATAATAATAATACAACGAAAATATATCTTATAAAAGTGGAACGGATAATGGTGTTTCTTCCTTTTGCCAAGCACCATTTTGGTCTCTTCCAATCTACATGCTATTACTAATTAATTATTTCAGATATAATCGTTATTATTAATTAATTATTTGTATTGATTTGCTTATTAATCGCTCTTAATGCATCTCTAGATAATACTCTCCACCAATTCTTACAATTACATGATATTAATGCACAAATAGTTTCAAATTATATTAATTTAAAAATCATTACTACAATATATACTCAGATTCTACATCAGAATATAGAATCACATGCACCATTTAAATTAAAAAAATTATGAGTTTATGCATTTTTAAAAATCTATAGTCTATTTACAAGAAAATTATATATATATGTTACATGTTATATGTTACAAAAGGATGTTTTTGGCCTTAATTCGCGGTCTAAATTGTAGGAAAGTATTTAAAAAGTCCAAAAGTCAGTCGAGTGGCCTAAAAAGGGCTTCCGGAGAGCGCCGAAAGATCCGGCCGACCGGTGGTCACACCAAAATTGCATTTTAACCCCAAATGTTCTTTTCAAAATCGTGATTTTACCCCAAAATCGACCCAAATTCATGCCAAAAACGTTAGTCGCTAACGGAACCGTTATTTGTGCGCCAAATGCGAACCAAATATATATAATCTAGGGACTAAATCTACGATACCCCAAATCTCTACTCAAATCTACTATGACCACTTATCGAAAGTACCATAATTTGTTTCGACTTAATCAGACATTTGATTCCCCGGAAAGGAATCATACTGCACAATAGTATCATTTTCTAATTGAACTAGTGAACTATCTTGACTTGATCACATCTTGATCGAATTATCTAGGATCAGATTAACAATTAATTCATACTACATTTGTTATGTGATTATAAGGGAGTAATGAGTTATTATTACCTCGCAACATCCTAGACCTTCCACATCCTCTGGCAATCTCATGGCAGCAAGATCACCATATGTGCAATCTTTCCTGACATGAAAAATTGGTGGAACAACAAATTGATGGAAGTGTGTTCCTGGTGGTGCAAACTTCTGCTCCGCCCCGGTTATCCATTTGCCAACTATCCAAGTCTTCATTTGAAACAGGAAAAAAATCATAACATAATAATATTGATGTTTCATATTGTACTTATTATTCATATAGTTGTTGGTATACTACGTTTTATTTATTCATGTCAACACACTATATCCACCAAGGTTGAGATTAAGTGGCAACGAACCGCCTACACGGCTATTCGTTGGCTTGGCCCGTTAGCCCGATTCGAGTCCGGGCCTAGACTCGAATAGTGGTCTAGCCAATGTTTGTTTTACCGTCAGAGTTTGTCTGTTAAGAAGATGGGGGCAATGATCCATTTAACAGGTTTAGTTGATTCTCCATTAGTGTCTCATTTATGGCCTTTATATCTACTAAGGCTATTAAAAATTTTAACACCTGTTTTAAGATACGCATATTTACACCGAATACGCATCGGAAGATCTTTTAATATACCAGATACTCACAATCGAATACGCTCACCGAAGATCTTAAGATACACGATATCAGCAAAAAGCTTAAATTTTATAACGCAATAATATAAGTTAATTACTTTAAGATAATAATATATATATACTTTGTAGTTTGGGCCCATAAGAACTTAAAAACTAAACAAACCCATAAAAATTTAAAAATTGCAAAATAGATCATTTGGCTATTAATAACACCATACCTTTAAGATCATAACTTTCGCTTTTATATCTATTCACAAGTATTTATAAACACGTAAGAAAGTAATAAATACCTTGTAATAAATTAAAACGGAAGCATGTGATAATGAGATTTCGAAAGGAGATAGAGGCTTTCATCAGCTCAATTAACAACATCGTTGTCGTTTTATATCGAAATGCAACTTATTATCATAGCAGTTTGGTTAGTAATTATTCTAATACCTTGCAGTTATTGGCAGCTTGATATGTCAGTCATTTAATATATCTTTGAAAAATCAAATATGGGCTTTTTGTATAGTTTTAAATCTCTCTGTTGACGTCGTCAGCATCTATAAAATCAATGTCATGATTAGACACACCCAGAAAATGTAAAATCATATCATCTGGTTTTAATTAAAAATCCCAAAAATATTATTGCATTTTCAATAAGTGTATCGATAGTGAATATTTACCAAATATGTTTATAAATTATGATAGTCGGGAAAGTATATCTTTTACTATTACAACATAAACTATATATTGTATATTATTTTGTATAGTTTATGAAGTAATATAAAAAAATATATTGACTATCATAAACATATTTGGTTAATATTCAGTATCGATATAATTGCTATTAATTTTAACAATTTGGACTCACCAGAACTCTGACATTTCTATGGCAAAGGTAAAGAGCAATGGCTCTTCCTAGTTTGGAAGTAGAACCAGTTAAGAAGACTTCAGTTACATCCTTTGGGATCTCATTGAGAGTCACAGCAGCAGTCAATGTATTTCCATGCACAACTCTGACTTTCAGGGTCGGATGCTTGTTCACAAACAGAGTCCCACCTCCATTTAATGCTTCATTCTAAATACAAACAATCATTATATTACTATTAGCTAGTGAACCAAATACTACGTATAAGCTATTTCATTTTTAAAGGTAATCCTAGCTTTTAATAAATTTTAACTTGTCTAAGGAGTATATATATCGAGATCGATTATTATTTGTGCTAATTATTTTTATGTTCCATTGATTTTTATAATTATTAAGTGGTTAATTAATTAATTTAGACAATTTTATGTAATTATAATAAAATAATTGTGAAATTCTACTAATCTAACTCGAAAATTTTCTATTTGATTCATAAATTTTATACTTAAATTGAAATGGAGATAAGACCATTTATTATTGTTGGACACTTGGACCCCCGACTTAAAATTACATAATACTCCCTCTATATGAATCCATCCTTGCCACGTTTGTCTAATAAATTTATTGACTACAAAGTGTTGTCAATTTGTCCTTCTAGCATCGAGTACTAGTTTTATTTACTAAATTTTTGTGCCAACAATCTGACAAACATTCAATTTGCGTAGTACATTATCGTTTGGTTCAACTTACTAAATCATCAATTATTATGGACACAAGTTGCCTTTCTCTAAATTTAGTGTGTGTGATTTGGGGGGTGGGGGGTACCTTATTCAATGCAGCAAGGCTAATAACCTTGACTCCCAATTTATCAGCCCTAAGAATGGCTTCTTCTATTTTCTCATTAATACCTTTTGCACAAAATGGCAAGAAATACTGCAAAATAAACAAACTTCAATCAATATTTAAAGCCAAAATTAGTATAAATGGCATTGAAAATGTAATAATAAGTTTGAATCTTTATGTAAACCTGGAAACCAAAACGAGGAACTGCCCATGTTTGGTGCAACCTGCCTCTAAGGTTGTAGAATGAAACTAAAAAGGCCTTAGACTTTGCCCACATCCCTAACATTGAGAAGAAACAAATTGGCCAAAGAGGCAACAAGAAAATCCTTGTAGAGTATGGAATCGAACTATATGATCGAAACATAAATGGGACATGCAAGGCTGATGTCAAGTCCACAACATGAGCCAAGAATACAAAATCCGGGATCCTTCCATTTTTTACTGCATATTATCAAAAAATGTAACGAATTAGTTCCTTAAGTGATTAGTCAAATATCACAGTTAAATCGATCGAGTTGTACTTAAATAAAATAATCACTCGAATCAAATGTATGATTATATATCAAATGAATTGGATGGATTTTAAATGTATAATTTTATACCTGACTCTGTACAAGATTTTTTGTACATTTCCCATGAATTTTTGTTTAAGGTGTTTCCAAGGGCATCAAATAATGGCATGAAAAGGCAAAAATTGGTCCCCATGTCCTTATGATGAAGGCTGTGATATCTGAAAAACAATAACACAAAAATATGTATTAGTAGATCTGTTTCAATAATTGAATTTCATAACGGGTGTAGCTAGAGGTAAAAATAATGTTACTATGTAGTGACTGATGAGCTAAGTTTATCATAGACAAGTAGTCAATAAACACATTCCCTAGAGGGTGTCACGTATATGTGATGATTGATGAGGTACGCCAGCATCAATTAAATTGCATTCAATGGGTGAGTTGTTAATATATGATCAAATTTAATTATTATTATTAAAGGACCACAAGATCAATGTGTGAGGGTATCAGTCTCATACCCCATCACAGAAAAGATTATCTAATTTTGAATGTTGATGGCTGAATTAGTATTTCTTGAATTCAAATATATTTAAATATATTGTATACTATCTTGGTGAAAAATAAATCAAAAGATAGATTATATTTTAACTAGATTATCAATATAATTTTGATTTGAATCAAAATTGATATGTTCATTAATAATTTTAATGAAATGAAAATTAAATTAGGTAAGATTTCAATAATTTTGGGTGGGTGGAGTAGTTTCCTTTTTTAAATAATGGAAGGTATGTATTTAGTTATAGTTTGCACAAAAACATTGGTTTGTAGGGAGTACTACTTACGTTGGTGTGTAGATGATATATTTGAGAATTGGCAAGATCTCAAACATCTGATAGGGAACAATCTCCACATTGCAATGCCCTAAACATCTTAGCATATCAAAGGCTAACACATAGGCATAAATGATGCTGATTGATCCATATCCAAGCAAACAACATCCAAGAATTGGAATGCCTATTATTGCTGTAAAAACCAAGTGCTCCAAAAATGTTGCATGCCCAGCTGGAAAACAAAACATGGGAAAAAATGTTAGAAAACAACATGATCGACTTAGGAGAAGAAATTACTTTTTTTAGTACTATTTTTATAATGTGTGTTTCGATTGATTGTACATATTATATATTATGGATATTAATTATTACCAAACCACTTAAGCAAGATACACAAATTTGTAAGAAACGGTATGAAGTGTGGTTCAAAGAGGGGTAGAAGATGATTTCCTAAAAAATGGGAAATTGAAAAAATAGTTGGTCCTGAGAGATATTATTAGATTACTAGTTATAGCATGATCGCTCAAGTAGAATTATTTTATTATTTTTATAATAAATTATAAATGAATTTTTTTTTTAAAACCTGTTAAATAAAGTATTTAAAAGCTACTATCGGTAAAAATAAAGATAGGCGATCAGAAAATAATTCTTTATTTTGTCTGTGATAATTACGAAGCATTATAGTAGATAATATTTATAGTAGCTTACGGAGAATTTATCTTGTTGTATCTACATAACTACTGCTAAGCTTACTACGAAAAATTAAAAATAAAAAAAATTATCGTAAGCAGAAAATACATTAATTTGGCTTCACTTCGTAAATCACAACCTACCCCTTGCACACATTATATATAGTATAGATACTTATACTTTTAGTATGATTTGATAAGTGATTTGATTTCATTGAATAATTTCATATCTTTTTATATGATTTTATTATAAATAGTAAATGTGACGTGCGATACATGTAATGCTATCGATTTTTCAAATATTTAAAATATTTTTTATGTTTAATTTCGCAATCATTCGAAAACTCTGTAAACTTGCATTCCTAACTAATATTTTTATTTTTTGAATGTTTACTTTGATCATGAATAACTCTTTAAATATACTATTAAAAATTACAATAAAATATGATGATTAAATATTTTTTATAAATCAATGGTATGAATTTTATAGCATGATCAGGTTCCTTTTTGTGAATTTAATAAAATATGATGATTAAATAATTCAAGTATAATTTTATTAGTAATATTACTTCAATTATAAATATTTTATTCTTAATGTATATTTAACAAATAATAATTTTTAGAAACTTAAATACTATATGTCAATCATGTAATATCATTTTTAGGAAAGTGTAATTTAAATTATTAAATATTAAATTGGACAATTAGTTTTGGATGAATGAAGTATTTTTATTGGAATATGATATGTTTGGATGTTTTCTATAATCTTATTTCTAAAAAAGAATGAAAATCTATATAAGAGGAAACAAAGTAATAATGTATTATTATTATTATAATAATGTATTATTACTATTATAATAATGCACACACACAATAATAATAATAAAATTCATTAAAATGAGGAGAAAAATAATACTCCCCTCCGCTCCTAAAGATTGGCCCACTTTGACTTTTGATAGTTGTACTTTTTAAAGTTTCACCATAGATATTTTTGTTTGTGTTGTATATTACTTGATGAAAACTATATCAATGAAAAATAGATTTCAAATTCTTTCCATTGATATATTTTATCATACAACACAAACAAATATATTTAAGGTCAAAGTTTAAAAAGTACAACTATCAAAAAGTCAAAAGAGGAAAATCTTTTAGGAACGGAAGAAGTAATAAAAATATATATATATATTAATGTAAGGAAGAGGGTAATGGGTATTTTTTACCCAATGAAAATTGTTATTTAACGTGAGGAGCACAAGGACGATAATGAGTATTATTAATGTGAGAGAACAAAGATTACTTTTTACCTAGTATGAAGAAAGTAGTAGTACATAGAGCATATATATGAAGAGAGTCCAATGTTATTCGTTTATGTTATAAAGAAAATTTGATGATTAATATTAGTTAAATAGGATATATATGAAGAAAATTGTGTTTAATATTAGCTTAATAGGAGTATTAATATTACTTTTATAGTATATCTCATGAAACTATATTTATGAATTGATCATCAATATAAAATTCATATCTGCAGAGAATTAAACAACAATAATAATAATAATCATTAAAAAAATATTAAAATAGCTATCATTACATGTTTAATAATAATTTACCATAACAACATCAAGTTCTTATCAATAATGAAAGTACATTATCAGATTTTGGATTCGCTTTTCATTGATTGAAAATGATTTGTTATGGTAAATTAAAAAATATCAAACTCATCGCACCTTTGGAGTTAATTATAACAGATACGAAAGCCGCCTCTGCCTTCAACATTCATATTGGAGCGCTATTTAGTAGTTTATTCCCTATGAGAACTCAAGCGAGTTATCAATTAAAGAGATGTAATTATTAATTAAAGATAATATTTTTACTTTTGTAGCTTTTTAGAGAGTAAATATAATTCTAATAATTAATAAATGAAAGAAACATAACATTTATTCGGACTTTTATATATGTTAGTAATAAGGAGGATGTATTGTGCTAAATTAATCATCTATAAATAAATTAAATGATTAGGTCTCTTTTAAGTACCACATGCAAAACAATATTAATAGCTTATTAGTAATTAAATTTCTCACCAGTAAAGGGTTGGGGTACCGCTGATGAATGGTGCAATGAATGGTAATGGGTGAAAAGATATATTCCATGAAAGGCCTTGTGTGCCCAATAATAAAGAGGTTCTGAAACTGCTACATGCAGTGATGTGATTGCTATGACACCGTTTCCATTCCATAGGGGAAGTGAACCAAGATATGGGTACAAGTAACAGGCCACACTTGACGTTATTGCTTGAAGAATAATAAAATTGTCCCTATTTGTCAAGCAGTACAAATAAAAATATCAAATGTTTGTCGAGTGGGATTAAAAACACGCCCAGACAGTGTTAAAAATTATAAAAATAATTATTTTTTTCTAATGAAATTTTCTTAAATACTATACTTACAAATAGGAGAGCTAAAATAATAATTTCACACTTGATTTTTACACTGTTTGAGTGTGCTTATAACACCAGTAATATTTGTCATACACTAATGTTCTATAAATTAAATAGAAATGTAAACAAAAAATTCCGTAGTAACATTGTATTTGTAATGAAAAAAAAGGATGTATTTGATTGTAAAGATCACTTCAATATTATTATGACATATTCAACTCTGTAAGAGTTGAAAGATAAAGTTCATAAAAGGATCTCTATCGATTTCTTTGGTCGAATAGGTCACGTTGGAAGCTAGATGAAATATATTCCCTGATTTCCCTCCATGTCTTAAATACACGATAATCGTTATTTTTTGTTGAAATTTGATAAATATAACTTTAAAATAATGCTGAAAATAAAATTATTGAAATAAACTATTTGAAGGGGGGAATGTCTGTATACCAGTCCCATTCTTTATCAATCTGCTCAAAATCAAGACCTTTACTAAAAATCTGCTTATTGCGGTTGAGAAAGAGCATGTTGCTGAAAGTTGACCATCCTTGATAAATCAAACACCTAAGCATGGAGATAATAAAAATGTGGCACCAAATGTTCACCATGCTTTCTCCATAGTATCTCGAGTACACAATCTTTGAAACAAGAGGTGCATATAACATGTACTGTTCCAATCAATCAAAAGAAAGATAGAAAGTTAGAACTTGAGTTGAATAACATTTCAAGAATGCATATATACTAAAGAAAAAAATAAAGACGTTGTATCCATATAATGGATTTTACACCTTGAAACTTCCAAGTCTTTCCCATGGCCAAGCAGACAGAGGGCCACCCATGTTAAAAATAATATGGCTTTCTTATGAATTGGATATTATTTAGTATTCTAAACGAGTTGAAATAATAAAGGTTGACAATGCAAGAAGTGTTTTTTTTGCTAGCTAAAGTAGAGGAGTGAACAAATCACAGATGTTTTATGCTTGTAACTTGGAATCCTTCTTGCTATATAAATCGGTATTATATATAATAGTTTGTGTGAAGATGTTTGATCTATATAAAGAAGCCCATCTGAATTCCGAAAGTTATAGGTGGGAAAATTAAAGGTACAACCGTCCAGTTGGATGGCTATATATCATGCAAATTGCAATAACGTAACATGCATGTCTACATGAGTAACACGACTACGTACATACATCAACATTAAATAAGAGCTCAGAACGAAATATTGACATTGGTCCTTCATTTAAGTAATTCAACATCTCAATAATATAAGTAGGAGGAGGTTACACACTAATTAATTAAGACTAATATTTTTCCATTTCAATTCTTGATATTGACATTTCATTTTTTTATTATTTTGAAATCACTTTTATACTATAAGTGAAGTGTCGTAATCAACAAATGGAATAGGAAAATTATTAACCTTAATTAATTAATTATAAACATATTTTTAATTCTAATCTTATTCAAATACCTATGTTGATAAATAATTAAGTGTGTGAAATAAAATACTAACATTTAATATATCTTTCATCAAATAGTATGCAAACATTTATAAAACTAGCTAATTGGTTTAAGACAACAACAAATTTCAATTCAAAATTAGTCAATCTTAATTGTTAAGATATAATTTTTATTAATATTCAAAAGTTTGATGTATTTGGCGATGGTTCAATAGTCCTGGCCAGATCTCACCTGCCTTCCACAAAGAAGTTTTGGCTCTACTTGGTTTATATTATAAACTATTCTGTGTTTATTTATAGCACAGCATCAGAAATTGCCTTCATATGCCCTATTTAACCGATATTAATCACTAAATTTTCTTCAGAGAGACAATTTTTTCATATATGTCCTATTTAATAAATATTAATCATCAAATACTCTTCATAAAATAAACGGATAATATTAAATTAATATTAATCATCAGACTCTCTTCATATATGTCATACATACTACTAATTTCTTCATATACTATTTCAGGTAAAAAATAATTATTGTCCTCTCACGTTAATAATACTCATTGTCATTCCTGACATCATGTTAAACAACAATACTTATTAGCTAAAAAATACCCACTACCCTCCTCGTCACATTAATTCATTTTTTCCTTTTTTATTATTATTTTATTTTGTCCTCACTTTAATGCAAATTATTATTATTATTATTATTATTATTATGCATAATAATAATATTGCAACTTATTATTATATATATTATTATATATATGATAATACATTATCTTATTTATTTCATCTTATATGATTTTTACTCTTTAAAGTAGAATATATTACTTAAACATCTAACATATCATATTTCAATAAAAATATTATATTCAAATAACCTGGCCCAATTTAATATTTTAATCATTAAACTATACTTCTAAAAATATTATAAAAATATATATATAATAACTGTGTTCAAAATACAAATAGTCAATAATCAAATTTCAAATTAAAACCATATTTTTCATATAAAGCGAGTAATAATATTAAAAATATAACAATAATAATGGCACCACTATTTCTTGGAAAATTATTTTTAGCGAGCTTTTTCATTATTTAAGAAGTATGGAGGTTATAATGGAGTTCGACTACAACAAACCAGGGCCAAACAAAAATGGTCAATTAGGTTTCAAATTTTATTATTGTTGTGACTTTCCAACACCAACAAAGATTGATCCTTCAATATCGAAAAAATATTTTTTGTGATCATGATGGATACATATTCAATAAATATTTTTATTAAATTAGTTTAATAAGTATTTATTTGAACTTATCAAATAATTATTTGTATTAATCTCATTAAATAAAAAAAGTGAAGTACAATGTAATAAAAATACACTTCTTGTGTTACTAAAATATCAAAAAATTTAAGTGAAGATCCCTTATTGATATTTTAAAAAAAGAATAAAAAATATAAAATTATAATAATAACATATCAATAATACATAAACATTAAAATTTATTTCATAAAGATACGTAAAACCATATCAATAATAACCTATTCTTATTCTATATAATTTGAAAAGTAACAACAAAAACGAAATTGGCAAAAAAAAATTAACTATATAGATTTGAAAATAGTTGAATATAAATCTTTCTACAACATGATTAAATAAAATTGTGATAGTTCTATATTAAATTAGTTATTAAATTGAGCCATAATTGTATTCTTAAGGTGATATTGAATTGTGAAATATATATAATAATGGTTTCATATTTTAATGACCTTTCACTACAAATAAAGTTTCATTATCAACAAGTGGAGTACCAAAATTATTTCATTAATATTATCATTATAGATAATGTGTTTGTTGGAACTAATTATCCCTTCCTCAAGTGTAATTGTATTTGATTGATTATTTAAATAATATAATTTTGAATGTTAATCTTATTATTAAATTTATATGTTTTACTAAAAAGTGTTATTACATGAATGACATAATATTTAAGTTTATAAAAATCATTATTTTTTGCTGAATATGCATTAAGAATATATAATAATAATTTAAGTAATATTACTAATAAAATTATACTTGAAATGAAAGGTACTAAAAAATAAAACATTTATTACCCACAAAAAAGGAACATGATCGAGCTATAAAATTGATACTATTGATTTTATAAAAAAATTGTAATCATCATATTCTATTGTAATTTTTCATAGTATATTTAAAGAATTATTCATGATTAAAGTATACCTTCAAAAAATAAAATATTAATCAGAAAAAAATATGAAGGTGTCCAAGTTTACACGGTTTTTGAATTTCGAAATTAAACATAAAAAATATCTAAAATATTTCCAAACATACGCCAAGATCGTGACGCTCCCTTTATGCTTATAAAAAAAGTTTGATGTATTTATATTTTGAACGAGGGAGCTGCGTATGGTATGAAATCATTCAAAACAAAGTCCAATGAACTCAACGACTTGAGAAATAATCCAATAATAGTCAACAGAAAAATCAACGATTTCCAACTTGGTAAAATTATTGGCAGCAGGCCAGGGTACAGCTTCGGAATTTAATAAGCCGTATGACGGTAACAACCAATTGTGTGCATGGGCTAGTTTTACACCAGTCATAAATTATATTGCCGTCTTCATCGTCCTTGTTAGACTAATAATTGAATGAAATACGGCCATTTGTACCGATGGTAATAATAATGGGTATCGCCTAGTTTTTTCTGGTTGTAGAGAAGGACATCCACATCTTCCGTGTCGTCGCCTTTGTTACACCAAACGAAACAAACTCGATTATTGCTATTCATTTCTTTAAAAATTATTCCGTTCATCCTCCTATATTTACATTTTTTTTTCTTGTAGATATATTATCTCTTTCATCCTCCTATCTACTCTTATATTACATGTTTGATGATATCCATCAATAAGCAAGATAAGATAATCGAGAAGGATCATTGTTTGATTATGACTTTTGCCTAAGTTTTGAACTCTTGTATTAGAGGCTATAATTGACCTAGTTCAATTTGATGTTTTATTATTGTTACATAGCTGTATTATATTCAACATACACAAACAAAATGTTATTAATTCATCTTCTTCTATTATTCTCTTGTGTTGGTCTTAACTCTTAACAATATTCTTATTGTAATTAGTTCTAGCTGTTCATAAGTCATAACAAATATTTAGTTGTCTTGTTTTAATTTATATGTCCTGCTTTCTCCAAAGTCCCAACTACTCAAAGCCGACCAACGTCTTACAAATTGGAGGAGAAAGGTCAACTAGGCCAACCACTATAATATATGCTAATGATTTTTATGCTCCAAAAATTGATTATGACACTCCACTCCTTTATTATTTTTCATTAATTTTTACATTAAAATAAAATGTCATTATCACAAAATGAAGTGTAAAATTATTGATCATAATATATTTTTGCATTCCGATTGAACGAATTGAAATTGAATTTTGTCAACCATGGACAGAAATTCAGTTGCAATAACATGGTTGCATTTAAATAAGTTCAACAAATAATGCTCATTATTTCTTAGGAGACTTAACAATAAACACTGACAAATTTTCAATTTAATATTGGATTCACATTATAAGAATTAGTATTATTTCACAGAGTATATTAACTGTTACTACATGGGGAAGTGGAATAGTATGGTTGGCATATCACTATCTCATCAATAAACAATTGGTAAGTTTTAGTACACGTATTTTGTTTTAGAATACGGGTCCCAGTTATTCAACTAGTACATGTACATGTATTTAAAAGAAATGCATTCATTTCTCAACTTGTAGTATAGAGTATAGCCAGAGGCAAACATCCATTGCTAGCTTAGCAATTACTGATAATAATGTTAATCTACATATATTAGCTCCGATATTTTCCGCTCACCTTAGAGGTTGTGAGTTTCCATAGGGGTTAGAGCTCTGACGGAAAATATAACGGTAGGATCGAAATTGTGCATTTGTTAAAGGTGACTATCTTAGTGATGAAACGAGACATTTCAAAACATGTATGTGATGAAACGATGAATAATGACAAATATGTATGATGAACACAACATTTTGTTCCAAAATGTAGCAATTAGTGATATTTTAACTACAATTATTAGCTACAATCTTTCAACTCACCTTAGAGGTTGTGAGTTCCATTCTTATAGGCAAGAAAGTACTTGTAGGTTTGTAGGTGCTCAAGGTGATGTCCATGTTATTAATATTTATGATAGCAATAATCAAATAATATAACATGCTTACTTTAAATCAAGTTTTAATTTGTACCATGTTACATGGGATATCATTGCCCCTGTTGTATGGTTACTTCGGGTTCCACTAATCATACTGTGCACCATGTTATATTAATTCATTTTCTTCTTCTTTTTTCCCTTTTCTTGAATGGGGAAGTGGATGTGAAATTGTAAGAAATATTTCTGGGAAGATTTGATTTATGACATAAAATTTACCAAACATAGAGGGAGGACATACATATTGGGACAATAGATCAGAGAGATGTGAATATATGTTCATGACAGTAACCATACAAATACTATCTGAGTTGCAAGTCATCTTATGTTACCAAATTTTTATTATCATAAATTCATAATGTCCATGACTCCATGTTATCCTAAATCTGCTCACTTACTAATTAGGTACACACATACTAACAATTATGCTTACTGCAATGTAAGAGTATTTCACAAACAATTTATAATGTGTGTTTTTACTCATTACATATAACAAGAAACTAAAAACATATGTTCAAATATCCAAATAAATTAATCCCCCTAGGGACATATTTTGCGATCAAGAAACAGGGAGGACTTTCTTAACAATATCCTCACTAAGAGCAGCAATTTGAGAATCAAGAGCCTTAATAGTATCATCCTTTTGCTTCTCCAAATTCACCAAAGCCTCTTGTAATTCAATCTCTATTTTCTTCCTTCCTTCAGCCAACTTCTCCTCAACTTCAACCTGAGTCTCCTTCTTCATTTTGTTCAATGAAGAAGCAATCTCAGCTCTAGCCGCCCTCATGATCGCCGCAGCTTGATCTTCCAACTGCTTAACCTCTGTAGAAGTGTCCTTAACACTGTTAAGCTTCTCCCTAATTTCAGCATCCCTTGCATCCATGAAGTTGCCCAATGGTGTGTAGTAGATTTTGTCCAATGCAACCATGAGAAACAAGAACTCTCCAGCAATGATGGGGAGAGTCAAGTTGAAGTCGAATAGCGAGGCTTTTTCCATTTCCTCAGCAAGTGAAGGAGGTACCATTGTGAGTGATGATGCAATAGCTAGAGATATGGAGGGCAAAAGGGATTTCTGTGCACTCTGGAATTTGGATAAGCATAACTTAGGAAGGGAGATATGGGGAAATTTGGCTGGGGTAGCAGGAGGGGGGGTGATGGATGATGAAGAGGGAGTGACCAGGGCTCTAGAGGATGCCATGATCATGTTGATTGCCATTGTGCTCTTCTTCCTTCTCCTAATGGAAAAATATTTCACATGATTAACATTTGCTTCCTCCATCCCAACCCCAAAAAAAATTGTCAAGTTCGATTAACAAAAATTGATTCCTTAAAAAACTCATTGGTCAACTCGGAAACAACGTCCTTGTTATCACAAGAGTAAGGTTTCATACTATCCGATCCCCTTACCTTCCTTAGGCAAAAACTTCTTCAAAGTCATTGGGACATATTGATGTTGTTATTTCCTCAGTAAACATACATGACGTGTAACAATCAAAGTTATCTTATTACGAGTAAAGTTGATTGAAATAACTATTTTTTATGTATATTTTTTCATCAAATACTATGCAACTTATACAAAATATTTGAGTTCATAATCGATCGATGACATTGTAAACGTCTCAGCATTCAGATAAACAATATTACAACTAACAAGTACATTGGATTCAGCATTACTCTTCCATATAGAATCAGCAACACAGTCAAGACTCAAGACTAAACAACCCATCAAATTGTTTTATCAGTAACATCAATTGCTATTTCTACCTCTTACCTTAATAGATTTCTACTTATTTCACTTTTCTCCTTTACACAATATTCTTTTCTAGTTTATTTGTATAACTGTATGGCTTCAAAGTTAGTTGCCGATAAAGATAAGTTTCAAGATATAAATTGATGCCTACATATGTTACATTGAGAATCATGGTTGTAATGAATTGCTGAAAAAGTAAGTGAACTTACCTCTACTTCTTTTAATGTTTTTCCCTTGTAGAGTTTGAAGATTGTTGAATGAATTTTGGGACAAGTTTAGTAGTAAGTTGACAAAAGAATCTAGTGTGTGGTCTGTATGTCAGTGAAGGAGATTTAGCTGTTGTAGATAGATCAACTCGTACACCTTATATTTTTGGTGGTGTAGATTTTAGCTTCTGATATAATTTTTTTGATAAATATAAATCTCATATTTTTATCAGGCAAACGTTTAAGATATTTTAAAAACACATCACATCAATTTTAACAACAAATAATCAAGTTAAGTTTGAATCGGTTATGCATACCATAGTGGTAAGACGTCACATCCTAGGCTCTAATCGAAATGTGCATTTTATTTATAGAAAAGACTACTTTAAATGAGCTATAGTAAAATAGTTAACACAGAGTAAGCTCTCACATTAGTCTAATTGTATTATAAAATGAACTCGTTCTAATTAGAATAGTGCATAAATTTATTGAGAAAATGTTCACAAAACAATCATTTCATAAACTTCTTGCTTGAAAGCAAGGAAACATATGGAAGGTAAAATAACATACTAGTTCTGTTATTGTCTTATTAACCAAAACGTCTAAAATCCAATTGTTCACTGGAAATAATGAATCATGCAGAAGCAGAGTCTTTTAACAAGATAATCAACTAGAGAGGCCCAGGAAAAGTTCCATTCTCCCTCTGCTCATTCCACCTCTCGACCTACAAAATGACACAAGAGATAAATTTAGTGATTTATGTAGTCAGAATCGTGTACACAGAAATTGGTACATTATAGAGTAGCAGTTGGAGTAGTTCTATAATGCATAAATACATATCAACATTCATATGTCACGCAGAAAGTTAACACACCGATGGAGAATTCCTTTCCTAATATGATTCATACGTTTTAAGAGATACCCAAGTCGTTCTTCCTGAAGGCTGAATCTGATTTTTGATTCAGCAAAAGTATTTGAACGTACAAATAGAACAGGACTACAGGAGAGCTTCTTTGATAGAATAGAAAACACATCCATTGTATAGAAGAAATAATTGGAGAATATAGGAACTAAAGAGATTTGAAGTAGAGCCATAACTGAGATTGAACAAGCAAATAATTGACACCTAGGACAAATCCAGCTGCTTTGGTAGAACAAACTCACCCATTCTCCTGGGCAAAGAGCACGATAGTACTTTGCAAATTTCTCACATGCATCAGATTCTTCACCTTTTGCCGCTACACACCTGAGATTTTGGAGGATAAAGGTGAAATGGTGAAGAAAATGTAAGCATTATAAACTGCAAAATGATCAAGTCGAATGTTGAAAGCAACTTATTATGCCCTTCGCATGTATCATCTCAGGAGGAAAATGTAACATTGTGGATAAATCATGTTGAGGGAGGTCATCTGCACAAAAGAAAAATTATATTACCTGTGGAACTCGATGTAACGGGTAAAACAATGTCTTGTCTGGTTAGTGGTTGGGAACCGAAAGTCAGCTGGGGCAGTCCTCAGTTCAATCTAGAGCAAATTCACAAGAGAAATTTTTTAAAATCAGAAATGAAAGGATCTTATTTGCCAACGTTAATGAAAAGACTTTGCTGATTTACAATCTAGAATGTGTTATCAACCATCTCTTCAGTATAATATCTATCTTTAAAATAACGAACAGAGGCCCTTGTTATGATACCATAAGATATCGTCTCACCACTCAACCAATTCAACTGCAGGAAATCATTAAGTGCAAGCCAACAACCATGGATCTTTTTATTGTATATTCGTTAGGTCAAATATTTATCAAGGCTGAGAAACTTATCATTCTATGCTTAATTGCTTACTAAGTTCCTATACTACTGCCAGACAGATCATTCGGTCATTTCACCTAAGTTCCTATAATAGCGCCAAATAGATCATTTTTCAACCATAGTCAGGAATCCAATGTAATACAATCGACAATATCCATTGTTAGATAAATCATTATAGTCAATCTAACAATTATGCTTTTAGCATCCTCCAACTAGGATTGAACTGCAAGAGTCGGGACTTGCATCATAAGTTCATAAAAAAAATGAAATGACCATACTTTCCACTGCACAAGGAAGGAGAGTATTTGACAAAAGGTGAAACTGACAATTGAATCACTCAAAACCAAAAGAGAAAGGCAATACCACAAATTGTGAAACGCTTTACTCTATTGTTGCAGCAATATCCCAAATCCATAAAAATCGCAACTTTATACCAAATTACATGAAACTAGCTTTAGAGTTCACATTATCATCACTCCACATTTATATAATCTCTTAATCTACATAGATTATTCAACTCATAATCAAATCTTTCACAATGCAAAATCATTTCATATTTCACTAAATAAGACTTAAACACATGTCTAACTATTCCTCCATTCATTCAATAGATCAAAACCAAAGAGATAGGTAATACACGAACTGCGAAAACTATTCACTTTTCTATTCCACCCCTATCCCAAATTCATAAAAATCGGAACTTTATACTGAATTACATAAAACCAACTGTTAGGGCCTTGATTATCGTCACTCCACATTCATATAATCTATAAATTATTCAAGTAATAATCAAATCTTTCACAACGCAAAATCGCTTTATATAAGACTTAAACACACGTCTAACTATTCCTCCATTGGTTCAATACACCAAAACCAAAATAGATAGGTAATACCACAAACTGCAAAAACGCTCCACTTTTCTATTGCAGCCATATCCCAATGATAAAAATCGGAACTTTATACCAAATTACATAAAATCAACTTTAGGGTTAACATTATCATCACTCCACATTCATATTCAACTTATAATAAAATCTTTCACAATCTAAAATCCTTCATATTTCACTCAATAAGAGTTTTACACACATGCCTAACTATTACTCAATTAATTCAATACATCAAAACTAGATTTTACAAAAAGATTCAAACTTTATTTAAAATTTAAAACAACAAATTTCCAAACAATAACACAATTAATAAAAAGGATGAAATCCACAAAGAATCAATTCATGAATCATTGACCACATAAACATCAAACATCAAATTAAGTGAACATTTAATCATACTAATCATTAATCAAATAAATATCCTGAACAAAAAACAAAAACAAAAAACTAAAAGGTCCTCAATTGAAAATTAATGAAAAACATTAAAATAAATGAAACTTAATTGCATTAAATAAATAAATAAATTAAATTGGAGTCAATTTTATCACCTCAGACATGTTGTGATCGGATCAAATATGCAAGATTCCTAGAGATTCAAAACGAGCCTGTGTTGTGTGTGATGCTTCTCTCTTTTTTTCCCTTGCCTTTGAAAAATGTTTTTTGCACTTATATATGTGGAGATTCAAAGTTCGATTCGATTGATTAAAGTCAGAGGCTTTTATAGAGAGTCAAGTAGTACATTCATCGTGGTGAGGTAGGCTTTAGGTTGGCGTAATAGTCTTGGCCAATATTAGCAGGTTAAATGGCTAAGTAGAGTCAGGTGTGGTAATTTCGTAGTAACGTTATATATGTGAATGTGAATCTTTACTTGGGTCGCGAGATCGCTCTTCATTTAAGCTTGTCCCAGCCATTGCAATTTGCTTCAAGTGAACTTGTATTTTTTATTTCAGTTTATGAAATTCGATTCAGTAGTAGTTATATGAGTAATTTTGTCTCATTATATAACACTCGAATCCTTTCGAACTTCTGATGTGATCACACCCTATTTTTCGACTCCTTCCAACCTAAAGTGAAATCGAACTTTTAATTTCTCGAGTCGAATCGAACTAAGAAAATTGAAAAAAGTAATCGATTATTAGTAGTCATAAAGAGTTCCATTTAAATTTTATTATATTGAATTGAATAATACTCCTAGTGTTTCTATTATTTTCTTGTTTTATAAAAATGGATATAGTTGAAGAAAATAGAAGAAAAAAATCAGCTTTATTTTTTATTGCACAAGGGAAAAAATATCACAATGTAATTATTTTCATTAGGAAATACCACCCTTGAAGTTTCGTTAGAAGAATGCTATGTTACAAGTTCAGAAACATATTAGTACTAGAAGAAGAATAAACATTTGATCACACTTTGAAGCTGCATTGTATCAATTCTGCCTTTTCAATAAAGAGAGGGGGCAGCAAGTGTGGTTGATCTGGATATATGCTTATGACTTCTGCAGAACTCTGCCGGACAGTCTCTATTGTAGACTAACTAAATGGCGCAGAACCAGACCTGCGTCGTCTTTTGAACGTTCACCTCCCAATATGCCTGGTTTCGTATGGCCCTCCCCAAGAGCTGCCGGTACCAGGAACAATTGCAGAAATACCGTTTACATGTACAATCCTCCTCTCTATCACAGACTCAGCTCCCAGCTTATAGTATGTTCGGCTGTTCTGGTCCGGATAGACCATTCTACCATGCGAACTAGGTGGATGCAAGGGATCTTGAGTAACATAAAGGCCGTTGGGAAGGTTGGGAGCTGCATGAGGATCAAGTATGCATTAGTGAATAAAAATAGAACAAGCTCAAACACCACAGGACTCCAAAAGACGAGAACACCAGTAACTTACTATGTGCCTGTCTCTCAGCAATTAACACCTTTTCTCGTAATCTTTTTACTACGTTAGCAAAATCTACCAGGTCCTTCTCCATTGTCTGCATTCGTTCAACTTTCTCCATGTTTGCACCTTTCTCAAATTCAAAGGTCTTCCTATATCCATAAACAGCAATGAGATCATCTCAGATAAGTGCGATCCTGTTTCTTCAGCTAATGGCAAAGAACATATATTGAAGCTAACAACTGTATTCTCTCGCGTGGCACCAGGCTATGAATGTTCTCAAGTTTTATTAGGCATAAGGACGTTTCAGTTTGTCATGTTTCCTAGGTTACCCAACACGATCTCCAAAAAGAAACGAAGTACTTGAAAGCATATTGCAACTTCGACATTACTATACTATGTAGTCAATTCAAATTCATAATGGATTGACTTACCACACTATTTGATTTTCTTGTCTTAAGCTATTAAGGTCGGCCTTCATTTCAGATGTCTTTTTCATATCAGTTAGGGCCTTCCCCAACTCTTGAGAAGTATTTCTAATATGAGAAGTGATATCGCAATTAGCAGCTACCAAACTTCTTGCCTCACTCTCAGCTTCTCGGAACTCCCTCTTAAACCTTTCACCAGCTTTGATATCAATTTCAATATCCTCAATCCTGTCCAGCAAAGCCCTAATCTGCATATCACTTTCCGCACGGATGCTTCTTATATCTTCTTTCCGTTTCTGTATCTCTAGCTGAGCAGCATCCAAGTCCTGCCTCAAGGCCGCATGACTTGCTGCCAATTTCTTATTGTGTCCAACAAGTTCATCTATTTCTGCGGCTTGGCGAGCTAGTTTGTTCTCCAGACGCTCAACTGAATCATGTCCTGCAAGGTGATAGCCAGCAGGCAATTGACCATGATGTGTCACTTCAGAAGCTTGTACATATCTTGCTTCATATGCAGGTAGTATGTGTCTTCTCGAATCCATTTATGAGATATCCTCCAACCAACAGAACAGGAGTGTTGCAGCAGTTCTTTATCATTCATTTATGAACAAACAAATAATTCACACCATTGCAAAGCCCTGATCTGTCCCCATAGCTTAAGAGAATGGGAAAACTGAAGAGCGTCACAAATGTTGAGAGGTAAAAAAGTTTACTGACTTGACTCAACCTTCTCGATTGAGAAGCGAAATTGAAACATGCATCAACAACTTGTCTCTCAATATATTTAGCGTTTGAAAAAAATATATGTTAAGCAGATGACAGAACTTTTCAATATACATGCTTCGATTCAACTATTGCATACCATCCCAGCTTATTCGATGAATGTATTAAACTAGCAAGTCAACATTATAATGAAGGCAAAGCTATTTACTTTCGGGCAACTGATAACTAAAAGTTCATATTTTTATTGCAATTACTAGTGCAGCTACACCAATGCCATTCTTTCATGTTAAACATTGTAACTTAAGACAACTAGACAAGTGACACAACCCATCAAAAAGCTGAAACAGATTCGAAACTGTGTCACTGTTGACTTTATTTAGTAATTTCGTTTATTCCGAATTATGATTATGGATAGAGAAACATCATATATATGCAAGAAATTAAGCATAAATATGCACATATGCATCAAAGATTACATTTTTTTGACAACCTAGCAACAATGGTAGCACTAGGGGAGGCATAGGACGGCCCGCCTTAATTTTTTGAAAAATAGTCGTCTACTATTGAAAAATAATATTTTACTACACACTTTTCAAAAAAAATAATATTCCGTTCATCCCCTAAATTTTTATATTTTTATTGTATTAATTCCTTCGCCACCACTACAGAAAAATACTGGTTCCGTCACTTCATAGCAATAAATTAGATGACTAATTATCGTAGTTATTTTTTTTAAAACTAAGCAATTATTAATGGAAACTTAACAAATAAAGTTAATCAATGCAAAAAATAAGCAATTATTATTTGTTGGTTAGATGAAGCTCTACTCAGAACATTGCATATGAAAATTGAGTAACAAATGGAGAATAATAAGACTAATATAATACCCCCAAGCTAGTAATTTCAAATTGGTACCCCAGCAATGTGAGATTAAAGGTGTGAATTTTGCACCAAAACCACAACTCAATTAGGTATGTTGAAGTTTCTTGAGTCATAAGATTATGTAGTGAAACCCCAGACAAACGCCCCTCCATGTGAATAGCACAGATATCGCGAGGGATTAATGTAATATGAAATTAATTGATTGTGAGATAGTACTTCAATATAAATTTTCATTTTAAGATTATAATATTTGGAGGCATGATCATGTGTTATTTTTTGGTTTATTTTAATTTGGCCACTTATTTATTACGAACATTTAAATTTGTCTTATAATACTTTATCATTCTAATTGATCTCCTCTATTCATTTTTAGCCCAGTTATATGTCTTGATGCTGGCATGCTGGAATTATTTATTATTTCTCGTAAATTATAGTAATTTTTTTTAAAACCTAAAGGAATAAAAGTGAAAAGTTACCCAACTAGGCAAGATGAAGTGTAAAATAACTTTTTATTTTGTCTTGAGTGATGATAATTCTGAGTAATACCTTAGTAGATAATATTTATAGTAGTAGTTTATGGAGAATTTATGTTGTTAGGCAGGTTCTGTGAAGAGATTCTTATGAAAATTAAAGAAAAAATTATCAAAAGGGTAAAATAGGAAATACATTAATTTGGAAACTGACTTTATAGCAGAGTAGTATATACATTATATATAGTATAGATGTTTAAGTTAGTTATAAGCTACTTGTCTCATTTAATATTGAAACGTAAAAATGAATATTCTTATGTTAGTAAAAAATTCGACATACATTTGAAGTTGGAATAAAAATATAAGTATCCTTCATATTTTTAACATAATATATAATTATAATATGACGAATCATAATTACTATATTCAGTTTTGTAGTTCACAAAAGTATGATAAATTATAATTTGGTCATCGTTAAAAGTAAAACTATACTTAAATCATCAATTATTTTCAATAAATTGCACTTTTATTATTAAATAAATGTGATCATTAAATAGTTTCTCATGTCATGATGGAATCTTGCTACTAATGCCATTGCATTGACATAGTTTGGTTACAAAACATAGCAACAATTGTCAAATACTCGTATTGTCACATGATTGAGTTCTTATTAGATTAGATTTAGGTCAATGTGAATTTGAGTTAATGGTGCCACTTATTTCCTCTTATCTCCCTTTGGGTGGCATTACCAATCATTTTGACATTATTATTATACATTGCACACATCATGATATCAAATAACTTAAAATATACTCTTACATTATTATTTACCTCCACTAGCTATAGTAAATGTGAATCAATTAAATCCAGCAATACTTTGAGACAACACATGCTCTCAACAACACCCTTTGCTCTCCATGTACGTAAACCTTCACAACCACAAAATTGTTACATATTCTTAACCATTAATATAATATTGCTCCGTATTTAGATCAACTATTGCTTCTGATTGTCTGCATGCAACTATAAATAGCAATACATATTTCATGCAGTTCCCTAAAACATCTAAGCACAAAATCTAAGAGTTTATTTCAAGAAATCCCTTGTGCTACTTGCTTGGCTAATTGTTGCATCAATTCTAGCTAGTGTATCGGACTGTCGTGTAGCTAGGAAGGACCTTGGCTTAGACTTAGGTGGGATTGGAGTTGGAATTGGAGCCGGAATCGGTATTGGCTTGGGTGGGGGTGGCAGTGGTTCGGGTCCTGGGTCAGGCTCAGGAGGTTCGAGTTCTAGTTCTAGTTCAAGCTCAAGTTCTAGCTCGTCGATGCGGATCAGTGAGGGCCAGGCTCATTCGTATGCTAGATCAAGAGCGGGATCGGGTTCGAGGTGGAGGCGCTCAAGCCGAGGTTCGATACGCTGGATGAAGCGAGGCCGAGGGGCAAAGAATGGGGGTAGAGGTTCTGCTGCAGGGTATGGTGAAGGACGCGGTCAAGGGACTAGCCGAGGAGGTGGATATGGCGAAGGAGGCGGCTCTGGAGGAGGTTACGGAGGCCATGGAAAATAAATACATTTACTTATTGATGAATGTGTTTAAAAGATTATTAAAAATTGGATAATCAATAAAATAATCTACTAATCTGCTTAAAAATTGTATCCGTTATGTTTATATATACATGGTTTATTGTTCACTATAAAATTAGTTGGAGGTACCAGATAACTCAAGTTGCTTCTTATCTAGCAAGCCATCTTTGCTGAATAGTAACCTCACAAAAGCATACATACATTTTTCCAGCAAATCATCACGACTCTTTCTAAAGAAATCACGCAATTTTAACTCGCGCAATATGCTTATTTGAAGCTACTTGAAACTAGACTTCAAGAAAGTGTGCCCTAACAGTATAAGTAATCCCACCTAAGAAACTAGAAGCTCGTAAATACTTGTCACATTCACTCAATCAGAACTCTAATATCGTTTGTTTGTGAAACTCAAGAGCAATTCATTGAACAGAATGAGTCTTAGCTATTGAGCTAGAAGAAAAAGTACTTACGAAAGTCAATAGTCAGATTCAACTGTTCTATGGATTTAGGACTGTACAAAAAGATTAGTATTATTCTCATAAAAATTATCTCAAATGGTACCTAGCATTCCTGAATCAGAAGAACATCAATGTTATCTTCTGATGCACTAATGCACTACCTTACAGACAACAGTAGTTATATGTTGATGAAATTATTTGTATACTATGCCTGTACAAATTCTTGCTTGCTTTCTTCATCTAATTGCTGCCTCTGTGAGATCATTACGGCATGATGTTCCAAGTATTCTCGGCTATTCATCTCCGTTAACCTACAGGATGACAAATCATTCGGCTTTACTTCAAACGACTCCATTCATTTACGAGAAAACTCTATCTGAGAACACGATAGGAACTTTTAGTTTTCACATAAATTATGTAGATTTACATACCGACTAATGGTGCGGTCTTTTGCGAACCCCAATTCATTATCTACACAAATGAATGAATCTTCACTTTTCCTTGATCTCGAGGATGTTCTAGGTCCCATTTTCTGAGCTTCTGCGATTGTCACAATTCTTTCAAAAAGTTCAACTGGAGTCGCCTCCGCTGTACACAGCAGCCGAGCCCTGTTTTCATACATCACCTACCAACAGAATCAGCAAGCCATTAGATCATATACTTGACATCACTATTGCACTGCTTCAAAAAATAAAATAAAATAAAACTATTGCACTGCTTCAACTTTTAGCTCAAACGCCTCAAAAGGATATTGTTCTTATATTAGACCTAAAACAAAATACTATCAACCCATACTATTTTTCATTAGATATCAGGGGTAAAGAATTTGTTATTTTTTGTCGTGGCTATAATATCATAAGGATCTCCAACAATGACAGTTCCTACTCAAATAGACATGGACTATGTTAGTGTAATACTATCATATTCTTCAAATTGTCACTATTCACATGTTCTACATTTTCATTATGTCAGAGAGAGTGCAAGAAGAGAGACTAACATCAACCAAAGTAACAAACCGATAAGCAGCAGCCTTATTATGGAGCCCAAGAACTGGAATGCCGTCCAGAGCTAGTGTATGAAATTTCTCTGTCGAGAAACAAATAATTCCGTCAACTCAAGATTACATTGCATTTGGATATATCTAAACCTGATGCAACTATCAAATCAAGTTTTAGATTTGCTATTGCAGGTCAATTAACAATATCATACTGGTAAAGAAAGAATCCATGAAGCGATGGAAAAAAAATTATGGCAAGAAAGAAACAAACTCAGGCATCGATGACTTACTGAACAATCCGAAATAATCTGCAGCACCAAGTGGTCTGTCACAAAGTTCGTCAAAAGAAAAATATGCACATCCATTGGCACCCATTTGAACCTAAGACAACATAACACAAAGGGCACATATAGTAAGTTCTTGAAGAAATTCAGCCACAATGGTTACAGCTAACCACCAGTCGTTTTGGGCAGTATACTCACATGTAATGTTCTCCCCATAACAACCTCCACATCCTGCGGATATGGTCTATGATCCTCAACTAATTGCATAAACTTCTGTTTGAGAAATCCAGATAAGTCCTCGCCGACAAAGTAGAAACCCTCCTCAGCCTGAGATCAGATGAATACGCATTTACATCAATAGCGCAGAAACAATCTACTAGAGAAACCAAATATGTAATGTATGTTTAACTTACCGAAGTCAATTTGCGGTAATCAACTGATGAACCAATTTCACGAACTACGCATCTTTCCTAAAAATAAATTCTGGTGGAAGTCTATTAAACTGAAATGAAATGGTCAATAGTGCAAGGATGGTATCGACTGACGTACCTTGAGGGTAGCTATGAATGGTAGGAAAAGGTCTCTCTGTAGACCACCTTCATAAAGATTATCCGGAGGACGGTTTGAGGTAGAGACAAGAATCTACACTTTCATTTCACACCATTATGAAAAGGTATAAGCTTCCGATCAAGATACAACATGAGTAAAACAATACAAGATTGAGGATGAGATTTATAACAGTGTGCTTACGGTTCCATTGCTGTATAAATGTTTAAATAAACGATTCAGTATGAGAGCATCAGCAACATCAGTAACCTACAGAATACCAGTAATGAAAATCAACAAGAAGTCAAACAGGCTCTTTAAAAATATAGGCCATTCCTGAGGATGTCAGATAGAACTCTTTCATCCAAGATTATGGGTACTAGATAGATAAACAAAAATTTGGAAAACAACTTGTGTTACATTGTAACAATTTCCATACATACCATAAATTCATCTAGACAAAGTAAAATTGATTCATCGGATAACTCTCCTGCAACAACTTCTAGAGGATCTGAAACACCCTGGTGCTTCTGCAGTATCATAGGTGTGTATATTTTGAGATAAAATAGGTAAGTATTAAATTATGATTGCATTAAACAGTGTTAAACTTGGGAAAACATGGTAGCATCAATTTTTTTAGTTGAATGAGTAATTGCATGTGGAAATAAAGCTTTGTAAGTACTTGACCACCAACTAAACATCATAACCTAAAAATAAATAGAAAGGTGAAGTATGAGTATAATGCATACTCTCAATCGGCTATGGACATTGAGCATGAAGTCGTGAAAATGGGTTCTCTTTTTTCTCCAATTGCATGGCCTGAGAAAGAAAGTAGCGGTTACACTGGTAAAACAGTTTTCTTAATAATCCAGGATAACGATATCTATAGATAGACAAAAGACATCATGTCTATATTAAAGAGAGATAAATGATGCTCACAACTGGTTAAAAAATAAGTCCATCAGCATTGTTTTTCCAGTTCCAACTCCTCCATAGAGATAAAGTCCTTTCACAGGTGAGTTTGTAGGTTGGGCTATTAAACGACTCCACAGCCATCTACTCCTGAAAATACGTCATAATGGGGTAGAGACTTGAATATACGACATATTTGGACAATATAATCTCAAAGACCGATTCTGAAATTATACTTTAATTTCGAGCAATGTCAATAGACAGAAAGACCATTCTTATTCAGCACAGAGTATTCTGCATCACAATTTTATTCACTTCATAAAAAATTTACCTGCTTTCCTTTTCAGATGCAGCATACCGGTCCAATCGACATGAATTGGCATTTTCGACCAGCTCATCATATAACCTCTGGAGTTCTCTTAAGGTGCCTAACTGCATAGATACTATCAACTAAGTTTAGGTAACAGTAGATATCAAATATGTTTCAGCTAATTCCTGATACATAAAGGATGTATGACAAATAAGGCAAATTTCAGCTAATTTGGACTTCAAAATAGCCTAACTTTCAAAGATAGATGCATAAATTAATCATTAATAATCAGAAGGAAAATCTAGTTTCATATAGTAATTAAATAACCTACCTGGAAAGTATCTCCTTCTAAAAGTTCACCTGCAACAATTCTTCTCTGGTACTCCACTAGGGGCCCTTCTCTAGTAACTTCTGCAACCAAAGCTAATGTCCACATTAGTTTAAACTTGAATCAAATAGTCACAGTCATTTACCAGCAAAACGAATACAAACGACTGAATTACAACCTCCATTCGTAGCTCTAGCAGCATCCGCGAAAGAAGCTGTTTGAATCATACACGAGGGATGTCCATGTCTATAGAAACCTCCATTCTGCAAAAATCTATTTGACACAGCACAATTTGTCCAGGTTGGAGAAGTCTGTCTCCTGATTGATCCATACAATCTCATCTGTCCTCGACATCTATATTCAGATAAAAATCGCGGTATTGACCGAACAATAGTCCTCATTGTGATCACAGGAAAGGCTCAATCTTGAAGCAAATCAATTCAATCAGGATTCAGAAAAAACAAAGCTTCCCAACTTACAACTCACAATCCTATTGAATTACAAAGTTCTGCAACAAATAAGACAAGAAACTAAGCATATATTCCAACTTTCTTGAAATCAACATACACCATATGTAGTAAAGAACCAATCTTTATCATAATTCCCCTTTATACAAACATAAATTATGCATATATAGTAAAAACAAGTAAAAGTACATGGCAGTAACAATGACAAGGATCGAATTTCTAAAAGAAAAAAAATATTGTATGAGTCAAAATAAATTTTCTGGACCAACAAATACTGATGCCTAAATTCTGTACCAGTAAACATCAAAGCATACTAATTGAATGCATTTAAGAGGTGCATTTATTAACTTTAGACTTTTTCTCTTCAAAATCATCTTCAATTATGATCATTAAACCATAGCTAAATCTCCAACCTTATCCAAACACTAAAAAGATAACTATTTACACAAAAAAATCAAAATTCAAATTCAAAAATTACCAATATAAAATTTAATAACCAAAATATCAAAATTAAAAAAAACCATTAATTGCATAATAAAAAAAAACATCTAGGATTTTTATATAGTGGACTTGATACTATACTTCTAAGAAAAAAAATATAAAAATTTAGGAGGATCAACAACATAATTTTAAAAGAATAATTATAGTATTCGAAAATTATTTAATAGAATTAAATTTTTGGAAAAATAATGGAGGCGACTGGCCATGCCCCTAGATCCTCGCTGCTTGCATGTATATTCAAAATTGAAACATAAGAAAAAGAACTATAAAAATAAAAGAATTTGAGCAACCTGATTATGATGCTTAAGTATATCCTCAAGCAATTTTCTTCATGCATGTAAGTATCATTTATAGACATATACATATATATTAATATCACCACATGTATCTGTCTTTTCAAATAATACTATATATCTATAACATGTGGAGAAAGGAATCAAATGAATGAAAAATAATAACAAAATAAAGAAATCCTTTCTTTATCAATAAATATATATCTTTATATATACGGAGTATGACAGAATATGAGACCCTATAATTCAGGGAGCATATTCAACAAGATGAAATAAATAAACAGAGAGGTGGGGTGGGGGATTTTGGTCTTCCCATAATTTGTTCAATTCAATTAAATTATCGTTTGAATTTTTTAAAATTGAATTTTGATCATAAGTTATTAATCATTCAATATTCTAAAAAATATAAAATTTATATATAATCGTATTCGCCTTTTAAATTTTTTTCATATTACTCCCTTCGCCCCTTAAACGATAGTTGAAAGCATGCTTCATTAAGATTGCTCATTAATTGCTCATTAATAATCAAAATATAAAATTTATATTATTGATATATTTTCTTTTTTATTTCAGACATTTTGCGTAATATGTACCATTTTCTAATAAAAAATCGCTAACGCCAATTATATAAAGATATTTTTGAATCTTTTTGTTAACGTATCACTATTAACGAATTCTCGATACACATTTTAATTGCCGAATAAAAATAATTCTAGACACTTTTTTTAATTTTTCACTAAACATTTCAGAATTGAGACATTTAAGAATATGCACTGATTTTACTGGAATTTCATATATTGACATAGTCGAACATTAATGAACTGGGATCATTAATGAATCCCAGAATCGTTTCATATTTGATGAAAATTATATCAAATTCGAAAAGACTAAACGTATTTTTTACTGGAGAGTAATTTTCTGTTAAATTATTATATAACACAAATAAAAAATATTTTACGATTAAAGTCCAACTATGAAATAGTACAAAAGTCAAAATGTACATGTCATTTAGGAATGGAGGTAGTATTAATTTTTTTAAAAATAATTAAAAAGTTATCAAGAACAAAAATTTTCCCTTCGATATTGGTATTTCAATTAAACTAATCGAGATAAGATTTTGTTATCTGCTATTTTAATATCATTCATTTTTACTAATATTTTTCATTGCGACATGAATATAACAATGAGTTTTTATTTCATGTTCTAGTAATTAAAGATATAATCGGATTTGTTTTTTAAAGTAATTCGAAGAATAATTTTCTTGTGATTTTTTACATAGTAAGTTTTTTATTCGGTAATGAAAAACGTTAATAAAATAAATTGAAATGAGTATGTAAGATTAGTTTCCTTTCTTGTTTGGTTTTATTATGATGATGGGAGGTTGAATATTTAATGTTAAATTGAATAGAATTTAATTTATTTTCTTGTTTTTGATGCATTATTTATGATGATGGGAGATGTTGAATATTTAATGTTGGTAGGTGATATGCGGAACGGTTAACTATTAATTTTAATAATTTCGTTTCAAGATACAAAGATACTCACCGAATACGTAATCGAAAGATTCTTAATATACAAAGATATTTACAAATGAATACGTCATCGAAGATCTTAAGATACAAGATACTCAAACGCTAAACTTTATAACGCAATAATATATATACTTTATACACCCCAAGAACTTAAAACTAATTAAACAAGTTCATGTAAATTGAAAAATTATAAATAGGTTATTTAAGATATTAATAACACTATACGTTTAAACACCCTAACTTTCTTCGGTGATGTGGGATATGGCTATGTTTTTTGTTTCTTTTTTGTGAAAGCTGACTCATAATTCACTCACGGTTTGTAATTTTGTACATATCAACATTGACAATTAGATAAGTCTGTTGGTTTGTCATTATCATATGAACCCCTATGCGTGTTTAATTTGTTATTAAATTGTTTTTCATGGAGTGTTCCTAAAGGTGATGCATCATGAGTCATGCCATTGATTTTTATGTTTCTTTATAAACATTTAGTACTCTATTAAGTAAACATGTTACTGTGTGACAATTACAAGCACTAAAGATTATGACAACATGAAAGCAAGTTGGAGTACGTGTTAGAAGTATCATATTTGATAATTGATTATCTGAACGGATAACTCGATATCTATTTAAACTTGACTCGTTAACGATTAAAACGACCAAGTCAATGCCTTGGCAGTAGTGAGGCCGAGGACATAATAAATAGTGAGTTTTGAGGATACTACAAGGAAGAGTGGGGCTCTGGCATAGACCCATTATGGTATCATATCAAGTTGTCAATGAAGAATAAAGGTACTACAATCCTCCACGGATCCTAATCGCCACAAACCAAACAAATAGAGTATTGAAGTTTGTGGGGCTAAAAGCATAGGGGGTATGGGAGGAACAAAAGATATTCCAAGGATGATTTAAGTCTTTCAACTTTTTTAAAAGTTCTTTTCTTAATGAATGAGAACCGCTAGATTATGTAATGATTGGATCAAAGAATGTAGTGGTGGTGCTGGTTTAATCTTGTAAATCAACTATACAAAAACTTTTAGTATATAGAAAGATTGTTACAAAAGCGAATTTATAAGGTCATGAATCATTCATCCTACCATCAATTGACTGGATTTCAATATCAAATAATCGAAATTATTGTTGGTGGTGCCATTTATGTGAGGAAAAAAGTTCTCATTCTACGATCAATTCTTTCTTCATTCGTTTTTTTAAGTGTGATGTTTATGAACGATTGTCCATGAAGTCGTCTTGTAACAATAAGCTTTGGTTATTCTACTTATCTTAATAAATTTTTTTTTGTTGTGATGGGATATTCGCTATGGGTATTTGTGGAATATGTATTGGGTATTCGTCGAATGTGCATTGGGTATACTTGTATTTATGCATTGATACTCCTAGAAATACGCCAGCTTGAATCATTCTCCTTGGTTCATTTTGCATCTACCCCAACCTGGCCTATTAACTGGCCCGTTAGAGCCCACTCACTAATGTGCCAAGCCTAAAATATCCAGGACAACTTTAATGTTGATTTCAACCATACAGACATTTATATGGACCGGATGATAATTTCCACGCAGGAGAACTCCATGTGTTGTCGGGTATTGAAACAAAACTCATATTGAATATGTTAAATCATACAACAATATTATACATACGTTGGTTACATAAATTCCTAATTCAGACTAACGCCTTTACCCGATGATATCCGAATAGGACTCATTCGTTCTCTCACTCTTCGAGTTTTAGTGATTTCTAAAGTGATGACTTCCATTTAACAAATGATGTCAAAAGAATCTAAGATGGTGATTATATTTCAATGCTCGACCTGATGTTATTTAAGTGGGTTTTCCATTGTTACATACCATTTGATGATTTGATATCTTTATTATTTCTTTCTCCTAAACCTTTTTTGCCTCCCAAGAAATTTTGTCAGCATGAACAATTGATTTGTGATCTTGATCAAAGGATGACAACATCGTATGGAGCTAACTCTCAGAGGAAAACTTACTGAATAGTCGGAACGGAGAATGGTAAGATTATGCTCAATGCATTGAGGCAATTGCTATTTATGTATTAAGATATTCCATAGCAAAATGTATCAATCTTAGCAAAATGTATCAATCTTACTATAAACGGTTAGACCATGTAAGATGGAATACATATGGATTCCCAAGTGAAGATATTCAGATGAACATGGAATGTGATCATAATCCACTTAACAAATAGGGGCATTGAAGTGCTCTACAAGAAGCTACATCCCATGATGTTTCAAGTCATGGCTGTGTCCTACCTTTGCTAGAGATATTGGAGCACTAGGTGACCCTTGCCTCCTTCTATGTTGTCATTACTAGACCAACACATATCCCATCATCAAAATGTCAAACACAAACAATCCATAGAAATTATGTAACCAAATCTTTGGGGGATCTACTTCTTTTGAGGGTATATTTTACTTGATATTCGGGGATTGAAACTTTTTCGTGATTTATTAGCCATACATAAAAACTCGTTTGCCTCTTGCCACGCTGAACTAACGCCTTGCTTTACCTTTAAGATTGCCTAATTTGATTTGATCAAAGACTCAGGCATAGCAAAAAATCAAGCCAAGAAAACTCTGCTTCAAGACCTAAAACCCAGGTCGACGACCCAATCCCGAACGTGATCAATCCAATAAAATAGTACACATGTAGATATCTTGTAAGCAAGTCACACAACCAACCCGTCTAATAAGTTAATCGAGAATTGATAGTATTCTCCGGTTTCCTAAAGATCGTCTCATCTTTTAACTTTTTTTTCGATAATGTGACTTTTTAAATTTTTGACCGTATATATTTTTTGCTCAGGATATATAATACTTGATAAAAACTATATAAATAAAAAATATATTTTAAACTCTTTGCATTGATATATTTTTTATCAAATATTATATAACACAAACAACTATATTTGGGCCACAAAGCTTAGTGCGTGACAACTATCAAAATAAAAATGCACAATCTTGTGAACTAAGGAGTATAACATTTCTACCCAGAGCTTTTATGATATAATAAGATTGACACAATTTGATCAGAAATTTCCAAGGTTATCCTGTTTACCTCTTTAAGCTCGAAGTAATTCAAGTCACCCAACAAAGTTTCTCAAGAAGAATGTCTAACAATTCATGAAACAAGAGTGACTTTATATGTCAGATATCATTCCATCAAATCTAATAATCGCCCATAACTTTATTAGAGATAGATGGGCAAGTGGGCAACATTAGGTTAATCCAACAACTTTAGGGGTATTTATGCCAATAGTCGATGTAAAGGGGTCATTTGTCAAGATATCAATAATTTAGGGGTGATATATCAGTTTAACCCATTTTGGGGGTGTTTTCCAGCCTACCTACCTCCATCTCTACCTCATTTTCTATGAACTATAGACAGGTGAAAGAGAAGAAAATTGTCTTGATTTACACATTGTGAAACACACGATTCAAAGCAGAAAGTTGCAGAGCTGCAATTTGGGAAACTGAAAAAAAAAATGACCCATTGACCCTACCACATGTAAGTACGGTACCACCCTCCAGTCCACTAATCTAATAAGGTCATACAAATGAGAAATCTTGATTTAAGATATTGCTTCAGTCTGCAGTCGAAGATGGGTCCATCCCTGAAGTCCGATTGTGGTTCTATAAATAATCTTAATATAATTGCTTTGCTAAAATAGACGATATTCACAATCGAAATATATCAATGTTATTCTTAAGATATACGACAAATCACATCAACATGTCATTCCCAAGATATACATTACCTACACTTAAATACGTTAAATGGAAGATATCGCTAAGAACGTATTAAAGATATCGCATTAATCAGATAATAAACGCTAAACTTTATAATATAATAACATAAGAATTACGAAGTATAATAAATATACTTTTACAATTAGCCTATAAGAACTTAAAAATAAGTTTAAAAAATCTATAACAATTAAAAAAAGTACAAAACAGGCCATTTAATATTCTTAATAGAATAAAATTTTAATAACACCCTAACTTTCTACCCATCACTGTAAACGTCTCCGCAATTTTCATTTATGGTAGGATGGTAAACACTTCGATCGTACAGTATTACAATTTCAATTTATCCTTCATTAAAAAATAAGTTTGCATTAAAATGGATAGATTCATTAAAATTAATGGTATCCTAAATTGACCATTAACCGTAATTCATCCCACTATATGATCAAAATTAAAATTATAATGATCAAATTGATAGGCAACCAATAGTTAGGGAGAACAAATGAATCTTCAGTGATTTGTAAGAGTTTGTAGCAATGGAGGCCCCTATGATCAGAGAATGATCGTTTTAGAGAACAAATGAATCAAGGGCCAAATATAATACACATACAAAACTTAAATGAAAATTTAAAATTGAAATATTTACAAAATTTATTTGCTCATTTTCCCAATCTATTTTTTTGAATATATGATTAGAGATGAATTTTGCATGGATAAATTTATCCATATAATATATGAAACTTGAGTTTTAATATCAATCTCAAATACCGAAATCAACATCATACTCACATAAAAATTGTACTGTGGCTACTTTTTCGACAATAGCAAATCTACCTAATTAATTATGCAGGTTGTTTACTGTTGTTTGCTTCAAACACATACCCAAGAAAATTTACACATTTTTATGTTTAATTAATTTGTAGTTTTGTACTCCTAAAATACGTACAACACAAAGTAGCAAACAATGACCATATTTTGAAAGCTTCCATGCAAAGTGAAAGGACACTTCCATCTTCATAGGTAGTAGCTACCTACGTTTTGAGGTAATCAAAACAATACCTTTGAGTACTTAGTTTGTTTATCATGTTTCTCTGGTCTATTTCTCATTTACTGTGAAAGGTCTTTATCTGTACAAACAGAGTACAAGGGTAAAATAGACCTATAACTTCTCCACCTCAATCTCCTAGTCATTATTCACCTTTTGATGAGTAAACATGTAAATTCAACTACCAACCGGTAGCTAAAACTACATAAATGGTCCTCCTGAAAAATTAAAATATAGTAAAAACTTGAGGAAAACAAATTGTTCATTATAAACCAAAAGTTAAATGACTAAATTAGACCAGTTCGACAATAGATTTAACTATTAAACACTAACATCAAACATGTATAATGCCTTTCATTCTTCGTAGAGACTTTATGTATAAGTGACGTCAGAGGAGTAAAATACTATTTAAGTCTCAAAATACATAATTATATAAAAAAAATTATTTTTTCATAATACTAATTGCTTTCAGATTTTAATATACATTTTTACTATCACAATGTAGTTTTTACAATTCAGATATAGTTTTTCACAATCTCAATATAACTTTTTAAAATCCCTTAATAAAACACTTTTTATCTAAATAATTATCAATTTTAAATTATCTATTTCTTAATATAAAAATGTATATTGCTTCTTTAATCATCCAAGCAGGCACCTAAACAATAATATATTAACCATAATTAACAAATTACCCCCAATTAATTGTTAATAAAATATCTTTAAATAAAATGGCAAGGGAAAAAGAAGCAAGTGATATCAATTAACGTTATTATACACAGAAAAAGAATTAACATTATTACTGCAAGAACCAAAGAATTAAAGAAACAAGTAAATAACCCTTCAAAACAGAGAACAGACCAAAACGGTACATAATATTTGCACTAATTGCACATCATATGCATCTTTTTAACCCAATAGATAACAAGTGGCAGAATTGAAAGGAAAAATAGGAAAAGAAATTATTAGTATAACTCTTGCTTGTTGTCACAATTTAACATAAGATTAAGAGAAAGCTAAGCTAGTTAAGGACTTAATTTTCTAGTCAATTAGTGTACCTGGAAAAAATCAAAGCCAATCAAATGAATAGTGAAACACTACCATTTTGATTGGCATAGACCAAAATGGAGAAGAAAAATATGTACATGTTTTGTAACATAAAGATTGAGCCGTCCAGCCAATATCACCACCAACCACCATTCCCAAGCCAGTGCCACCACCATCAAGAAACAATGCAACAGTGTTGTCTAGTAACCACGAAATATTACTTGTAATAACGAGGTTTGGATTCGAGTCGTTGCAAAACAAGCGCCCGTGGAATTAGGAAAAAAATGTAACACAAGAAGAATACCACACCATACAGTAGATGGGGTAGTAGGAAACCATGAAAAGTGCTCCAAACATCAGCCATTGATAACATTTTCTCCCCTTTTTCTTGTTTCATCATTCAAGCCAAGACACTACTTCTACCTCTCTTTTTTTTCAAGAAAACTTAGATAAGGGTAAATATGAAGTCTTTAAATTACCCCATTATGGTAATTGAAAGGAAATTTATTGTGATTAATTATCCATAATTACATGAATGGTGAAGGAAAAAAAGACTAGGGGTTAGAGAAGTAGAACTAAACAGTTCTCTTCTTTTCTATAAAGTATATCAACAGTTTATATCTGCAGATTTAATGGGTGTTTCTGTCCTCTTCTTGTTTAAATAAAAAAAGAAAAGCTACAGTAAATCTTTAGGACTGAGTGTGCAAACAGGAAATACATAAAAAGTCTGAAACGTAACAGAGGTCTTGTCTGTCCTAATAAAATAATTCAATAAAATAAACAAATTATAGGAGGGGATAAAATTATTTGAAAAATAAAACAATTTTTACTTGAATTTCTTTTCTTTTTTTGGTAATCACTTGAATTTCTAATTAAAAATACTTCGTGCTCCTTTATATTTTATTATTTGATACAAAATATGAGAATAATAAATTATTTTGGAGTTAGTTAATAATATCTAATCTCAAAAAATTTGATTGTTCATAATAAAATGTTACTTTAAAATACTTGATTAGTATTAAGAACAAGAATGTTATTTTTTCATTATTCATAATGATAAGGTGTCAGAATTGAATCATTTCCAAGACATATAATGGCCGATTTTTTTTTAAAAAAAAATAATACTTTTCATTAATTTCCTAAATAAGTTACCTTTTATTTATTCCTTAATTCCATTAGCATAAGCTGAAATTCCCACATTAGTTACGTGATGTACTTTCAATAATGACCCAGAAATAGCACGCTCTTCATTACCAAAGAAGGCTTGATACGTTACAAGTTTTTTTTTTTTAAAGGCATGCAAATCAAACTTTTATAGGAAAAATATAGGATTTTGGCAAGTTGCATATATAAGTAGTTGATTCCACAACATATCTTCAATGATTTAAAACTACTTTTATTTTCGAACATTTTTTGCCTGAATTCTCTGGAACTTATTAATGGCTTCATCGAGTACAATAGCTTTAGAATGCTTTCATGACATACTTGGCTTTAATACTAATGAAGGAAATTACATGTTGAGTGTTACTTTATGCTTTTATGAGCAACAGAAGATATGCTTTTATGAGCAACAGAAGATTTCCGACAATCACAAAAATATCAACTTCTTTAGTTTTATATTATTGAAGGTGTTTAGCTAAGCTTATTTTTCTTCAAAATCAACTTATCACAATTTGAAGTGTTTGACAAAAAAATTTAACATCCAACTTATAAATTATAAGCAACTTATAAGTTGTTTTAAAAAAAGTTTAAATTCTCAACTTATTTTACATGTTGGACAACCAAATTACTTGAATACCCCTATTTAATAATAAAACAATTTCAGTACGTTCACAATTCTTCCTTAGGCGTGTATCACCATTCTTCATTATCAGCCTTCAATCCTTCATTCAATTCCCAAATTAAACTACCCACCTCAATCATCAAATCCAACCAATTACTTCAATCTACCACACCAATAACCTCAAATTAACTTCTTAATTAATTATCCTACCAACCAATTCATTCTCCATCTATAATACATTCATCCTTCTCAATTGATTTTTTAATTCCTTCTCAAATCATTTCTGGCCGAATTTTGTTGTTGTTATTGTTTTTTGATTCACATCTTTTTGGACTCAAATCAAGAAGAAGAAAAAGTCTAAAGCAAGAAAGCATCTATTTTGACATTATCAATTGTAGGTTAGTTATCCCCCTCCCTCACTTTTTATTTTGAGTGTTCAAATCTTTTAATTTGCTATATAAATATTTCCGGTTGTATATTTTAACTCTTTGATGTTTAAATTTTACATTCTTATAGATGGATAACCTAGGATCGAAAGATGATAACAATAATGATAATGTGAGGCTAAGCGAAAATTCAAAAATGTTGATCATAAATTACGCTCACGTGGAGTAATGAATTGAGAAAAATATTTACTAATTTAGCTATTATGGAGTGGAGTGATGAATTGAAAAATATTTATTGATTTAGCTATTATGGAGATTGAAGGAATAGGTGTAATGCCCGGCCCGGCTCACCGGTCGGAGTCGTTAATAGACTTGATGGTGGCCTCACAAACCACCACGGTGCTTTACATCACGTTTGTCCTCACTCCACGTGCTCGAGAAGCTTCCGGTGGTGGGTCACCCATCGAATTACCCGGATCAAGTAAAACTAACATTGGAGTTCTTATAGGATGAGCTTCCGAAAAGAAGATGCATCTTAATGGTATGGGCGTACCAATCAAATCATATCAAACATATCACACACGCACACACACATATTTTAGGTCGAGATGCAATAGGCCTTCACAGAGTTTCAATCTGAGCGATGGAAAAAACTTGGCCAGTTGACTTACGGTTTGAATTATGATATAAGACCATTAAAAAATCATTGGGATAGAATGAAAAATGAATGGAAAATCTTTCGATAATTGATGAATAAAAAGACAAGAATTGGTTGGGATACTATAAAAAGTCAATTGATGCTACTGAAGATTGGTGGGAGAGTAAAATTAAGGTAATTACGTATTAGTAATTTATTCATGTTAAATTCACGAGCCTCTGAAAACAGTTTAGCTTAATATTAGTTTTATCATCATTCTACAGGAAAATAGTGACTTTAAGCAATTCAAAAACAAGGACTTATCTATAGTTTGGTTCCAGTACAATGCTATTTTTTCTGATGTTATAGCTACTGGAGAGAGAGCTCGTGCACCAAGTCAACATTCTGGTGTTGAATTAGACATACATGATGACGATTCGTATAAAGATACTTACACTAATGATAATGAAGAAAGGAGCGGTGATAGTCATGATTCAAAATGTTGAAATGCAGTCATCACAAAACATTGATAAAACCACATCCAAACTACAATGATGGAGTCGGTTATCACAAGACACGAAATGAAAGATATTTGCCATTTTTCAAGGTACGTAAATCATATGTTGATTGTACTAGTAGTTTACTTGGTGTCCAGAAAAATGATTATCATATTTTTATAGGATTGCATTGGAGCTATTGATGGTACTCACGTTGTAGCTCGTTTGCCAAGAGGACAAGAAATAGCTTATTTTGGGCGTAAAGGCTATGCAACTCAAAACATTCTTGCAGTGGTAGATTTTAATATGTGTTTCACATTTGCATGGGCCGGATGGGAAGGATCTGCTCATGATGCTCGTATATTTGGTGAAGCACTTCATAAAAGAGACCTTAATTTTCCTAAGTCAATTGTACAAGTATTATATCATAGATGGAGGTTATAGGGTTATATGGGACCTAATAAAGATAGCAACACCTGTTATCATCTTGCAGAGTTTCGACGAGTTAGGAGTCACAACACGCCAACAGGAAATCTCTGGAAGGCACGATTTTTAATTTTGAAGCATATGCCAAATTATGATATCGACACCCAAACTGAAATCGTGCTTGCAACTATGGCGATACATAATTATATAAGAAAGAAAGATGTTAATGATAATTCATTCGAAGTGGCCGAAACTGAAAATTATGTATATCTCTTTATGCGTGCCAATTCTAACAAGCCAGAAGTCAATGAAGATGATGAAATTGGGGAAGATCACCAAATTTGGATGGAAGTACGAAATAAAATTGCAAGACATATTGCTCAAATGTAAATGATAGAGATATTTTTTTAATGAAAAGTTCTTGATGTATTTTGTTCGTCCAATATGAGAGGAAAAATATATGATTTATACTATTATTGATATCATCAATGTTATTTTAGTCATAAAATATTAATTTTAGTTACAATTATTTTTTATTATTTCAAATATTAAATTACTAATTTATTTTATCATTTCTACAACTTATAAATGTGATGTTTATAAGTCACTTTATCCTTTCTACAACATATCTTCTTGTTGTCAAACATATAAGAAGAAAATATGGAGTATAAGTTATATTAGCCAAGCAAGTCAAACAACTGACAACATAAGTTATCTTGCAACTTATAAATTATCTGTTATAAGTCAAAAACTTAGCCAAACACCCTCATTATCGCTCCAAAAAATTGCATCATCTTTTTTAGGTGGAATCGTTCGGTACTGTTTTACCTGCTCAATGCATGCTTAGAAGTTAGAAATAATCCCCCCCTATCCTTCTCAATAGAGAGAAAATTAGGTAGTATCATTTGCTTCGCATTTTGGGCAGTGGTCGGTTTTCCAGTCTGAAGACGAGTAATGTTTTTAGAGCTACTGATGAATGGTATGCCATATTTTTCGTTGATTATTGATATTTGAGCCAAAGAAGGAATATTTATAATTATTTGATTGGAGGTTGTATGTAGTATTAATGGTAATAATAAATATTTAAATCCGTTCATTTTAGTTGTCTTCTAGTCATTTGCACATAAATTAAGAAAATTAAAAAATAGTCAAAAAAGTATATTAAAAATGTAAAATGATATAATAATTAATTGAAATTATATCATTGATTGGTTGATAATTTAATGAGAAAAAGTAGACAAAAAATATATTTAAAATATAAAATTATAATTTTCTATGCTAGAAATACATTTGAAAAAAATGGGCTAAAAATACAAATAAAGAGAAATGAAGGGAGTAGAATAGAACAATTTCTAATGATGACTTGGTGATTATTATTAGTCATCTAGATTATCATCTACGGGCTACAAAGTAGGGAAATTTTGAGTAATTTTTTAGATGCTTACAAATTGGTACTTAAAATTTGCTAATTTCAATTTTGGCCATTGGATGATCCCTTTTGGTCGATAATTGAGAATTTAATAGGTGTATTTTGTTTAAGCACATTATTTTCGGAAATTAAAAGAAAAAAAAAATCGCCACTCTCATTCTTGTTACCTGGCCCCATACTAAATTGATTATCATTAATTTTTTCCTTATTTATTACACTCAATTTTCTCAGTTCCCTTTTTTTAGCTTTTTTAATATTTTTCCGCTTCCTTTTAGATTAGAGTTTTATGATTAGATGATTCTTGATTTAATTTTCAAACCTTCAACATAATTTTCTTCTAATTATTCATCATCATGGAGCAAAAAAGCTCAAATCTTGATATAATTGGAGAAACTTCCTCTTCAAATTCGCAAAAAGTTTTAATGGAGTAATTTTTTTATTTTTTATTTTGTAATTATATAGAAGCTTACTAATGTGAGACATTATGTTTATTCTAGTTTTTGTCTAAGAAGGATCCAAGATGCTTTTGATTGTTCAAATTCAATTAAATCTAGTTAGTTTGATTTTTGTTTTGTGTTTAATTTATTCCTTTTCATTTGTCTTTATTATATCAATTACATATATTGTGCTTATCTATCAAATCTCAGTGCAGGAACTCTCTCTCATTAGGTCACTTTTATCATTTTTTTATAATTATTTTTCTATTATTTACGTATGAGGGCTAATGATATAAGTATATGAAATTTCATTCACGTGTTCTTTTGTCTATAATGCCAGGCAGAATATTCCATGGTAATGCCATACATTGTAATCCCATAGCATTGTAGTATGGTGATACATTGTTACATGTAATGTCATGGAATGTTTCTATCTTGAGTTCTTTATTTTATTATTGTAGGTTTCCTTACAAACACGATGTTTCCATGGAGTAATTTGGTGTTTGTTGACAACCATGAAGCATTTAATTTTATTTCAACTTATGTCGGTCAGTGGTTTTGGCATCTGGTTGTGTCCAAAAAAATAAAGAAAGAGAGATCGGACGTGTCGACCTACATTCATTAAATCTATATGGAATGTAGTAAGCAAGGTGATAAATTTAAGAAAGGGTATTGGGTGTGAGCCTAGTCATAGAGAGCATCTCACGAGGCCTGATTGGCGAAATTTAACATGCAAACTTGATGGATTGGGATAAAGCGTGGTTATGTTATTACAGTGGACGGACGTTCACAACCATGATCTAAATTGATGTGGATGAATTTCACTAATTACATAGGCGTGTAAGCACGAGCATAAGGCTATGGTTGATAATCCCTTGAAACATGGGATGCTCGATGAGTCCACGTTCGATGCGTTACGACGCTATGGCGATTAATCGATGATATAAGGTTTACGGGAGGATCATAGAATTATGTAAGTTCGGTTAAGGCGCATGGAGATGTTTTCGGGAGATGCGGCTATTATGCATAAATGGTTGAGAGACCAATTGTCATGGCTTGAGATTAGTGAGGGCATGGCCAACAGACTTCTATTTTGGGCCAGGATGGCATTATGATCTTCAGTTATTCGAAGTTTAGTGACTTTGTTAGTTTTTATACTACTTACAACACGAATGATACTCACAGTCCATTAGGTGTCACACCCAATACTAGTGTTTCTTGTTTGTGTGGATTCGTTTGAGAAAATACTACCGTAGTCTATTTATGGTATTGTGCTTGAAAATGAATAACATATCTTTGTTTTGTGTGGGCATTTTAGGTAGGATTCGCCACCACAAGTGCACGACCGTTTTTGGTGCTGCACTTATGTAAGATGAGACTGCCCAATCATTTAAATGGGTATTTGAAGGATTTCTCAAATGCATGAATTCAAGACTCCCAAAGACCATGATGATGGATCAAGCTCCTGCAATTGCGCTTGCTATACTGAAAGATGGTCCAGGAATATCGGCTAGCCTTTTTCTAAACTCCTTGCCTGTGGAACATTTAATAAGATGTTAGTGTAATTAATAACATGCAACCATTTAATGTTATGTAGCACACTAGACATTCCACACCAAAAGTCAAAATGTGAAACTAACATTAGTTTCTTCCCAGTGTATCAATTTCAATACAAAGTGAAATCCACATATATGAATTTGTCCCAAAATTGCTTAGTCGAGTGTATCCTACACCTATATTCGAATCCCATTTACTTCTACGAGGTGGTATCCTGTTTCAGAACAAAGCTACAACATACTATTCCCAGGACAATTGTCCAAAAATAACAAACAAACTTCCAAATACATAAGATTTCAAAAACAACCAACAAGATATCAAAAACATAATAATCCAAAAACAACTTTAAGCAACAAAATTCCAATTACATAATATTCTCTGTTAAAGTTTCTCATTTTCAATGAATTTCTTACTATATCAAAAGTCCTTTTTAACCCAACACCGCAAGCTGTTATATACAAGCGCTTAATCCCACCATTACTTAGTCGGGTGTATTACAACCACATGGAAATCCCATTAACTTATATGCCATTGTATACTATTTCATAACAAGACTACAACATACAATTTCCAAGACAATTGTCCAAAAACAACCAACAATCTTCCAAATGCATAACAATCCAAAAACTACCAACAATATATCAAAAATCATAATAATCCAAAAACCACTTTACGCAACAAAAGTCCAATTACATAATATTCTATATTAAAGTTTCCCCTTTTCCAACAATTTCTTACTACATCAAAAATCCTTTTTAACGACTTCAAACAACAAACAGTTTACACAAATAATTAATTCCACCAACACATAACTTTATTTCTAATGAATCGGTTCACAATCAACATGCAACATGATAAAAAGCAAAATAGTGATTGTGTAATTTTTTCGAAAAAAACGAGGTCATTTAATTTTTTTAAAAAACCTTCTTTAGTGGTTGTCTTCGCCATTAATTACTCCTTTGTAAATTCCTTGAGTGCTTGTTTCATTTTTTCCTACGTTTTCCAAATTTGTGGCGAGTTGTGAATATTTTTATGGGGTTTGTGGGATTTTCCAATATTTTTGAATTCTATTACTTCTTGCAGATATAGTGGGATTTGGGTGTGGATGTTTTTTTCAGGAAAGAATTTGAGGGGGGGTGGCGAAATTACTGCTGGGAGATACAAGATTATAGGGTTGGGGTGTAACTTCAGCGAGGTGGGTAGACGGGGAGATTTTCTTTTCTTGGGCTTTGTGGAGGCGTAAGCTTCTTTGGGGGTTATTTTGTTCTTTAATTTAATTGTTATAGAAAATTACTAAATTACCCCTGTAAGCACCATGCTTACAAACCTGTCGTAAGCATCTAAATACTACTCGAAAATTTCTACTGTTTTTACATTTCTTAAGTCAACTTCATTCCTAGCTAGTTAGAGAGTATGAAAGAGATCGACCAAAGATTAAAGTATATCCGCTCCTTTAATTATCTCATTTTAAATTTTAAAAATTTAGAAAATTATATATCATGTATTGAATGATTACATCAATCACTCGTTATTATGTCCGATCCATAATAAATTAATTATATACCATTAACCAAACGAGAAGGCATAATATAACAACTTAAATAAAAGAGTCGGAAGATGATGATGTTAGCCAAATAATGTTGAAATAAAAGTGTATTTGTAACATATATATCTTGCCGTGTATACGTGTTTGGAATTTGAATATTGAAATTTCAAATAAAACCAGCTAATGCATGTACATGTATGTGTTGAAATTTGAAAGTTGAAAACTTATAAAATTAGCTTGCTAATAATAGAGGCTAACACATTATTATGTGGGCGAACTCTAATGTAGTGTAATGTGATGTGGATGGTGTCATTGATTGTGTCAAGATCTCCCCTTACCATAACCGGCTAGTATAAAAAATCCAGCAAGATTCAATTCATACATACGTGCCAATAGACTTGAGTGATGACTGATGAACAATAAAATACTCTACTTAAAGATGTAACTTATAAATTAATCCAGCAAGATTCATCAATCTCCCGAAAACTTGAAGATGTAACTTATAAATTGCTACCTCCATCTTAATTCAATTGAGAAGTTTTGACTACTTATTTAAAATACTCAATTTTAATTAATTAAAAAATAATCTTGTTCAAATAAAAAGAATTATTTTTCAAGATTTTGATGTATATATAAATAATTGGTGTAGTGTATCTAATTATATAGATTTAAAAAATATTGACTATATAATAATTTTTTTAATATTATTATAGAGGGAGTAATAATACTCCATTTTAAGTTATTATTACTTCGTGTTAGTTATAGAAACTATTTAATTGTAAAATCTATCCTGCTATTGTGATTATAACATTTTAATCGTAAAGAAAAATATCTCACATTTACACATTAAGAAGATGATTGGAGGATAATATAGATCATTTATCAAATCTAGACTAGTCCTGGATCCTTGGGCTAGCTTGGTTAGTGAATTATGTATTGTTAAATAAATTCAGACTTAACGTACTGAATTATCATATATAGTATGGAGTAATATTTAATTAAATGACATATATATTAAGTTAAATTGAAATAATTCGAATTTTTTTATTCAAGTAATAATTGAATATTGACCTATTTAAAATAAACTTCAAGGATATATCTAAATCACTACTCATCTTTTTCCCTCCTAATTAAGTAAGGAAATCACACCTCATGCTTACTTCCTTAACACTTCGTGCTTGCTTAGTTATTTCAAAGCTAAGTAACTCTATTTAATAAAACTCTCCATCCTCACAAATTAAGACAACACAAAATTTTTCTCTTCTTCTCTCTTGGGCGTTATTCCCTCCCCCACTTCCCAAAATTTTCTTTCATTTGATGGTTATTCTTCTCTTAAATCATAATCCTAAGGTTTCTATCATGTTTCCAAAAGGAAAAGGTATAACTATATCATTTTATTTGTTATATAACTAGTTTTATAACTATGCCAAGTTACTTTAATTAGCTAAATTCAATAATTAATGATGATAGTTGGGTTTTATATTTAATGGTTTTAAATATAAGGATGTTGATTATAGGGCTACAAATTTATCCAATTAAGTTCTTGTGGAAGTATGTAGTAAGTTGATTACTTATCATACACATAAATTAAATTATAGAATCATATGTTAGTTCTAGTTTAATTATGTAATAGATTTTGGATAGTAGTATTCAATTTAGATTCTTGATATAACTAATATAGTTTGGATATAGACAAAAGTTAAAATGGGTATAATAGTATATCATAAAATAGGATGAAATTGCCTAAGTTCAAGAGTAGTTTACAAATTTAGTAGTTATTGTTAGTTAAAGTTACTAAAATAAAAGTAATTGTTATTAGTATGTTCTTTAGGTGTGGATATCGAGTATTTGCTCCGAGTAGTAAAAGTTGTGGACATTTGGCTTGGCTTGGCTTGACGTGAGTATTTATATCACGTGACATAGCCTTTCATATATATTGTGTATATGTAAGTTCTTATAGTTTTACTAAATGAGTTATAGCCTTGATATGTGATATTGAGACTTGCGATGTTGAGTATTGTTATATGATCAGTTGTGATATCTGAGTTGTGATATATGATGATGTGATGATTGTTGATGTGATTTGTTGTTGAACTCTATTCCGGTTAGTTAAGACTCTCCCTGAGGTTGAGTTATTTTAAAGATTTGGAATCCTGCGGGTTGACTTTAATGCAGTTAGTCAAACACTTGAATTTATCAAAGATTTGGAATCCATATTTGAACCTATGGGTATTGACGGTGAGTTGAGATGGAAGTTTGCAGTTTATCAATTTAATGGAGAAGCTTACGTGGCGGTGGAAGCTGTCCTACTTTAACTAATGGTGGACAGGGTCAGGTGTAACTTAGAGCGTTTTGTGAGAATATTTACTGAGAATTATTGTCTTAGTACCCATATGCAAACTTTGGAGGCGAGAGCGTCTGATTAAATCAAAGGTGGACGGACAATTGGTAGTATGCAACGAGTTTAATGAGCTCTGTCGTTTGCTTCCAGATGTACATATCGGTGAGCAGAAAAAGATTCGGCTATTACGTGGCCCAGATAAGCACTTTGAAAGATTAGATCTCGGTTTCGTGTGACTTTTCAAGTGTTAGTGAGTTGAAAAATGCTGCATTACAAGTAGAAAAGGAACAGGTTGAATTTCGTGATCGTAGAGATAATAAAAGGGGAAACCAATATATATCTAGGAGCAGTGGACAGATGAATTATGGAGTTCAAGGACATCCGATACAACAAAGTCGATTTACTCAGAGTCAATTTAGAGCTCCTGACCAAACTCTCGGTTTAGCTCGGCGGGATACATTACAGCGATCAACTGATACTACAAGGTTCGGAGGATCTGAAGGGAATTATAGAGGGAGACGAGAGTCGGGTAGATGCTTCCGATGTGGTAGTGTTTATCATATGATACAGAATTGTCCTGATAGAGCAATTATTTGTTTTCGATGTCACCAACCAGGACATATTGCTACTCGTTGTCCTCAGTCTCAGGGTGCTAGTAGTAGTTTCAGTACTTTCAAGCCGATTGCAATGCATTTAGAGATTAGTTCGAGGTGGGCGTGATAGAAAGGTTTGGAGCCGAGAAATCGAGGGGCGGAGTTAAGGAATAGTCAAAGGTAATGCGGGTGTTGGGCGTGGCGGATATTCCGCAGTTACCAAGGAGAGCTCAAAAATTCACCCAAAGTTGTTACAATTTACCTTATATTTATTTGGGAAAGTAAGGCAGCGCATTCCTTTAATCTCCACAAGTTTTTCACATCATATTCCTCTATCTCGAGAAATTCTTTCCTTTCCCCTTGTGTTTGATACTCCTGTAGGAAAGTCTGTTCTGATTTCTGAAATACTTAGGAATTGTCCTTTAAGTATAGAAAATCATAAATTTGATGTGGATTTACTTCCGTTTGAAATGATGGACTTCAATATTATTTTGGGTATGGATTGGTTGGAAAAACATCATGCCACGATTGATTGCCATCGTAAGGAGATCGTGATTTCTAGTCCTGTGTTACTTGAAATTCATTTCTTTGGTGATCGAAAAATACTTCCTTAGCACCCCTTATTTCTTCCTTAGTTGCGCATAAGATTTTAAAGAAGAGATGTACTGGTTATCTTTCTCGTATGTTTGACATGGGCTTGAAGTCAAGTAGAGTGTTTGTATTGTAAGAGGCATGACGTGTTTCCTGAAGAATTGCCTGGTATTCCTCCCGAACGAGAAGTTGAATTTAAGATCGATATAATTCCCGGTACTTCTCCAATTTCTATGGCCCCATATCGAATGGCTCCTGCAGAATTAAAGGAATTGAAGACTCAATTACAAGAATTGCTAGATAAGGGTTTCATTCGACCTAGCATTTCTCCTTGGGGTGCTCCTGTGTTGTTTGTTAAAAAGAAAGATGGAACTTTGAGGCTCTGTATTGATTACCGACAGTTGAACAAGGTAACTATTCGAAATCGATACCCATTACCCAGAATTGATGATTTGTTTGACCAGTTAAGAGGTGCTCGTATATTTTCTAAGATTGATCTGAGATCAGGGTACCATCAGTTGAAAATTAGGGATGAAGATGTTCCGAAATCAGCATTTAGGACTAGATATGGACACTATGAGTTTTTAGTGATGCCATTTGGATTAACGAATGCCCCTGCAGCTTTTATGGATTTAATAGATACGGTATTCGTCATTGCTTGGATAAATTTTAGTGGTATTCATTGATGATATTTTGGTGTATTCACCTGATCCAAGAAAAGAGCATGAGGCATTCACAATTATTTTACCCAGAAGACTTTAAAGAAATGAAATCAATTATTTGCTAAATTTTCTAAATTAATGAGTTACGGTTGGAGAAAGTGTAATTTTTGGGACATGTAATTTCAGGTGAAGGTATTAGTGTTGATCCTCAAAAGATAGAAGCAGTGATGAATTGGGAACGACCAACCAGTGTTACAGAAGTGAGAAGTTTTCTGGGTTTAGCTGGATACTATAGACGGTTCATAAAAGATTTCTCAATTCTTGCAACACCATTGACTCAATTGACTAGGAAGGGTGTATCATTTGTATGGAGTGATGATTGTGAGCATTTCTTTAATGTATTAAAGGAAAAGCTAACTTCAAGCTCGATTTAACTCGTCAAATTGAGGGTTACATCATTCTGATGATGCCTCATCAAGGTTTGGGGTGTGTTCTAATGCAGAATGGTCGAGTGATAGCCTATGCATCACGACAATTGAAAATCATGAACGTAATTATCCAACACATGATTTGGAATTGGCTGTTATTGTCTTTGCGCTTAAGATTTGGAGACATTACTTGTATGGAGTGACATGTCAAATTTTTACGGATCATAAGAGCTTGAAATTCTTGCCTACACAAAAGATTTGAATTTGTGGCAAAGGAGATGGATGGAATTTATCAGTGATTATGATTGTTCTATTGAATATCATCCAGGTAAAGCCAATGTAGTTGCTGATGCATTGAGTCATAAAGAAAAAATTATGCCTTCTGAGAATATCGGTCAAGGAACCCGATAGCTAACATAGAAGAATTGGTGTTAATTTTGGAGTTGGAGTGAATGGAAATCTTTTGGCACAAATAAGAGTTAGACCAATTCTTCTTGATCAAATCTTAGAGTCACAACAAAAAGATGAAAAACTACAAAAGATAATGGAGGAAGTAAAGAATGGGAGCAGATCAGATTTTGCAATCAAAGATGATGGAATTCTTACAATATATGGCAGAATATTTGTACCCTACTCTGATGAATTGAAGAGAGAAATTCTGGAAGAAGCCCATAATGCTCCATATAGCATGCATCCTAGTAGTACTAAGATGTATCGTGACTTGAGAACATATTATTGGTGGCCAAAAATGAAAAGAGATTGTGAATTCGTAGCTAAGTGTTTGAGCACTTGCAGTGAAAATTGAACATAGACATCAAACGGGATTGTGCAACCTTCTAATTCTTGAGTGGACATGGAAACACATAACCATGAATTTATTTTGGACTACAAAAATATTTAGAAAACGATGATATTTGAGTGATAGTTGATAGGCTTTCGAAGTCAGCTCATTTTATTCCAATAAGATCGACCTATGGTCCCCGGCAGTTAAGCGAAGTTATATGTTGATCAGTTAATGCGACTTCGTAGATACCCGATGGCCTCATTGTGTCGGATCGAGATGTTAGATTCACCTGAGGTTTTGGAAAGGTTTCAAGCGTGGGTTCGAGGTGTCGAGTGCCGTGTCACCCTGTCGGATGGTCGGTCGGAGAGAACAATTCAAACGCGAGGATATGTTATGTGCACATTAGTATTAGATTTTACGGTCATTGGGATGATGAATTACCAAGATGGAATTTTCTTATAATAATAGTTTCCATGGCAGTATCGAAATGTCACCTTTTAAAGCTCTTTATGGGAGAAGATGTCGAGAAGGTATTACGCAATAAGGTTATTTCTTTGGTGAAGGTGTTGTGGCGTAATCAACGCATAGAAGAGGCTACTTAGGAAAGAGAAGAAGATGTTAAGATTCAGTATCCATACCTCTTTAGTGATGAAGGTTAGTAGTGTGTATATGTTCAAATTTCGAGGACGAAATTTTGTTAGTAGAATGGCTGAAATAACATGAATTTTTTTATTTAAGTAATAATTGAATATTGCCCTACTTAAAAAAAACTCGAACTAAACACGGATATATCTAAATCACTACTCATCTTTTTCCCTCCGAATTAAGCAAAGAAATCACACCTCATGCTTGCCTCCTTAACACCTCGGGCTTGCTTAGTTACTTCAAAGCTAAGTAACCTATTTGTAAAACTCATCTCACAAATCAAGAAAATACAAAAATTTCTCTCCTCTTGGCCGTGACCTATTCCCCTCTCCCTTTCCCAAAATTTTTCTTTCATTTGGTGGTTATTCTCCTCTTAAATCATAATTCTAACGTTTCTATCAAGTTTCAAGAAGGAAAAGGTATAACTATATCATTTTATTTGTTATATAACTAGTTTTATAACTATGCCAAGTTACTTTAATTAGCTAAATTCATCCATTAATGATAGTTAGGATTCATATTTAATGGTTTAAACATAAGTATGTCGAATAAGGCTCCAAATTTATCCAATTAAGTTCTTGTTGAAGTATGATAAGTTGATTCATAAATTATACATAAATTAAATTATAGAATCATATGTTAGTTCTAGTTGATATAACTAATATAGTTTGGATATAGACAAAAGTTAAAATGGGTATAGTAGTATATTGTAAAATGGGATGAAATTGCCTAAGTTCAAGAGTAGTTCACAAATTTAGTAGTTATTGTTAGTTAAAGTTACTAAAATAAAAGTAATTGTTATTATTATGTTCTTTAGGTGTGGATATCGAGTAGTTGCTCCGAGTAGTAAAAGTTGTGGATATTTGGCTTGGTTTGAGGTGAGTATTTATATCACGTGACATAACCTTTCATATATATTGTGTATATGTAAGTTGTATAGTTTTTACTAAATGAGTTATATATGTGATATTGAGACTTGCGATGTTGAGTATTGTTATATGATCACTTGTGATATCTGAGTTGTGATATATGATGATGTGATGATTGTTGATGTGATTTGTTGTTGAACTCTATTCCGGTTAGTTGGTACTCTCCTGCAGGTTGAGTTGTTTTCCCCGTTTGCTGGAGTAGAAGCAACGGGTAACTGATTTTATACTATTTTGTTCTCGTTTGCTGGAGTAGAAGCAACGAGAAATGGATTTTGTCCTCGTTTGCTGGAGTAGAAGCAACGAGTGACGTCGTTTTCTTTTCTTCTATTAGAGGGAGTAGACTCTAATAGAGGGCCGGAGTAGAGTTATTGTTGCTTGTGTGATATACTGGATGTTATTGACTGTGTGTGTGATAGTTTATTCGTTGGATTATCTGATATGATTAGGTTATCAGTATTATTGATTATTTGAGAGATGGATTCTATTAAATTGTTGAGACTATATGTTTACATGTGCATATGTGTGTGATTAGTTATGGTTCATTATTATATAAATATTCATTGAGCTTCGGCTCACCCCTTTATTAGGGATTTAATTGTGTAGTTGAAGGAGAGCGTTAGGTATGGCACCATCTTTTTGTAGCGATGATATCCTCAATAGTCTTCTTCTTCTGATCCTCATATTTTGTAGTATTTTGACGGAGGTGTTGTGTATTTTGATCACGTTATGTATATATGTTTTGAGGTTGATATAAATATTGTCTTAGAGACTTTAGATTATTGTTTAGAGTATTTGGTTGTATATTTTTCTCATTAATTTTCCTACTAGGTATCACAATTGACTACGATGTAGAGAGATTACTAAAGATCTTAGTTTTGGGTATGGCCTGCCTGAACAGTTCGTTACATAAACTTCATTAATTTAAAATGAGCATGGTTGCAATATATTACTCCTTAAAGTTTAATTATTGAATTATCTACAAATAAGGCAAATTCAACAATTAAGGAATCCATAATAATGAATGATAAATAAAACAATAAGCTAAATATAGCCTAGCTAGTTACTAGATATGAGTAACCAATTCAACTTGCTAGATAAATAAAGCATCATCACTTAGCATGGAGTCGAAGGGCAAAACAGGTGGTTGCATGAAGGAGTTGAGCTCTCCAAAAAATTCATCATCTCCTTCCTTATTATCACAATATCCACCAAAGCCATCAAATTGAGTTTGTATGTCCTCAGGAAACCTAAATTGAGGAGGATCATCGCTATCCGGTGTAGTAGAGCATTCAACTGCCATGTTCATCTCCATCAACTCCTTGAATTTTGAGGATTGAAGCAATAAGCCGAGCGCGGATGTGGCCGTGGTTGGCCTAGTTTGGAAGAGGCGTTCATCGTTACAAGTGGTTGATGATGAATTATTAAGATTGTTGTTGTAAGATGAAGTTGATTCGAGGTCATGAGACAAGGGGGGTGTTGAAATTGTCTCAATTGTATTAGGGGTTGGTTCATTGGTTTGGATTGTGTCATCTTTGTTGGTACTAGGCTTTAGCCATTTGATATATCGACTAAGGTCGAAATTTGTTACTGCATTTAGGCCACGGTACTCAATTGCAGCCATGTCATATGCAACTGCAGCTTCTTCCTGTGTTGCTGCATTAGTAATTAATAAGAATATGTCATTTATAGATCTTGATGATCTCTTAGTTTAATACTGTGCATTTATCCTAATAAAATTTTGTGTTTTGATGGATAATTAAGTCATTGTTATTGATAAAAAAAATAAATTTAACTCATATATATATATAGAGTAATTGATGATTTCATAGTATATAATATGATTCAATTACACTTTAGTTCCAGTAATATTTGATATGTGGATTTTGAACTCTGTCAATTGTAAAGTTTTCAGACTAAATTATAACTTTTATACTACTTACATTTATCATTTAAGCACAGCTAAAGCACAATGTAAGTATTTATACATTATGAAACCAAATCATCAATTATTAACTATTCATGTATAGTCAAGCATATGTACTTAATATGAAACCAAATTTGCATTAGATACATTTAACACGAATTTAGTTGGGAAAACGTCATGTCGAACAAGTCACCAATTAAAAAGTCTATTTCCCATTATTTTTGCGGAAGATCTGATCTTGTTGGTAGGGTAGTTTAACTAAATTTTCATCCATTTTGAAAGAAAAGATGTACCATAAATGTATGCCATTAATGGCTAGTCCATTTTGAGAATTGAGATCATGATCATAAAAAAAATGTAGGCAAGGCAAACCGAAAAAGGTAAACCACATCAAATAAATCCTTCGGTAATCTATATCTTGAAAGTGATGTAGGGGAATGAATGAATTGCCATAGGTTCCTAAGTATAGATACTTGTTGCCAAATACTCGGCCTATTCGAGCTTCCCATCTTCCATTATGGTGATGCCTGCCCATTCAACAAAATAACCAATTTAAAATAATGAACTTAAAAGTATAACGATCCTAACTAGCTACTAGCTAGGATAATTATTATTTCATTCGTCCCTAAATGATAGGAATATTTTGACTTTTTTAATTAAAATAAGTTGAATTTTGATCATAAATATTTTTATTTGTGTTGTATAATATTTGATGAAAATTATATCAATGGAAAGAATTTTAAATATAATTTTTATTGATATAGTTTTCATAAATTATTATATAATACAAATAAAAATATTTACTGTTATGAAATAGTATAAAAAATCAAAATGTACCTATCATTTAGGGACAAATATAATAACTAAATATGTTTAAAAAATATACAATGCACGATGCCAAAATTAATATGTACCTTGCAACACCCCTATACTTAGAAACTCCTCGAGAAAATCCATTGCTCTTTCTATAATTCCGGATGAGAAATATCAATAATATATACTCTTCAAAAACAAAATAATTTCATTGCTTTTGTCTGTTTGAAAGAAATCAATTTTCACCTTAAAAATAAAAATAAATTAAGCTACATACCTTCTTAATGATCCGATGTATTCTTCTCTCGACTGACCTTCCATATCCTTCACCTCTTTTTCATAAGTGGACAACTGAAATATATGTCATTATGTCAATAATCAGTTTTTTTTTTAATGTTTTAGATAGAGTGACATTTAGTTAAAAAAAAAATGTGAAATCGTCACACTAGCGGTCCCTGAGGTTCCTGCCCTGAGATTTTACGGAGGAGGTGAATTGCAGGATATGCCTCAACTGGTCAGGAGACGAAAGCTTCCTTTAAACCACTTCAATACGAAATTATGTCACTTACTTGACTCGAACCCACACGCATAAAGAGGCTAGTGACATTTACTTAATTAAATAGCTAAACATACAGGAAAATTGAGGATTGTCTCTGGACCCCAGTATTTTAGCGCGGCTAAATCATATGCATGAGCAGCTGCATTTTCTTCATCATACGCCCCTTAAGAAAAATCAACAAAATGAACTCACTAAATCAAAATGAATTCCAAATAAAAACCATAATAATTTATTATAAATGTTAGTTTTTTTTGCTGAAACTTACCAAGATAGACTGAATTCCAGAATCGTCATCATTGACCCACAAACAAAGATTGAGAGAGAAAATCTAGTCAATAAAGTGCACATAAACACTTGTATATTTTTTCTGGATAAAAACATGTGAAAAATTTGTCAAACTCACCTTGTCTTCCTTTCTTGTTTTGAGCTTCATTGTAGCAATTCTTGTCCCACAAATGAGCTTCATATCTCCCTGTCCACCTATGCCTAAGTAATCGATAATCGACAACAAAATTATACAGGATCATACAAGAAACCAGGCATTAAAAATGGAACACAAATAATACTAACTCTTTCCTTCAAAATAAAACAAAATTATTACGCTTTTGACTTTTTCAATTTTCATAGTTGAGCTACGATAGTAAATATTTTATTTATGTTTTATAATATTTTAAAAAATATATCAATAAAATTAAAAGTTAATTTTTTACATTGATATTTCTCATCAAGTATTATAAAACACAAAAAAAAAAATATCTACGGTCAAATTCAACATAAAAAGTGAAAAATCAAAAGTAGACGATCTTTATTGGGATGAATATATAATATACTTTGTAATAAGCTTTATTGAATTACATTTCAAAATGCATAAAGTTAATTATGGTATCGTACCTTGTGACACCACGATAAATGGAACTTCTTTGAAGAGGAGAGTCTCTTGGGACAGTTTTCCTAGTACGTTTAGGCTTGTTTACAGGAATCCTACTTGCATTATTATTATTATTATCATTGCCTGAATTGTTTCTAGTGTTCTTCTGTGATACTTTCGCCATGAATCTATATAACCAAAATGCCAAATGAATCTTGTACCCTTATATCATTTGGACAATTAATTTGAGACACTTGATTGGTCATCCAATGTTTTTATAGGATTGGAATATGAAGGGCATTGTTTGTGCTGGCAAAAGGGTAGCTTGCCGGCTAGAAATTTTGTTGGTATTTTGTGGCCGTCTTCCAACGGCTTGTCTGGTTTATTATTTTCTTTTGTCTTAACTTTTATCTTGCTGAAAAATACTGTTGATTTATTTTTAATGAGTAGTATATGATGTAATATAAGTAGTGTGTAACGAAGAAAAAATGGTTATAAAATTAAGACTAGTCTCGTTCATTTTTTGTTATCAATAAACTCAAAAGTATTGTCACACTCCGGTATGGTTCCCTCATACATTATTACTATATTTAAATCCTATACAGTCATATACTCATATAGATAATGTAGGGGTGAATTAGTATTGTTTGAGATCATGTTGTTGTTTCTACATTGAGTCGTTATTATTGAGTAGTACTATAAAATATTTTTGATTCTTTGATGAACGATCGTTGGTCACCTAAAGATGTCCATAAATGATGCATTTTCAAGAAAATTACGTGACGTGTACAAATTCTCATATTCCCCCTCAATTGCAAGCATCAATATAATAAGCCATCTGCTCACCTAATCTATCTAAATTGGAAGTTGCAATTACCTAACACAATTTACCTTTGCATAATTTGAATTATAAATTAATTAAACTATAAAATTATAATCTAACAATAAATCTTAAGTTCACAATAAACAATTAGATATTCTCTTTATCGTATGATGAATTGATGATGCGTCAGAATTATTTTTACTTATATGTTCCATCACTTATATGTTCCATCAAGTCAACATTAGTGTTGAAATCCTTAAAGTGAAGTTGAAAAATGTGATCGGTGAAATTCATAAACGAGTGGTGAAACATGTGAAGTGAAAAATAATACTTTGAAAATTTACAAATTAAATACTTCTTACTAGAAGTTATGATCGAATACCGTTAGGCTACAAATATTGTGTACTTTTTTTCATCAATAATGCTTTCAAATTGTTCCTAAAATTACCATTGTTAGGCGTATAAAATAACCATAAACTTCGACGATTCACAATTTCACATAATACGGTCCGAAATGCGAAAGTTTGATTCGATCAGAAAGTGTATTGGACTGAACAACTAAGAAAGCCCATTAGTTCATAGTCCATTAAACCAACCAACTCTCTAAATGATCCATAATCCAATTGTCTAGCATTTGTTTTTCGAACTAGTTTGAACTTTCGAACCGAACTCTTGAGGATAAAATATCAAATTCAAATCAAACCTCAAATATGCATTTTCTTTCAAATGGATCCAGTGTGATTTTTCAGTTTCAACATCAAATGAAACAATGCATTCGAACTTTCTCGAACCAAACTCGAACTTATCTAAATTCGATACCGTTCGGCACGTTTCCAGGCTATCCTAAAATTAAATTCTCAATTAGCAAAGGATAAATCAGTAATTTAACCAAAATAAGGCCTAAAATCAAATACTCAATGAAATGAGTATCCCCTACAAGTGAAGTAATTGAGGAAATTATATTTATGTGCAAAATTATTATTTCAGTAAAAAAAACACTATTTAAGTATGTGTGTAGTGTTGCCCCACCCAATTCCAACACACACCCCACTTGCACTAAATTCACACTCTAAACAATATTAAAAAAGTATTAAATAATTATTTTAGCTCCCTCTATTTATAAGTATAGAAATTTCATTTAAAAATAAAATAATCATTTCATGCAATTTTGACACTATTTCTACACATTCCCCCCAATTATCCACATCAACCATCACCACCATTTCCAAACCAATACAAAACCATAAACTTTTTGGTCATCAGCATCATCAATAATGAGCACCTTCACCATTTTCCCTATCACCTCAAAACTTCCATTTCCAAAACTACCCTCCACAACTCTCAAGCTCTCTCCATCATCATCATCACTCAACTTCAGCTCTTCTCACAGCATGTCTTCATTCAATGGTTTACTACTTCAAACCAAAGGCACATTTACTCATTCTCACCCTATAACTTCAAGTCCAAGTACAATTGTTGCTGCTAAAGGCTACAAAATGAAGACCCACAAAGTAAATATCCAATCTTTTTTCTGTAGTTTCATGTGTTTTTATTAAATTAATTAATTATTGTTGCTAAATGTTACATAAATGAATACCCACAAAGTAAAACTCCATTCTTTTTAATTATTTTCATGTGTTTACTTGTTTTAATTAATTGTCACTTCCAACGTAAACGTGCTCCAATGCATTAGAAGAGTTTTCTGCCTAGAATAAGGGGTCGGATAGTATTCCGAAAACCGAGAGGTCAATACTATCTACTTCTTCACAACAGATAAGAAGCAATACATTCAAAGAGTATCTGCCAAGAACGGTAATGGGTAAGGGGTCGGATAGTAGGCAACTGACCTGTGAAAACCGAGAGGCCAACACTATCTAGTACTTCACAACAGATAAGAAGCAGAGATAAGAAGCAGATAATAAGCGTAGATAATGTAATGAATCATTTTGATTTATTTTATTATATCGAAGAGCCAAAGAATGTAAAATATTTGACTCTATAGACATGGAAATTAATTGTCACTGCCAAATGTTATAAAAATGAAGACCCACAAAGTAAAAATCCAATCTTTTTAATTAGTTTCACCTGTTTTTTTGTTTTGAGTTTAGATTTTTCCCTATTTTCGAACCCATCAACCAAAAAATACTATTTTTTCCTTGGGTTAGTTAAATAAACTATCATATTTGTGAATTGTCTGTTAATGTACATTGTTAGGCTTCAGCAAAGCGTTTTAGGGTAACTGGAAGTGGGAAGATAGTTAGGCGAAGAGCAGGGAAGCAGCATTTGCTTGGCAAGAAGAATACTAAGAGGAAGTTGAGGCTCTCCAAGATGGTATGTTGGCTTTATTTACATCAACATGCCCCGATGCCTATTTCCCGTCTAAGCGGGGTCGGATAGCATGCAGCCTTACCCTATGGTAACAGGGAGGCTCTTTCCGAATTCACAAAAGTGTAAAGTGCAAACACTATCTACTACTTCTCGATAGATAAGAAGCGAAGGTATGCTGTCTTTTGTTAACTTCATCAAAATGCTACCATCTAACTCTTGTTCTGAACTACGGTGAAACTTAAGCAGTGTTGGAGGTTTTTGTTAATTTGCCTTGCAAAGACATTATATTGAGAATTCTAGAATGGAAAATATTAAAAAGGGAAAGAGGGATGTGCTAATTCTATTTGGAAGTGTGCTAATGTTGGATATTGCAGTTTTGAAAAATATGCTTGTATTAACTTGCACAACAAAGAGCGTTTGAGCACTTGATCTCCTCGAGAGGTGGTGCCATTTGTCGTCAAGCATATGTAGTAACACACATGCTAGGCTGTGTTAAAATGTGTGTACTGTCATGACTATGTATTGAGAGTTGAGACAATCAAGATGGTTACTTCTCTGCAGATGTGACTCTAATTTGCATGAGACTAAGTTGTGATGAGGGAAGGAACTAAGTTGGATATAGTTGTCTGACAGATATGTCAATATTAAGATATGCTATGAGAAGCAGGCATCTTTTTCTCATTACCCAGCAAAACACTAATGCATAGAACACAATTCTTTCTCTGTTCCGGAATCAATCATGGACACATGGTAGATTACTCCATCATATTTACTCACATTAGTTGGCGATTTAATCATACTTTTCCTTGCTTAGGTGCAAGTTGATCGCAGCGACTATAACAATGTTATCGGTGCCTTGCCCTATCTGAAGGTAAATAGACAAAACTAAAGCTCAGACCATGGAGGGAAGGTCCTATATCTCTGTATTCTTAAGATGATTACAGATTTCACTACAGAGCAGAATGGTTGAGAGTTTACTTTTTATCTTGTATTTTTTTCCAGTTAATGGTTCTCATGTAATATTGAGTTATGTTTATGCTTTTTGATCTCTCTTATTTCCAACTCTTTCATCTTTTTTTCTTTGCAATGAAATCCTCTTATTATTCCACAAATATGTTCAATGCTTTTGATAAATGTTATCATGTTGGTTTGCCATTTTGCAAGGTAAATATTTCTCATAAAAAAGACTCGATAAAAGCACTCCAATTTTTATGAAATTATTATATAAAAAATGGATAAATAAAAACACTCCAATTTTGGTCACATAGTCGAGAAAAGCTAACCGAACACTAGGTTTTGAAAATTCGAAACGGACGCGAACAGACCGAAATTGAATTGAAATATTTGGAATTGATTTTGGTTCGATCATTGAAAGAACGGAGCCGCAAAAATTTGAAAAAAAGGGCATAAATGTTGCAGTATGGTACCGAAATTGACAAATGTCTTGCATATTCGTCCGTGTTCTCCAGAGATTAATTTGTAATATTTGTGCTACTTTGAAGGACTAATTTGTAACAATATAACTATCTGAGAGACTGAGACTAAACTGTAATTTGATCCTAGTATCTCGGTAATTAAATCGAGCAATTGACAAGGAACAAAATACTACCATCGTTCAAAATTTCGTTTTCGGTCATAGTTTCGAAGCTGTGGTCAGTTAAACGCTTTCAAAATATTATGTAAATATTTAAAAACAATGTTAAATCTTGGAAACCTCATACAATAAAAAACTATATAAAATTAATATTGATGGACCGCAAAGCATTCATCGAATCTTTAAGCAAGGGATAATTCTAAATATTTGTCACGGTCTTAAGGACTCTTCCATATCAAATGTGCCTATATCACCCACAATAATTTTCACATTATGTAGCTTAAGGCCCCAACCACAACCCACCATCAAGAACATAATGGTCAACTTGTAGTTGTAATCTATCACACTACATCTCAAGCATAGCCTTGTCAACATCCTCTAAAGTTTGTCTTCAAATAAGTAGCAACTGTACAATCATATAATGCATACAGGGTAAATTCATTGATCAACAATCTTACCTATTGGAAATTATATCTATGGTTAATTTATATTTGCCACACAATAGAATACATAAGGTTAATTGCACTTTTCACACAACATTATAAGTATGGTTAATTTCGATTTTGGTTGAAAGTTTGAATCTTTTTTATTTTGGGCAATAGAAATTAGAGAGAAGTTGAGAGAAAAATCTAGAGAGAGGTTAGAAAGGAGGTAGAGAGAAAGTCTGATTTTGGGAAATAAAAAGAGAGGGAAGTGCTTAAGAGGATTCGGTGAGGCATTTTATACTTTCATCGGGTGTTTTGCAAAGAAAAAAGGAATGTGTTATTCTTTTTTTGATAGATACACTTCAATGAGGATTTGGAACATAAATAATAGTTTGCTCGAGGGATTACATCACTATTAAGACTAATATTTAGTTGACAAAGTAAAATAGAATATTTTAATTGGCCATTAGAGTCATAATCATGGCAGTTGAGAAGATTATCAAGGCAACCAAACTCCGTATGGTGCCATAGAAAGGAATTTTTTTTTTTTTTGGTCCATCCATCTTCAAGCTTCCTCCAATCCTGTGAGTTCTTTAAATAGGCAAAATATATATATTCAACTTAAGAAAGAACCTTATCAGAATAATTTATAATTGACTCATAGTTTTCGCAACTAACAATAATAATTCAAATTAAAAGAGCTCTCAACAAAAACTTGGGATCTGAATCTCCAATTCCATCAAGATTCCTAAAAGAATGAACTTGCCGATTAATTCTGGATCGCATTTGTTGTTACAAGAAACCACCATTCAAATTTAATACCAAAAAAAGTAGGATTGGATTTTCTTATCCTCGAAGTAGAACTTGAAGAGAGTCTCGACAACGCTTGAAGCGTACAAGCATTTGTAAACCGGCCATTAGGAATAATAGCTTGAGATTTAGAATTCCTAACCGGAGGACAATTTGAGTTCACCATTTTAGAATCTTGTAAGGCTGCATGATTCTAATCTTTACCTAAAACCCGAGCAAGTGCTTTTATCTTTTCAACATCAAAGGAGCATTGATTAAAATTAATATCATTTCTATGGAGCCATAAACTCCAAATCAAACTACCAATTTTAATAATGTTCTGTTTAATATGTGATGATTGTTTTCAAGGTTTAAGAATCCAGGAAATAAGCAGGTTAGGAAGATTTACATGATTATTTATTGTGGTATAATCAAAAGAGGAAGTCCATATAATTTTAATATAAGGGCATGTAAAAAGAAGATGTGAAATATCTTCCATTGAGTGATTACAAAAAACACAATTGGTGTCAAAGGTTTTTGTTATTTTTTTCTCAAGGTTATCTTTAGTTGGAAGTCTATTGAAAAGAATCTTCCAAATAAATATTTTAATTTTTTGGGTAACGGCAATTTCCAAAGATATTGCCGTATTCTACTTGGAACAAAATGAAATTCAGAGAGTTTCTTGATAGAGTTTTTGAATTTTTTGTTGAAAGAAGTATAAATGTCTCTTGTACGTATAAAGGGTTTAGACCAAATTTTGTAATATTCCAAATTTGACAAATCGATTTTCAAAATATTTCTAACAATCTTTGATGGAAATAACTTGCTTATTAAAGAAAAGTTTCAAGAGGAGTTATTAATGGTAAGTTTCGAAACCATAGTAGGATAGGGGGAAAAGCATTAGGTCTAAAGAATCTAGCAAGATTATCCATACAGTTAGGATTCCATAAATCACTCCAAATATTAATATTTTTATCCAATTCGACAATTCAAGGCATATAATTTCTAAACAGATAGACCAACATGTACTTCTCCAAACCCAAGAGGCATTAGCCTTAAGGCAGGCCGAAGGACAATGCATCTAGGATAATATTTAGGTTTAACGCTGCTGGGTGTGAAGATTAGTGGAACCTAAAACAAATGATTAAATCATTTTAGGAAGAGCAAGATTAAAATGACGTAAATATTTGAATCCCAACCCACCTTCATGTGAAGCAAGATGCACGAAGTCCTTAGCTAATCCAATTAATTTTACCTCAGCGATCCCCGCCTAAAGTTGGCAAATTTTATCAATTTCTTAAGCAGAGCCCGTGAGAAAATTTATATATGCCCATTGAATAAACAAGAGTGGATTGGAGAACAAATTTGATCAAAGTAGCTTTCCCAGCAAAATTAAGAAATTTTCTTTTTCAGGAAAGAATCTTCTTTTTAATTTTATCAATACCTATGAATATTTTCTTTCTGCTACTCGAAAAGTCCGTATGAATACTTAAATACTTCCAAAGTGGTAGATTCTTTAATTTTAAGAATAGATTTGGAAGAATTTTTAATACCAAGAGGAGTTTGAGGACTGAAGAATACTTGCGATTTATGATAATTTATAATTTGTCCAGAATTATCACAAGAATCCTTAAGAATTGCATAGAAGTTAGATAAACTTTTATTATCCAAATGAAGAAAAGAAGCACATTCCAAAGAAAGACGGAATGGTAAGAGAGCTAAAGATAAAGAAGTAAAAAAGTTTATCTCAATGTGTCTTGCTCAAGACCGCCATTAGATCGAAACACGCAAGAGTAAATGTACCACAACTACATTGAATATCGAACAAAGGAAATATGCTTATAAATAAGGTAAATCCGATTCCTAGGAAAACCCATCTTGTCAAGGACCCGAATAACAAAATCCTATCTAATCCTATCGAAAGTCTTGCTCATATCCAACTTAATAGCACCAAACCCATGTTTTTAACCAAAATCCCATTTAATCCCAAAAAGGTGTTATTTAATCAAATTCCTCAAAATATGTTATTCTCATCGTTTTTTAGTTATCGTTCTATCCATTTGTACATAGATTAATAAAAAATTAAAATAGTCATGTGACATATCGAAAACGAAATCTAAAATTAATCAAATCATATAACCTGACAATGGAGCAATTTTTTAAAGATAAAAACATTTAAAAGTTAAAGCAGTAAATACAAAAAGTGTAATTTATTATGCTAAAACGATAATTATTTTGAAACAAAAGATTTAACTTAAAAGACAACTAAAATACGAAAAGATTAATATTTTCTTTTTTTGCAAATTTTCCCAAATTACCCCCAATACATCTTTTTCTCAATTTAACTAAAGCTCATTGTTTAAACCCTAATTTGCATACATACTCTAAACCCTAGAATTCAATTGCAATTAATTAATCACAATTAATTTTTCTAAATTGTGAAAGAAAATTGAATATTTTAAGATGTTGGATGAGAAAAAGTTCGATGTAGAATTGAAATTGTGGGCAATTATTATCCCTTGTCACCATTGCAAGATTGCTACAAAGATGCTCAATGGGTACTTTCTTTAACTTTGATTTTTGGTTGTTAAATTGTTATTTTTGTCTCAAAAAGATTGTCCAGTTTGATTTGCAATGTTAAAAAGTTAAAAACTTTGTTTTTAAATGGGCTTATTTGATATATATAAATTTTATTGGAATAAAAAGTATGATGGTAATAGTAAAACATGTTAAAAATGTTGTCTTCTAATTTTGATATATTTTTCGTCGAATATTATGTACAGTGTATAGCAATTTATTTGAGTTTAATATTTACCTTTTTGCAATTCTGGCATTATGAATTGGTTTATAACTAATAAGTCCTAGTTTCAAACTTATTTGTAATATTTGAGGGTGTGGATAGTGTAGAACTTTAATATGTATGTATAATTATAAAGCTAGCTCCTTTTGTTGATTTCGTTTAAAGAAAATGTACCATACTAGTTGGGAAATAGGGAAGTAGCAAGAGTTAACTAAAGATACCTCCTTTTGTCGATTTCGGATACTTTCCCTAGCTTGAAATGATCTATTGTGTGAGTTTTATAGTTCAATCTTAAAGAACATGTGTTAGAAATGTGGGAAAACGTAGATAACTGCGTTGGATAATTTGATTTGCTGAACTAATGTATGCAACTTTCTACCGGCAGATTGTGTTTTGAGAAATTTCAATGTTGAATGATTTCATTTGTTAAGTTGTAACTTACATTGACATGTATGATGGACAATCCTTAGTCATCCGTATGCTTGAATGCATTGTTTGAACTTCGTGTAAGAGCTAGTTTTATTTGTGTTTTGTATCCATTTCAAAAGTTGCTGGTTTGTACCCTTTTGTTGTTTTCAGCTCTGCTTAATTTCATTTATATTCAACTTCGTTTGAGTAATAAGGTCTACATTTGAAAAGCTGCTCTTACTACTGGACCTTGTTTTCCCTCAGTCTCATGGTTTTAAAGTCAATTCCTATTACCTGTTCTCTTAAAATGACCCCCTTTTGTTGTCCCTGATTTACTAGATACCTGCTTGATCGACCCCGCATCAAACCAGTTGTAGAAGATCCAACAGATAATAAGAAACGCTACTTGATATTGTCTGAAAAAGTCCAAAGTGAAGGTAACAGATTCTCAATTGTGTTTTGTTTGAGTAGATTGCTTGGCTATTATGTTGTATAAAGCTTATCTTGGTGGTTAACATTCATCTTTCTTTCGTTAATCATTTGTTTTAAGTTCAATTCCTTTAGCTTGTTGCTTGTCTAGTTGTAAATAAGCTGCATTATCATAGGAGCTTAATATTTAGCAAATTCGTAGTATCTTAGGAGCTTATTTAACTACATGCATTTTCTTTTGCCTTTTAGAATTCCATCTATATCATTTACCATCCAATATGGAAGTTTGATGATTAGAGAAGGGGATAACTCATGTAGAAAATGCAACTATGTTTTAACTTGTAAACAGTAACATAAATATGATCAGTAGCCAACTGCTGCATTTGTTATTTTCTGTACATGTTGATGTTTCTCTTCATTAAACAGATTTGTCTGGGATCCCGGACCAAAAACTTGCTGAACTGAGAGGACTCTGTGAGATTGAAGTCCAACCATATTCATTGACTCTTGGGTATTCATACTGGGGAGCAGGTTAAACAATATCACGTCACCAACTCCTTTTCTTTTTTCTTTTTTTGGTGGTTGTTGGTTTCTAATTGCTATGTTGGAGACTTAGTACTCTGTGTGAGCTGAATCATTTAATAATATTTATATTCATTGCAGATCACATACTAAAGCAAATTCTGCCACGTGGTCTTGAGATACCTTCATCATTCGAAACAATAGTTAAGTATAAGGATGATGCTTCTTTTGACCTCGTTCCAGGCCCTATAAGGAAGGCTTTGTCAAATTATTGATAATTTGTTTGTATCATGTTGTCAAAATCTGTTCTAAAACTATCACTTCCTGATTTTGCAGGTCACGTTGCTCATTTGAATATAACTGACGACCTGCTTCCTTACAAGAATGTGATTGCCAAAGTTATCTATGATGTAAGTTCTACTGCTTGGTGACAGTCTCTATCATTGATGTGTATGTAGTTAATTGATATGGTGATGCATATTGTGAAAACCATAAAATCATTTCTTCTTCTGAAAATTCTTTCTTTAAGTTCCTTGATTTTTTGCTCTAAAAAAATACAGAGCTTTGAACTTGAATGGAGATTTCTTTCAAGGATGACTGTGGGCACCAAGCATTTTGTTTCCTCATTTACCTAAAATTCCATCCCCCATATTAGCAGAATGTCAGGCTTAAGAGAACAGCAATAACAATAACAGTAAAAACTTTATTTGTTACCAAAATTGATTTCTCTTGTTTTCCTACACATGCCTTCTGGATTTATTAGTGAAGCTCATTGTTCTCCTTGCTGTGTCAAGATACTCAATCCATCCCTTTGAGTGTTGTGATCTTTGCAGAGATAATGTGATGGTCATATTAGCTTTGTTCTTTGTCTTTCCAATTATTCATTGAATCATTAAGTTTTTCTTCTCAGAAAAACTATCCTCGAATCAAGACCATAGTGAATAAGGTTGGAACTATTACAAACGAATATCGGGTACCAAAGTTTGAAATTCTTGCCGGTGAGGATGACATGCTCACTGAGGTTAAGCAATATGGAGCAACTTTTAAGCTTGACTATAGCTTGGTTTACTGGAATTCCAGGTTGGAACATGAGCATCTGAGACTAATTTCAGTGTTCCAACCAGGACAAACTATCTGTGATATGTTTGCTGGTATTGGTCCTTTTGCTATTCCTGCTGCCCAAAAAGGGTGTCTAGTCTATGCAAATGACTTGAATCCAGATAGTGCTCGCTTTTTGAAGATCAATGCAGAAGTCAATAAAGTTGATGATCTTGTCCGTGTCCACAATATGGATGCTCGAGACTTTATCTCTCAACTGATGCAAGTGCTTCCTGCTGAAAGTAACTTGAACTCAAATCCTACTGATGTCAAGTTACATGACTGTGATAATACCACGCATTCAAATGAGCTTTCGTCATTGGAGGAAACTAAGTTAGCAGGTAATATATTTGAGTGAGTTATAGTTCATCACATTGCATATCCATTCATTTCATTCTAAGTTCTCTTGCAGACCAGGGCACAAATTCTCCGGATGGAATTTTAAATAATTTTCAAACCTCTGATGGTGCAAATGGCAAAGATGATGCATTTGTAAATAGAACTTCAATTAAAAGACATCCTGAAAATTTCCATGAAGGTATGTTAGAAATTATCTGTTAGTAGATTGCATTAAAATGTTTTTGCAATTTGCATCTGAAAAAATATTCTCGAGCATCTATACAATTAGCTAAGCTATTTTTCCATGTCATAACAGTATCAGGAAATGGAAGTAATGACAGTGCCGGTGTTTCCGTGGATGGTAGGAGAAAAAGAGTCTCAAACAAACGAATCAGAAGCTCTTTTACCTTTGCTCGGCCTTGGGAGCATGTTGATCATGTGATAATGAATTTACCAGCCTCTGCTTTACTTTTTCTTGGTAATAGTTTCTTCTATGGCCATCTGTCTATACCTATGTAATGTTGCTTCTTGACTCATTATTGTATTGGTCTGGTGAAACTAAAGTTCGATGAAGAGATTTGATTTGTTGCTTTCTATTTAGAACTTGATATATTTTAGTCTCTCACTGCTATGTGCCAGATTACTTGTTATATGAACTCATTAGCTGAAATATGAGATAGTTTTGGCTAGGTGGACAATGAAGCTCTCATAACTAGCATAAGTTAAGTATAAATGTTTGTGTTGTTGAAGTGACTTGAATTCTCTTGGCTCGTGAGATTAGACTAGATCTTCAACCTTGTCGTTTCCTGTGTACGATCTTCATAAAAAGTACTTCTCTTTGGCTTTTGTCTTTAAGATCAAACGGGCAAGATTTATATTATTAACTTTCTCTTCAGATGTATTCAGAGACCTTGTTGACTTGAAATATTGGAAGGGCCCCCTGCCATGGATCCATTGTTATTGTTTCATCCGGGCAGTGCAAACAAAAGAATTCATAATTTCAGTAAGTTCCTTCCATTATTTTTTTTCCCAATATCTTGATTCTTGAGTAATCTGAAATTTACATTTTCATTCGACATTATTTTGTTTGCCTGAGTTTCAGTTGATGTCTCTGTTATCTTATTCTGATGACGAGCTCCTGTATTCAAACTGTTTGCAGGAGGCAGAGACTGCGCTGAAAGCTAGCATAAACGATCCAATATTTCATAAAGTTCGGGATGTTGCTCCAAACAAGGTACATTATACTCCATAGCATATATACTATGCCATAACTTGTGTTTCTCCAGAAGTAGTAAGATTTTTGGCATACATCAGTGCACTACACTATATGTAGTGAAGATTCTAACCTTATCTATATTATGCAGGCCATGTTCTGTTTAAGCTTTCAGTTGCCAAAGGAAGCATGCATGGCTCTCCATGAGTAGTGAAGCACAAGTACTCAACAAATAGAATCGTCGCCATCGATGATATTACAGAGATAATCGGGTCCCCCTTTGTTGCCATAAGATTTCAAACTCTTCTTACTTAACAAGACTTTCAAGCACAAGGTGTATGCTTAGTGTCCTGTTTGTTCTATTCTTGGCTATTTTCCTCCAAATTGTAACATGTGCTATTCACATATTGCACTATTTGATGTACATTCCCATTACAATTTGCCTGGTGTTATGACTGTTTTCAGTTTTTATTTAATAAATACATATGCTACTCAACCCATCTTAAAAATATTGTAAAAGTTTGATTTTATGTTCAAAATTTAACACTGTAATTTATTAACTTTGATTTAGGCAATATTATCATGGTAATAATAAATACTTTGAAAATATTATTTTTTAAGTATACCATTAAGTGTTCACCAAATATTACCATGTTTATAAAAAGCATTGTAACAAACTCAATATAGTAACAATAAAAAAAGAGTAAATTAATACAAAATACAATGATAAAGTAAATAATAGAGATGTCATGAAATCATCTATGTCAATTATTGACAGATCAGATTTGAGTAATTTGACATTGTTGCATAAAAGATGACTTATTGAGTTATTGATAAAAAAAAAATGAATTAATGAGTGGATAATCTTATACTTTAATAGAATACCTTATTTGACATGATATGGTGATACGGTTCATGTGTCATGACTCACCCATCATATTTTTAACTCTACAAAATTTAATCACATTTAAAAACACCTAAATTTTATATGAGTTAACTTTTTAATTAAAGACATCAATCACAATTCTCTATCTTCCTAATTACTTATATACTATACTAAAATTATATGAACGATAATTTTATCTTTATCAAAAATTCAAATGTGTGTAAAAATTCTTTACGACTATATATCGCAACATACTTCCCGAGAAGGACAAAATGATAAAATACAAAAATATTTGGAGGCAAGTTTTGATAAACCCATAAACCCCCATCAACAAAAATGGAAACATCTTTAGCTATAATAGTATAGTAGGAGGCATCAATTATGGGACACAGCATAGCCAAATTGCAGAGAATTATTATTGATGGCAATGTACATTCGTGTGAAACGCAATAAAACAACATATTTTTTGCAATGTGATCCAATTGATAAAGTCCTCCAAATCAAACAAAAGCTGCATGCACTTATTGATCAACCTCTTTTTGATCAACGTTTGTTTCTCATGCCTTCTCAACTTCTTCTTGATGATACTAGAACATTGGCTGATCAACAGGTATCTATTTAGTGGGATATAGCATAACATGCAATATATCTATTTATTTTTTGTGATTACTTTTTTGTGTTGAAAATGAAGTATATAAATGATTGGTTTTGATTTTGTTTTAGTGTTGGTTTTTAGTTATTTGAAGGTGGTATAGAAGAAGATTTGATTTTGATTTTGTTTTAGTGTTGTTTTTTTAATTAATCTAGAAGGGTATAGAAAAAATCTATTTTTATGTTGATTTGCAGTAGAATAATTGGTTGCTAAACTTTCTGAATTATTTATTATCAGGTGGAAAATGATTCTGTTGTAGCTTTGGCATTAAGGAAAGGTTAGATTCACTTCAAAATCTTAGTATATTTTTTGTCAGACTGTATTTATCTGTGAATTGAATTAGTTGTAGTTTCTTTCAATTAGAGCTGCACTGATTCAGTTTTGATAGTTGTGTGATTGGTGAATTTCTAACTCTAATGAGTTTGTTCGTTTTGAAATTAAATATGTTGAGTTATATCTGCAAAATGAGAATTAATGATTAACTAGTTGTTCGAAACAACGAATGTTCTTGATGATCTAGTTGGGAGATCGCATCGAGGGAGTTATTGGACTGATATCGTTCAGGCATTCGTGGTGGCTTTTCAGGGCAGGGACCTCGAGCGGCCTTTAGTGTGACGGTTTCACACTAAGTAATATGTATGTTTTGAATCGAAGGCAATATTGCTTATGGAATAGAGTTAGGCATGGAACCTTCATAATGATAGTATCTATGGTTTATAATGTGTTTGGCAGTAAAAACTCAAAGGCCATGAATGAAAGCTGAAAGGATCTGCAAAGTACTCTGTATATGAATATTTTTGTTTCACTCCGAACATATTTAATTTTTGTCTGAAATAAGCTGGACCTTTGTGTGGATTCTCAATTTCATCATATGGATCAAACTCAACCTACAAGAAATGTCTACTTCTGTTGATAACCAGAGAAGCATATACATTGCATTTTTCGTTTAAACTAGATGAGGTTTGCAATTGTAACAGTAGATGTCTTTCTAGTTAACAAAATTATGTGTTCTGCCTCTTTCAGTGCTCTTATCCCTTTGCTTGTGTGTGAAGCTCAAACTTCTGAAATCGATCCGTGCAAATCATCCTAGTTACTGGTCATGCATTTCATACAATATTCATTGATTCTTTCCGTGTTAGATCATGGTAGAGCACTAGAGCTATATTGTCACCGGACATTCTGTACATATCTATCTAACTTCATCTTTTGGTTCCTTCAATTCTTTGCATAAAGAGAATGACAATGAACCTTTCGATGACTACCCTCTTAATTTCAGGTAACGGGGAATTTGAAAAAATCAATATTCTGAAGCCATATGATTTTTACCAGTCGCGTGATGCCAATGGCGGTTCAAATTGGTGAGGCAGAAGTATTTGCACACAGCAATGTTCCCTTCAGCATATTATGTAAATCCATACTTCTATTCAGCAGTGGATTTACGCCTCGTTTCATTCGGTTTAAGGTTTTGGTATGTTTATTGAGTTATGCTTGAAAATTATGTACTTTCCATGCCATAAGAATAGTCTTGAATGGAATTACTTTGAGGCAACTGTGTTACTATCTTCTATGACAACATCTGTTTAAGTCATGGTCTAAATTTTGGGATGTTATTCATTTTTCTCCTTTGGATTGGAACGGTTTTCATATTCATATGACCAATCCCATTTAGTCCATTTAGTAGGATAAGATTTGATTTGATTTAGGTTGGGATGTTGGATTGTAATGTTGCAATTAGATCAAGAGAATGGTTTAAAGGTTAGGGAAGTCGAATGTGGAGAAGGATAAAAATACACTTTTGAATAAGCCAGGAACCAAAGATTGTATTTTTTTGGAGATGAAGCTAAAACTTAAAAATTAATTAAGGCTAGGTGAATGTTATAAAATGTTGTTTGGATACTATTTTATTTATCTAGGTAAACTAAGGTAAAATATAAGTATAATATCATTCATCTCGGTTATCCTTCAATTTGAGGCTGATGAAAATGGAGTGAATCTAGGTGAATGAAGTTCAATCATATAATCTTCATCAACCTAGGTAAATACTCTACAAAAAGTACGGGGCATAGCTTAACGGGTAAGAACTACAGTGCTAAGGTACTAGCATCCTCGTCATTCGTGGCGTGGGTTCGACTCGCATAGGAGCGAATCTTGTATTGAAGTAATTAAAAGAAAAGCTCTAGTCTCCCGATCAATTGAAGCACGTCATGTGATTAACTCCTCCGTGATATCTCGGGCGAGGAGCATAGAGGGACTTTTTAAGCGTACTTTGTTTCACTTTTGCAAATAGGATGAAATTAAAATTTAACGTACAATCACTTAGGTTCATCCCAATCTAAGCGCATTTGTTGAGGGGTGCTAATTACAATAATATTTTGTGTAAATAAATTATGTTTGTACAAATATACTTCAAAAAACTTAAGTTAGCGAGGACATAAACTTCGTGATAATGTTAAGATACGGGAGAATACCAATTTCGGCGTGGGATGTAACGTCTCGATACCAATCGCGTATGCTTAGATTATCGGCCAGATTTACATTGTGAATAACGTCGGCAGGTTTGTCTATAAATCAACTGGTTTATTGTAATCTGTGTTAAGAGTACATGGTTACACTCTAAAACTATTTGGGAATAGAGGAATTAATTCAAGATATTATATATTAATGTGGAATGTATTAACTTTGAATGATGTGAGATGTGTCTTAACAAATATGGAGAAATATTTTGAATAAGATAACAGCGAAGGACAAAAAAAAGTAGGAAATACGAATCGATGACAGACAAAAGCTTGCATGAATTATTTAATTATTAATCTACAAAGCTGACTGAAAGTGAAGACTTGTCTTCGTCCAACATTATTGTGGTAGGTGGGTATACAATGGGAGATGGTTGGTGAGCTTTTCTAAGCCTGGAGGTTGAGAAAATGATGAATTTTTATGCTAATATTTTATGTATAGTGCACCACCTACTCCATATGGTTTTGTTGAAAGTAAGTAATAATCTTTGGCTAAGATCTAGATGCATTAGACGGCTCGAGACAACGAAAAAGAAGCAAAAATAAGTCGTTAGGGGCATTGTATATTAATTTATAGTATTAGTTAGTTTTATAATACTAATAATGAAACGATCTATGATGGATGATAACATTTATCTTCTTTGATGACTTATTATGCCCTACTTTGTAAATTAGTATATAATTTATATGTTGATACATTTCAGCCCAGAAGGCGTCATATGACAATCCCGTCAGCAAACGTGGAAAGGTTATCAGGATTACTGTATAATTTATATTTTGTGGATGTCTTGAATAATTGTGATGCCACCATGCAATAAATAATTAATGTAGTCATGTCAATAATATGCATCGAATGACTCGGATAGAATGAGGTACATGGATTAGGCAGGGTATGGCAAGATGGGGAAATATCGCTTCAGATCCTCTATTATTTCTCGATATATCTTATGTATATCATATTCAATATGTTTGTACGATTCCACAATAACTAACTCATAATATTCACAAAAAATGATGTGCAAATATGTAAATATGGATAAAAGGGACATCAAGCGGGATTTAGAGAAACTGAAGCTGAAAAACACGAGTGACCATGTTCATGTCCAAGCTTGGTGTCAGATTGAACTCTGGATAAGGAGGTTAAATCATCTTGTATATTGCCATGTTAAACCAAAAGCAATTAAAGCATGAATCCCACATGGTGGATCTTTAAGATGTATAAGTCATAAGTCCATTTTGCAATTAATTTCGCCAGAGCTTCTGTGATTTATTGTCTTCAATGTAGGCCAGTCCTTGAATCTGCATGCATTTATTGACAGAAATGGCATGCAGCGGATATTGGATCTCGTCCTTAACGGCATCGTAGTAGTTTCGATTCTGGCATTGCAATGGTATTCTTTGAATCGAGTCGTCCTCGGTATTGCGAGATTCTGCAATTTATGTTGGTGTGTATGGGGTGAAATTTCTGAGATAAAATGCAGAGGCACGTCTCGGATACTTACTCGCGTTGGTGATTAATTGCTTAGTGTAGGGGCGTACTTTGTTGAGCATATCAACGTTTGAATCTGCATGCATTCTATTCATGAGTCATCTGCAATAATTCAATAGAGCCTTATAATGATTATTCAAAGAGCATGTTGAACATTAATGTCAACTTGAATATCATCTGTTAAGCTCTGAAATAAGTTGTAGCCCATCATGAAAGGGACCAATATTCTGCAATTGTGTTTACAAAATTCCATTTCTTTTTTGGAGGATGATCTTATCCGCCAGAGGATGCTCTAATTCAAGCGAATAAGATAAATTGTTTCCATACCATATACAATTTTATAAATAACTAAAAAAAGTATGAAATGGGGCACAAGGTTCGGAGCGATTCACGGTGCTATTAAAATCTTAATAGAATTTATTCATCTAATATATATAATCTTCATCTTAAATATGTATTTGGGTATCGGCCCAATATATAAAATATTATTTGAAATATGTCGATAGTATCTTAAGATACAAGATACTCACAAATGCTAAATTTTATAATCACGATAACATAAAATTCACAGAATTATAATAATATATACACTTTGTAGTTTGACCCCTAAAAACTTAAAAATAATCAAACAAGTCCATAAGAATTTAAAAATTATAAAATATGTCATTAAAGAATCTTAATAGCACCATACCTTAATAACACCCTAACTTTCTACCACAAGGTTGATAATATTTTTGAACTGAACTAAATAAGTTTTAGGGATGGGTATTTCCAAGAAGAAACTATGTACTAAGTGTCTCGAGTGGGGGATTTGCTAAATTGTGAATAACGGTTAGCGATCTTTAGGGCGAAATAATTCGTTGTGCTCCGCTATTCAACGTTGTGTAGAATTGCGTCTGACGATACTACATTTATCACGTGATATTGCTTTATATTTATCGCTATTCACAACTATGGCTCAATGAATCAAATCGTTTTATCGAGCCTCGCCATTATGTTTTGTTATAAAAGGTTACATACCAAGTGCCTCCAAAAGAAGTTCACGTACCCAAAACAAACAAGAAATTTGGCAAGTATTATGTGGTAGGCTATTAGGCTAACATCAGCCTCATTAACTAGTCACCTTTGGAATGTGAAAACGTGGAAACGCACTAAAACTTATTTTGGCAGATTAACTCATTTTCTCACCGAAAATTGACACTTCATCTCTAGCAACAAAAGATAGATGCAACCTTGTACAGCAAATACATCATGACTTCTCAATAATTAAATCATTCACTTTGTAGACCAAAAGTGAATCCTTAGAACAATAATTATCTGAAACACAGTACAAAAGCACCAGGAAAAAAGTAGAACTAAGATACCAAACAATTTGTCTGCAATGATTATTAACCGTGTGCCACCATAACCCAATCATATGAGGTAATTGCACAAATCACCCCAAAATTTAATAAAAATCAAGACTTGATCCTCATAATTGTTTTGGATGCAATAATAGTCTTGGTTGGTGTACAAATGGTCATTTTTTTCAATCAACTTGACATACTAACACCATAATAAAGAAGGGAAAACCCTGAATAGATAAAACAAGATATAATGGAACACTATTTATGTGTCTTTAGAATGTAATGAATGCACATAAGAAAGGGACCATGTATGCATACCACTACATCAATACAAACTCCAAAGACCACTTGAAGTAAGCTCACGAAATTTAAATCTCGAATTTTATAAACTCCAAGAACTGTTTGCGCAATCATCGTCATCATCACATTCACATATCTTCAAAGAAATACTTCCGAAAAGCTTCCATATGCTCCACTTGTAACCGGATCAACACATTGAACGACCCGTCTCCATCCCGGGTCGGAAGAATGAAGAATTTCCCATCCATACCCACTGCTCCAGGACCCATATGGATCTCTTTCCCCCATCCCCAATCAGCTCCAAACATGGGCAGACCCATCCAACTTGTACTCTCCAAATTCGGGTTACCATAAAACCCACCCAATGCACAACCCACTGTATGAAAATTCCTGTATTTTGATACATCAGGAACATTCTTGATGAAAGCAAGATATGATTTTATATACTCATCAGTCAAATTCTCAGATGTTTCCCTCAGCTTACTAGCAGCATAGCTTAGCGGTTTGTTGAGCAAATCTCCAACTTTAGCAAAAGCTGCAGCTCGAACGATGGTGTTCCCAAAATAGTTTTCCGGCAGTTTTGGGATCAACCTGTTGCGAATATCAGCTGGAATATCGAGTCTTGAAGGCTGCTCATCTGATAAGCCTCTAGCTTTGCATGCAGATCTCCATACATGACCACCTACACAAGGACAGATTTAGTACTGGTGTTCGAATTATCCTTCATAAAACTAACAAAAAAATAACAGTTATTGTTATTATGTGGATGTTCGACTGAACAAACGTGAACAAAGAGCATCCGCTACTGACCTAGACCCTCAAATCGGCTGAAGCCACGAGCATCATCAACTGGCTTGTTCTCATTGGCCCTGTTTTTCAGCTTCTCAACTTGGTCTTTTGTGATCTTGATCATGTTAACTGTAGTTGGTTTTTTCCTTTCTTCAAGATTGTCTGAATTTCCAATCAACAAAGGTGGTTGATCAAATTCAGGGTGCTTAAATTTCTGTTCAGCTGATGTTTCAACTTTTTCCAGGATTCCTCTGTCTAGATATGGAACCTTGGTTACAGTCTCGATTTCTCCTCTGCAAATCTTCGACCATTCTCCGATGAAATGGAGGCAACTCTGGCCATCTCCGACGCTGTGTGAGATCCCCATTCCGACGCAGATTCCCCCGCACTTGAACTTGGTCACCTGATATTAGACCGATCATTTCAAAAAGATTGTCCAGTTTGATCAGTTGTTAAAGTTAACGATCTTTATAATATTAATTAATAAAATTAACTTTGATTTGAATTAAAATTATCTTGTAGATCAAATACAAGACATAGACCATGTGACACGTTAATACTCCACACTATTTTTTGATATATTTTTTGCCGAACACTAGAAACATTAAAAAAAAAATTGACTACAAATTTTAAGAAAATGGATGTTTAAAAATTCAAAACTAGAAAAAAATTAAATAATTTTTTGGAAATGGAGGGAGTATTATTCGTCTACATTTAATTTTCTTATTTTTGTGTTAGTGGTAAAACTAGGATGTAATCTCACTTAATCTTTTGAAAAATAAATATTTACTCCGTATCCGTATTATTGACAAGGTAAGATTTTTGTATTCATTTTTTCAATTTCTTTTTTATATATTTTTATATTTTTCTAGTGGTACCCTTTATCAATCTAATATATAAAAATACTGACTGTTGGTTACCTGGCATATAAGCAAAGGCACCTCCGTGATGGGCGTGGCCACCAGATCAACGGTGGGGATGAGCTGCCTGAGTTCAGGAGTAGGCATGAAGTCTCCATAGTCATCAACACTTGCTTCAGACTCAGCTTCAACAAGAAGAACACCTTCACCATTGCAGTAAAGTTCCACACGTCCCTTTTCGACCCATTTCACACGTCCAGCAACAGGGTAGAACACTACTAAAGCCTTGCTTAATGCATCCCTCATGCTCTTCGCCGCTTCGGGGAGGCTGGTGGTGGTGGAACGGTAGAAGTAGACGGTGGGAGTGTGTGTCACGGCGGCGATTTGGTCGCAACCTGAGAGGTACATGCCATGGTTGGGAGTTGGCTCGCATGGTTTCACTATGTGTTGGACTTTGATAACTGGTGGAGGAATTGGAATTGCTTCCGTGTTATTCTTCTCAGCTACCATTTTGTTTGTATATTTTTGTTGTAATGAAAGAACTATTTTTTTGGGGGGAGGAAAAAGATGAGATGATTTGAATCAGGTGGCTAACAATAATGTAAATATATAGAGGCAAAGAAGATTTTTCAATGTTCTTCTTCAACCATATAAAATAAGAACTTTTAAATTTTGATTTCAGACTTTTTGAATCACACTAAAAATGGATGGAATGTGTAAATTGAATTAGTTCGAAAATTGTATGTAGTCAAGCCTAATTTTATATCCTATATGAAATGGTGTTATTTTTTGAATTGTTAGATAACTTTAATACTAATATATGAAATGTATGTATTTTGATATAACCATGATAATTTTAAGTTACTTATGTAAGTTATAATATTGAAATTGTTAGTTTATTGACTATTGCAAAATAAATGAGAGAAATATTTTGGAAGGTGGAGGTGTTTTCTTTCTTGATAGGAGACGTATTTGGAATAGAATGATGAAGGTGGTAGGCAGCAGAGAGGGGGGTAGATGGCTTTATTCAGATGGCTAACAATCTGTGTGTACATGCAACCCTACTCACGTGTATAAACTATAGAAATTACGATGCCATTCAATAATATAATCATAGGCTTTCGTTGAAGTTAGATACATTGAAATAATCAAGGTCATAAGATCTGTCGATACTCATTAGTTTATTACTACCTCCATTTTCAATTAATTCTCACTTTTTAAACCACAATTTTAATCATCAATTATTTTTTATATACATTATGAAATATTATAAGAAAATAATATTATGAAATTTTTTTAAATATAAATTCGATGATATCGATTTTATACTTTTTGATTCTCTTGAATAAAAAATAATTTATGATCAGCTGATAACACGCCAGTCTAAGCGTCAATTAATTTGAAGTCGAGAGAATACAAAAATTTATATAATGGTGTTGGCAATATTTAATTTATGTATCACGTATGTGTTCATTATTTGGGACAATGTATCTACTTTAATTCGAGAGTCAAATATTCAATTGATGATTTATCCATCCAAAAAATTGACCTTAGTTACAATATTAATGTCCAATTGCAACTTGGTAGTACGATCTCGTTTAAATTAATTGAGCTTTCTGATTTTGAAGATATAATTTTAATTATTAATTACTTTTTATATATTTCACCGAGTCTACATTCTTGTCGTATAAGCTTAAAATATTTTTATTAAAGTATAATTAATTTTACTATTTTCAAGGGCGGCGAAAATTATAAACGATGATGTTAAGAAATATTATGTTAAAAAATGATGTTAAAAAAATTTAAAAGTTTAATATAAAATATTGTATTAAAAAAGTAAATGATCGAGTAAAAGGAACAATAAAAATTTCCTACATGATCAACTAAATAGAGATTCGGCGAGGTATATTTTGAAAAATATAGAAAATAATATTGTGAAAATATTTTAAAAAACGAATTCAATGATATTAATTTTATATTTTTTGGGTTAATGAATAAAAAATAATTTATAGTCAAAACTTGATAGAGAATCTCAAAACGTCAATTAATTTGAAATGGATGAAGCAGTAGATTGTATATTCAATGTGTTTAGAGGACATAATATAAAATAAAACAACGGAGTTCGATTCTGGGTGATTGGGCGGGGTTTTAAAAAAAAAAAAAAAAAATAGAGAGCAACATCACCTTGTTGAAAATCTACCTAATTTTGTAAGATACACACCTACCCCCATATGGTACTACTGCAAGCAAAAAGATTCCTGATTTCCCTCTCTATGTTTATTGTCCTTTGATTTGCTCAAATGTAGTGAATCTGATATAAGATAAAATTATGATATCTAATGTTGTGTGACCACAAACTGAGTTAATACAATAATTAAAGTGAATTACAAAATGGATTTGAGAAATTTATTTTAATATAAGTGTTGTTGGACATGCCATTACATGCGAGGTCTGAATCAAGTGGTAAAAAAATGCGGAACATATTAAAATTAGTTTACATGTCGAGATTGTACATATTCGTTATCGCAGGATAGTCAAGTTAATTGGAGTAGGTGAGTTTGTGACCCGAAGGTCATGAGTTGATTCTCCCCCACCAACCTTTCTTAGTCGGAGAGCACATCACCTTAGTCTTTTACTTTAGTGTGGTTTACCTAGCTTTCGTGGTTTGCGTCAGGTTCAAGGTTTACCAGGTACATATTCGAAAGTAGCGGTTGCGAGTTACTCGTTAAAAAACATTGAACATCATTATAATATCAATGCAAAATGACTCCTATTGTCGGACCCAACCCGGAAAATACGGATTATTTTAATTATAAAGTCAAGGTTTTGCATCAAGTGCAACTCGATCCATAAACACTCCTGATACCAAGAAACGTGATAATTTTGCACTAGACTACTATTTGTCTATTTGAACTTTCATCATCTTTAACCATACAAAGTAGGCAAATTAGCCGGATGTCTTTTGATGTATGATTTTATTTTCAATTAGGTCCCTAAACTTCTCAGTTCTTTTTCTAATTGGAGGAAGCTACGTGGGAACGGAAGGAAGATATTAGAAACCGATATCTGCATCTTTTTGAAATAGAAGGAGTTGAGCCCGAACCTGGTACATGGACTAGCTAGAGATATTTTAGTAGCTTTTGCTCGAGGTGATTATAAATCTCCACAGAATGAGATCTTTCATATATATTATAGTTATATATTTGATATGTGTTTGTCATGTGGTTATATTAGAATCTATGTTCAGTTATTGAGATTGATGTTATGAGATTGTTGTAGTTGTTGTGATTATACTAAGAGTGTTGTGTGTGATTGTATTGCGTGTGTTTGTGTATTTTTTGTTGTTGGTGTGTGTATTCTTTTGCATGTTGGTTTGGGTGAAATGATATATATACATTGAGGAAGCCTCGACATGGAGGATTGTGATATGCATATTGAGGGGGTAGCCCCGAGATGTTCGGGAGGATTGTGATATGCATATTGAGGGGTAGCCTCGGTCGGGAGGATTGTGATGTATATATATGTTGGGAGATGTGTGTATTGGTGGATGTGTGTTTGGTGCATGGATGTGTGGATGGTGGATGGTGGATGGATGTGTGGATGGAGGTTTTGATGTTATGTATTTTGTTGGACTAACTATTATTGATTGTGTCGTTTGATTTGATTGAATATTTGATTATGCGTTGTTGATGGTTTATGAATATATGTATGAAGTATTATGTTTTATCTCGTGGTGATGTTGAATAAGGGGTTATTATGTAATTTGGAAGTAGTTGTTAATTTAGTTGGCCTTATTAATGTTATACATATGCCCTTATATATCAGTATGATTATATGTGTTTGGATACCATTCGTGGTATTTGTATTCACTAAGCCCCATGACTTATTCTCTGATACTCTTTGGGCGGGCGTTTTATGACTAGATTTTTGGGGGTGATTGTTAGAGGTTGCCTAGGTGCTTTACTTGATTTGCGAACTAAGATCTTAAGTGGGAGCAGACGGTGGCAGGAAGTCTTGACATTCACTTCTCCTATTGTTTCCTCTTGTTATGTTTCTAGAACTTAGATGTTGTATATTGAGGGGTCATGTTTGACATACTACTACTATGATGTATTGTGGAGACTATGTTGTGTATTGTTTGGTTGTATTATTCCAAGTTGATGTATGATTATGTTGATGATGCGAATTGTGTGGTGTGTTGTTAGTTCACCACGATGGACAAAAGTGTATTATTATTATTAATGTCAAATGAAGTCATTTTATGTTGTTATCCATCGATTGGTGACTCTGGTGTACAGGTTGTTGATGATGGTGCTGCTATTCTTTTTTCTGAAAGTGGTCCTTATACTATTCTTTTTTTCCTACTTGATCCTTGAACCTGTAAATGACTATTTTACCCCTAACAGTAAACTAAAGTATAGAGACACATTTAAAATATTTTACATAATTATAATAAAACTCCTTTACTCTTATGGCCTTACTTCTACTATACACTCCGCCCCTACCTAAGCTTTCACAACCGTCATAAATGCATCATCCATGCACCCATGTCGAGAAAATCACAGTTGTTGATTTCTTGCTCCGACTCTCATACGCCGCCTTTGCTTTTGATAACACGATACATTTCAGGTTCATTACTTCCGCCTTGTCGAGTCATCTTCACCATGCTCGAGTCACAAACAATTCTTGACGAGTTTCTTCCTCAGCAATGTCGAATTAGAAGTCAAATATAAAGCGCGGCGCGCCCACCCTCGTGGTACGTGTGATCCATCCCAGTCGGCCGCCGAGGTTAAGATCATTAACAACTGTACACGGATGCCAATCGATGGATAACAATAACAAAAAGCGACTGCTGACATTAACAAGATAAACTCTACAGTCCGTCATTGGTGTTCCAGCAACGCACCCAACAAAACAAATCACAAACTTAACACAAATCCACGGAATATCTGACCCAAAGGTACGAAATCAAAAATCTGACATAGGAAAGTATGACAGCAGGACTCCGCCCATTTAAGTACAACAAACAATCTAGAAATATAACAAATCGACAACAAAAGGGGAATGATGATGATGACTTCCTATGCCGCGCGCCGCTTTCACTTTCACGATCTTCCATGACTCGGCCAATCTTGATCCTCGGCCGCCTCAACGTCGCTCACAGAGACCTAGGCATAAAAGCGTTCCGCCCATAGAAAAGAGTCAATTTATAAAGCTAATTAAGAATACAAATACCACAATTTACGTCCTCCCATTTTCATATAATCATACTTATATATATAACATATGCATATACATTAACCGGGCTAAACAATGAATAGCGTCAAATCACATGAATCCTCTTATACGATATCACATAATACTATACACATGAGCTTATAACCATCAATAACGCATTTTCATTTAAGGAAACCGCCTCAGCCGCGCAAAATAATCAAACCAGTCACTCCCTGATAGTAAACAAATGAGGAATCCACCTCCACAAGCAAATAAACAAATGAGAATCCACCTCACAAATAACAAACAAATGGGAATCCACCTCCACAAACAATAAACAAATAGAATCCACCTCCACAAATGTCCAGGATAGAGGAATCCACCTCAATCCTCAGGCCAAGGCTACCCGCTTCAAATATGCATATCGCGTGAGCCTCCCGAGATCACGAATTTTGCCCATAATATGCATACCACGCCCAATCTCGATCGGGGTCACCACCACTCCATATATATATACCAAAGCGATCAAAATAAACACACTTTACAGTTTCCTGTACGTGTGCTGACCTTGCTTGCTTGTGTAGTACACACCACAGGCGCCTTGCGTGGTATAACCGATAACCACCACAATTTCATAACATGAATCATAATCTAACTATCTGCAATAACATTAATCTCAATAACTCAATACACATGTCAAAATAGTCCCATGACAAAACACATGCAAAATATATAGCATAATATATATGAAGAGGGTTCCCATCATAAGATTTGTACTCACCTCGAGCCAAAAGCAGTAATGATAACTACAGGTAGTCACGTGTTAGGTCCGGGCTGGCTCACATTCAAAGAAATTATACATTATAACACATTAGTAGAATAACCTCTCTTAACATCTATTAAACCCGAGTATTATACGCGTCTCGCGATTCAAAATAACTTTTAATGTGATAATCTAATCAGAAATTAGTATACACTTATAAAATTCAACAACTACATTATTTGACTTCTTCAATCCCAATATTCGGTCATCGCTTTATTACCCCAACCATAACACTTAAATCACATTCTAATCAATCCAACAATCGATTTCTCAAAACTAATTACTTCCATTATTAACAACATTTCTTCAAATCAAATACTACTTTCGACTTACCCTGATAAAATCAACGTAATCTCTTATAACCACTTTAAAATCACAACCTATACTCCCGACAACTAAATTAAACTCCAATAACACACTTTTACAAATTTCACATTTTCCTCAAAAAGTCAACAAAAAAGTCAACATAACATATTCAACAATTTTCAAACCCAAGAATCGGTCATTATCATAGCATCCGTAATCGAACTTAGATGATAACTACATATGCCATTTTAAGCCTGAAACTCGAAGTCAAACAAAGTCAAACTAAAAGTCAACATCTCAAATTCATGAAAATACAAAAAGATTCCAACTTTAACTTCAAAAAAATTATATGGAAGACTACATAACATATTTCAAAGTTTAATATCCAATTGGTAAAAGTCAACTAAAAGTCAACCTCTCGAGCTAAAGATTACTAAAAAGATTTGATCTTTCTTACCTAGATATGATGAGGATGATGAAAGTAATCTAACTTTGTCATGACTTTAAACAACAATCGATGAGAAAATGGAAGAAAATTTCAAGAGGATGGGGGAAGTGGGAATCTGGAAGCCAAGGTGGGGGAAAGGGATAGTTTGTTTTGGATGATAATGAAAGATGATAAGGATGATAAGATATTTAAAGAATGGCTTAAGTCACGTTTGGATTCCCCGGTTTATATCTCATTTCGTCTTAAATCACCGATGAAAGCAGATTTAGATGTAAAAATTTCAGCTGACATAAACCTACTCATATAATACTAGTCTCGGTACATCGGTTTATTCGAAATTAAGCCCCATACTATCTCGGGTCCACTTGTGAAATATATAACACATTCAATCGACTAGCAATAACGGAGTATTTCATAGGTCGTAACCCGCCCCCTTTATTTTGGTAGGTTTGGGGTGTATTTCGGTTTCCTTTGTATGAAATTGATGTTTTTTGCCGAAATATTGAGTGTTTTTGGTGATTAATATGGTCTGTTTTAGGTTGAATTGAAGGGGAGTTGGTTGAAAACCAAGTTTGGGTACTTCAAATGATGAATTTTTGGCAAAAAAAAATTATGTTTTTTGAGGTGAAAAATGATGTTTTTTGGCCTTAGATCGTGGATTTTGGTTTTAGCTCCCCGGAAATTTGGCGAGAAGTGGCGGCTTGATGGTTGGAATTAGTCTTTGATGGCGAACCGGTTTAGTACCGTCGCTCGTTAATCGGTTCGTTAAATTATTTCGCTAACTTCGCCGGTTGGTTTAGGAACCGGTTACGGTCGATGGAAATGATTAGTAAATGCGTTTGAAATAGTTCGTTAATCATTTCGTTAAGCGGGTTAATAATATCTTTTACTAAATACCTACCAAACATATCCTAAGTTCCTACGAATTAAATACGAGTCAAACCGAATTAATACGAATTGATACGAATTAATACGATTTAATTACGAATTAATACGATTTAACTACGAATTAATTACGAATCGATTAACGAACCGATTTACGAATCATTTGAGCGATCCGATTAACGAGCCGGTTATGAGCGATCCTTTTTCGAACCGATTACGATTCACGAATTCCGTTCGGTTTCTTAACGAACCGATTTACGGTGGGAATCGAATGGGTTTGATTCTTCATCGAACAGTTAGTCAGGCCGGTTCGTCGGATTGATACTTGACCTAGTTGGAATAGCGGGTTCTCACGGAAATTCATTTCCTTTAGTTAAATTGAAGATGTTTAGGATGAAATAAGGTTTTGCTACTTAATTTGATGTTTTGTTCATTTTTGGTCTAAGGTTGTTCGATTTTTGGACGGAAAATGGCCGAAAAAGATGATCGGAGCCGGAAAAAGTCGTCTTCTCCGATCATATTGGAAGGAACACATGATTTGGCAGACGGTGGATCGGTCTGAAATAGTGGTATGTCGGCCAAGTAAGGTGTTGAGGAATATTCCAAGATGGTGTATGAGATCCTAAGGAAAGTTTAGGGAGGATAAAGATAGGGGTAGAATGGGATAAAATGATAGAAATTTTATTCTAATTATATAAAATATTTTAAATATGCCTTTTATATTTTAATTTAGTGTTTAGAGATAAAGTAATCATTTATAGGTTCGGGAACCACATGAGAAAAAGAAGAATAATGCAAAACTGGCTTGAGAAAGAAGAATGAATGCAAGCAATAGAGAGAAAGGGGAATTCAAAACCTATCTAAAAAATAACGTCATAGTTCAATGCATCCGGCTAATTAGCCTACAAAGTATTACTACAAGCTACTGCTACTGCTACAGCTACTACAATAAAAGAGGCCCCATGTGGGAGCCATTATGCGAGGCACATGGGTCCAGTAACTACTAGGAATTTGTAGTTTTCTGTTGTCTTCTCATCAATAATTTAATCATCTCAGACTCATAGTCAAAATGGTAAAAGCTGTATAATGCACTATCAGCTCACCAACAACAAATCCATTGAAGCTGAACTAATTAATACACTACCAAATCAGCCATCGCATAATAGTTATGTCTTTTTTCTGAACCGAAGGCACGGATGAGGATACCAACTAAGAATACTTGCAGGTTTCTGTAACGAGACATCGATACTAAAACAATATCTAAACTTACATGGCAAATAAGTGAACTAAAGTTAATTCTTAGTAGCATTTGCGATGTACTATAGAAGGCCCGTTTTCATCATAGTCTCCCTTGGTAATATGCTGATTCTGAGGGAAGACTACTTTGGCCAGTATAGCACCTCCTATCCAAGCCGAGTACAGTGTCAAGTTTTCTGGCATGTATTCTGGGGCCTGAAATCAATTATTAAAAAAAAAACAGTCAGAAGAAATGAAGACGCCTTGCATGGAAGCTTCAAGTGAAGTTGACATTAAAATTAGAACTAAAAAAGGACAAGAAAATCTTGACTTTAAACATAAGCGGAATATATATTAATTCAGGGTGTTGACGATACTTAAGATTTTCAAGATTCATATAAGGACATGAACTTGATGGAGAACAAAGAAAGTATGACTGAGGAGTGAGGACACACAGACTTATCAAAACGAAGACGTATTTCACAGATCTGTGGTGTTGATGGTTCCAAGAAAATGAGAAAAATGTATATCCAAGTTGGGAGGAGGGTCTCAATTCAAACTTTAAAAATATGTAGCAAGCAGCATCCCTTGTAAGGTCGATTCCGTACATGACACCCTTAGGGTAGGGGATTTAAAGACTTCTCCCGAAACTCTTTACAAATGAGTATAGGGTGATCATTTCCTTTACACATGAGAGAAAAAGTTTATAATATTAGCTACCAACATTAAAGCTCAAGGCTCAATTAAGAAAACAGTTATAGGCTCCGTCATGGAATATAACTGCTCACATGTATATAGTGAGGACGTTCTTCAGTTACCTTTACTAAGGAAGGATGAATAGCTGACGAACAGAGGCTTGCTTCTTTCTGAAATCTCTCTTCAAAACCTGTTAAGACCAAGCAAATTGATATTGTGGTAGCTACGTCAGCTTCTTCCCATTATTTTTTGAAGGATAAAGAGATACGAAGTGCAATCTTCTAACATGCTGAGGACAGATGGAAATCAAGTTGTACAAAGTGAAATCTTCTAACAACATGCTGAGGACGGATGGAAATCAAGTTAGTCAAGAGTTATTTGGAGTATCTACAGTGAACATAAAGACAAGATACCAAAGACAGTGCATGAAATAATGCAAAATCTGACACCAGTAATGTAATAAAGGATATCTCAGAAGTTCATTCTACTTTATAAGGAATAATAACATTTATTAAGCTTCTAATAAATTTATCAAGTTCTAATTGCTCGTCTATTTCAAGCATTTGAGTCCAATATGCTCAGTAAAATTGCTTCTAATATCTCAACTAATTTGAAATAGGGATAATTTATCTCTTAACTAATTCTGGCATGTGTATCAATCTTGAGGTGTGATTGTGAAGCATAACATTGATCAAAAGTATCAAACTCAAGATATCTAGTGTTTCTACATCCTGAGAAGTTTTAAGAAGAAACTACCTGTCAACGACACAGTGCCACCACAAAGTACAGTGTTCTCTAATAGTTGGCGGTGATTCTCTGATGATACAGTAGAAATAGTGCGAACAAGCTGCTCAACAATTCCATCCGCCTCAAGGCCTAAAATAGATGGTTGAAACAAGGCCTCTCCAACTGTATATCGTTCTTTTCCAATTGCTAAAACCTAACACCACACAATACAGGTTAATGGGCATTTGTGTTTCCTAGGAAATGGTTCTAGAACACAGGCGCAGAGAATGAAATCAACTGACACGATTAGTAGGTTCATAAGGCCATGATCTTAAAAGAAATGGCATAAACTAGACCTGCCACAAAAAATTAGTGGCATAAAAATGTGTGGATCTGCAAAGGTCACGTAAGAGCAAGGCGCCTCACAAATGGACAAGTCTGAAGAATTAGAAGTGATAGAACAGAGACAGATTATTTTTTCAGTTAAGTTATATCTACCGACACATACGTGACCGGGATGGCAAAGTAACTCTTTGGGTCATTAGTCAGCATACATAAAGATGCAAAAATTGTTGGAATACTACGGACAAAGCATAGCTACCTCCATCCCCTTTCAGTTAGGAGATTTGCTTTTTTTGTTCTTTTTCCTTCTAAAACTATGCCTTATTTAGGCTAATTGGTACTCATTAGACTACTACCTCCAATGCATTCTCCAACTAAGGATGAAACTTCTCAATAACTGGGACAGGGGAAGTATATGTTTCTTTAAATCGTAGTAAGATGCACACATATGAAGAAAATGATGGTGAGACAGTTGCAGTGCATGTCCGAGTTACTATGCCGAGGAAATCCTAATTGCAGGTGACAATAATATACAATTATATTTGAAATGTAAATGGCCTGGACAAGCATACCAAATATCAATTTCGGAAATTAAAAAAGGTATCACAACAAATTATTTACCCCACGTAGTTAAGCACCATAATTGTTAAGTCAAATAGATAGAAGCATGAAACCTGTCCATCAGGCAGAGTATGTTTCTCTTCCTGGCATAGCTGTTCAATCTTTGCATAACTAATATCATCTTCAGCACAACAGGCATATTGCTCCTTAATTTTTTCAACTTCAGCGATATTAACATTTATGTGTGGATTGGATTTACCAAGTTCCTGGGCAAATAGCCTTGTCAAATCCATACCCCCGATTTCTAATCTTCTAGAAGCAATATGCTGAACAGCACCCTCAATTACTGGTGCAATATCTGCAGAGAACAAAATATAAAACTACCTTCCACCACAAATCTATTAACCACTATTAATCCTATTTTGGTATAAAGAAAGAAATTGGGACTTATTCAACCATCTAGATAACTATAGAGAATTCCAGAAATAATAATTCAAATTTTCTGTAGATTAGATCAAAAGAACTTGAAATAAGAAACAACATAAATTTCAGAACTTAACAAGGAAAGGTTTCACACAACTATTTCACCAGGGCTCCTATATCATAAGCAGCACCATAGTTTAATATAGATTAACGAATTGAAACTGCGGAAATACAAGGACTGAAAAGGCTCACAATGTTGCATTCAGCTTATAATAGTCATTGCTAATTTCAGAGATTAAAAACAGATGTTGGAGACTCCTTGTGAAGTTTTTATAAAAGAGTTGTTCATATACCAATTTTCTATAGTCAAATGCCCAGGTCGATCCTGTAGTATCTTTAGACTATCTTATAAAGATATACCTAATTCATAAAAGATATGAACTTATGTCATTGGCCAAAATATCTGCACTATCCATACTAGTAGATAGTTGAATACAAGTGAGTGATATTTGAACCCCCGATATCTACCCTACAAGTGAGTGATCTTTGAATTTTCAATTGTCGCGGATTGAAAAGTTATCAAACGGAATATGCAAAACTGGAAAAGAAAGATGCTACTTACATTTGATAAATAACCAGGAAAGTAAATAACTGCTAATTACAAGGCCGATAAATTACTAAATACAAATATGTAATTGATGAACCAAAATATCATTGCATTTAAGCAAAGCACGGTTTTCTTACCCAACTTTCCATGACCAACATCAACAGCACACCCAGAGATTCGGCCTACTGCATAAAGTGATAAAACTGCTTGCTCAATCGCATAAAAACCCGATACGTTAAAGGTCTCAAACATCAATTGGACCAAGTGTTCCCTAATAGCCTGTTCATGGCAAACAAAATAACTTTAAATGTTAGCACTCTTGCCTAAATATTAGGTTAGAAGCTTCTCATGCATTGATAAAAAAATAAGACGAGTGGTTTTAGCTGCGTTTTGTAAGCACGTATGGAACTTAGCCTCAGTCATCTAAACAAAGTTCTAAAATTTAAACAAAATAGAGTGTCTGGCTAGACTTCACCAGGAAACCAAAACAAGAATAGAGGGATTCATTTTGGTCTATATAGAGGGTGTTTGGAAACAGACTTTGCTCCAAGTCTAAGCTTTGTTGTGAATAGAACATTATAAAAAAAAAAGAAACATAAAAAATCAATAGAGAGCTCAGATAATTTCCGTCAGACCTATTTTTACTATCACACATTTGTAAGGCTCAAGATCATTGAACATGATAAAAAGAAATAGACAAAACGAAAGAGAAGAAATTATCACCTTGGGAGTTGAAAGTGGATCCGTAAATAAAATTTGTCCTTCATCACCGATCTCCCACCCAAGCCCACTATAAAGAACATGATGCAATAGGTCTTCCATAGCTTCCCAATCAGTAATAAAACCACGAGAAATTGGATCCACAGTTTCCTCAATTGGGGAGTCATCTCCGGTGGAGCCATCTTCAGGCATTCGTTTCATTTGAGTGGGAATCATCTTGACCACAAAACGAAGTTAGATACTGATCATCGTTTATAGAAATTAAAAGAGAACAGATATTTTCCTTAGTATTCTGTGTCAAATTCAACAACAAAGAATGCCAATAAAAATACTTAGGGAAATTCAAAGAGAGCAAATAACCCCCGAAATGCTCTGAGTAGCATCATGTGTATTAAAGTAGCTACTACTTTAGATGCACAAAATAAAGACATCTTACAGTACTCATTTTTGTCTTATCAGGAGAAGCCATAAAACAGAGATAACAATCAGGTTCTCATTTTTCTACTGTCAATATAGACTTGATTAAAATCACATTCGCATATTATGCCCGTCAAATATAACCCAATTCAGACGCATTAGTCCAGTCTTAACTATCCTTCAGCTCTCTTCTATACAAGGCCAGGTCCTTTGATTCGCAATCTTGTTTCTTTACAAAGAGCATTTATTTTAAGAATCCATATGGAATTGAAAGAATGTCTATAGCATTTTAATAATAACATATAATCCAGTAGCTTGAACTGCAACAACTAGCACAGTTCCAAAGCTTCTCGAGTAACTTGTATGACTATTACTATAGCTTGCCAACTACATTATCTACAAGCAAACTCAATCAAGTAATGCAACATAAGTTATGTGCTAACATGTTACATAACTCCAGAAACGTAATCAAACGAAGGAGATAATTCAGAGAGCAACGAAAATTATTCCCTGGTCATCTCCAAAATTTCCAAAGACCTCTTTCACTTTCTTCTTCTTTTCCATTTTACATCATTACAGTTAGATAATTGTTCCATGATTCATATCAAACTAGTCTTTCAATAAGTCTACAAAGTTTGTTACTTTTGATAATTGAAAACCAAACTAGACAATCTTTTTGAGATAAAGGGAGTAAAATGCTAGTATTTTTAATGCATTTTACTATTAACACGACAATTTTGATTCAAATCGAAGTTATTATCACAATTATGACCATAAAGTTTGCCACTTTTGACCATTGAAACCCAAACTAGACAATCTTTTTGGGATACTAGTAAAAAAGAATGTACCATATAAGGAGGTTGGTCAGTAACAGCAAAACCAAATTGAATGCTAATACGAGTATGTTTAACATACTTTACTATTAACACGATAATTTTGATTCGAATCAAACTTAATATTTCAAATAGTCTATAAAGTTTGATACTTTTAAGCATAAAAACCCAAACTGGACAATCTTTTTCGGACACTAGCAAAAATGAAATGTACCATATAAGGAGTTTGGTCTGGAAAATGTTTTTAACATACTTTACTATTAACATGATAATTTCGATTCAAATGGAACTTCATATTTTTAGTCTATAAAGTTTGTTACTTTTAAGCATAAAAAACCAAACTGGACAATTATTTTGGGACAGTAGCAAAAATGAAATGTACCATAGAAGGGGGTTGGTCAGGAACAGCAAAACCAGCTTTGAGTAGCTTGGAACCTGCATCTACTACCACTGCTTCCATTTCACTAACAAATTGCTGCAACTACCTAAACCAATTTCAACTTTTTATGTGACAGTTGAACAATCAGTTGAACAATTGGACAATCTTTTTGGGACAATTGATTAATTTTTCCCAGTATTATTGGTAATATTTTCTTCTCTCAAAGCTTGTCTGTAACCTGTTAGGACTTTTTTGAGATTTTCTTGATTTTTTGTTGACATGACCCTTGTGGCCTTGTTAACGGTCCCCTGGATTGATCCGGTTTGTATATGAGGCAAACAATTTGAATGGAAGTATTAGGACCAGATGGTTTGTGGATGGTAATATGTTTGGTATTTTTGGTCGGTCAGGTGGTGATTTTAGTTAAAAAAAAAAAAAAAATGCCTCGGTAGTTTTGGATACTTTGAGTATTTTCGACATATTTTCAATATTTCGTGTATTTATCAGGTTGTCGGTCCGGTTCTAAACAGTTATCGACTGAAAAATAATATTGGTTCCATGATTGCTAGTTTAGGTGAGTATCGATTCGAATAAAACCACTCCGGTTCTCGGATGATTTTCGTATCATTTTGGATCAAACCCAACCCAGGCTCTACAAAGGCCCAAGATAGAGCCCAGTTGTTTAAGAAATATGAACATGTCGAAAAGGTTATTAACCTCCTATTTGTATTCTTTTTTTATGTCTCCATACTTTATTAAGTGTACTTGTGGACATCAAAAGTAATTGTAACTTCCAATGTATGATATACGAAGCTCGAGAAGCACAAAAAGGCACCCCAATGAATATGGCACTTTATATTAGCATTGATGATTATCTAGCTTCGTTTGTCATGCCCCATGCCCCCGTTGTTTTGAAATTTGAATATTACGCATTAAATGGTTAAATCTAATCAACTTGAGATCGAAATTAATGGTTTGGAGTAAAAATTAGGAACTTATATAGCAGGAAACAGGAGTGAAGATGTAATTATGAAGTTAGTGTATGCGACTTGTTTGTTAGACTATCAGCAGCAGGGATTAATTGAAAGGAATTGTTCTCAAAAAAATTTACAACAGAGGTTAATTGGAGTTTATTGCCATGTCATAAGGTGGGTAGGATATATTGAATTACCCCAAACAATTGAAATAAAGCTGACAAGCTGAGGACCCACGAGAAGACAACCCCTTGTTGTTGGGATGCGTGTCAAGCAATGGGTGGGTTGCCGTGTATTTTATTTTAGGAGAATAAAATGTTTAATTCTACTCAAATTTTTTGGAATTAATTTTTTTATCAATATTTTTATTTTTTGAAAATTTATAAATAAAGTCCTATTTTTCATTTTTTAATATTTTTTAATCTTATTCTTCAATAATGTAATATGTAAAATTCAAAAGGAGAGAGAAAGAATATATATGGTGGGTATATGTTGGTGATATGGAAAAAAGAGAAAGTGAAATATCGTGTGAAATATCTCGTCCTGTGGAGTGTAAAATTTATTGGAATTATTTGATGATGTGTTAGGAGATAATTATTTTATGAATTGTCTCTTGTGGTGAATAGTATTAGAAATTGATGTGATATTTGATGGATCCATTCATACCTAAGCACCATGTTAGAGGTACTAAAAACTAATAATCAGGATTAACGAGTACGTTAATTTGATGTATTGTTCTTGTCGCCATAAAATCATACATCAATTTAATTACTAGGTATAGTTTTATGGTTTGTTGTTGGAGTGTTGAAACCTTAATTTTGGATACCTAACGCTAATGACAATACGAACGGACCAAATATGATGTACTAGAGTGAATTAAATACTGTACGTGATTAAGCCTGATCATCTGGTACTTAATTCGGGTAGCTTCACCTTTCTTTGCAGTTTATGTTTGGTCACATGTTGCTCAACTAGTATAGTAACCAAAAGAAAATATTAAGAATCCAATATCATATTATTGGTTGATTAAGAATGTTCAAAAGACAAAAGTGCTAGTAATAAAAAAAATGAGTTCAAAATTCAAAAATTGATCTTGAAAATTCTAAGTTGACAAGAATTTTTTTATGAAAGGAGTGTAAAGTTAATAGCGTGAATTTTAAGATCAAGTGTAGGATGGTTGACAAGAATAACAATCTGCACTTTAAATATCTTAGTGTGTTTTTGTTTCTACAACATGGCGTGCCCCTATGGCCATATGCATCGAAACGAATCGACATATGTCAACAAGTGAGACAATAATATCGACCGATCAAACCAGACGCTAGAATTATTTTATTGATGAAGGCCGATGCATGTTGTTGAGTGTTAGTGCATGAAGATTGACCAAGTATTTTACATGTCATTTCAATTGTTGATAGCAGATGATCTTGACAGTATGAAGAGGACTACGATATTGATCGAGAAGATTTATTTCATTTAATGAAAAAGATCTATAATTGATATAATTTATATGATTTATATATGTAATATAGAAGGAAATTATTGACCACCAAGTAAGAAGATTCACACGCTATTTTATAAAGGCAATGATCGAAACCTTTATTATTTTGAAGATGGAAAGCTTTGTTTATGGAAGTTATTACCATAAGCGTGGAAGTTATTACATAAACGTGGATATTGCCTCTGACTATTCAAGGACCTCATATGCAGATCTAATCGATTACCACTTCACATATATTGTTCTGCATTTGTTCTTGTGAGGAAAAGCTTTGAGAGATTTATTCTTTGTAGGTTGAATGTAAGAGTTGTTACATAAAACTCCACTTAGAATTAGCCACCCCTTGTTGTTAACATCATATAACAGTCTTGCGTTTATTTGATTATCATTGCATAAAGTCGCGTATTGGGAGTAGTATGGCGGCGTGAAGGAGAGGTGTTTGAAATCGAGAACTGGACTTATTTACCGAGATATGAGTAGAATAGGGCATAGAAGAATGAGGAGCATTTGTATAAGTCTTTAGTTGTAATTATCGTAATCTAGTGGAATCTTTCCTTTGGGCTCTTTGCCAGGACTAGGTGTACATTGCGATTATTTGGGTTACCGTCTCTTTGTGTTATTGTATTTTACTTTATTTTGGTTGTGTGATCAAGTGAGTCTGGTATTGTTGGCAGGTTGTACTAACAGGCGGTTAGCTGATGAGGAAACGTTATATACTTTTTAATGGTCAAGGGGTTGCGTATAAATATATCGCATTGGAGAAAATAAAGAGAGTTCGTTACTATATCTTCGAGGATTGTGTTGAGAAAAAGTCTCACGTCAAAAAATTGATGATTTATAAATAACTTAATAAGATCTTTGATAACTCATATTGGATTGATGTATGATGTATATATATTAGAGTAATGGGCAGAGTCGTCCAGGAAATATTGAGCTACATCCCAGTATTTTGGGCTACCTAGGTTTAGGTCTAATATGTCTATAAATAGACACAATATTATATTTTATATTCAAATAATTTATATTCAGTTCAATATAATATTTATATTACTCTAGTTTTTTTCTGTGATAACAAAGTCTGTCGATTCTTAAGGGCCAAATAAAATTTCGAGGATCGGTGGATTTCCTACTGTATGAAACTTACCATAATAAAGCTTTCTCGGCGGAATTTCCTTGTTTTTGTTTTCTCTTTTGTCTATAAGAGAAACAAATTATCTTGGTTGTCACTTAGAAGATATATTTAATGCATCTAACAAGTGTGTAGTATGGTTGGGTTGGGTTTGAAAATAATGGCGTTACCGATTGATCTGGAGTTTTTTACGTGGTCAGAAAGAAAGGTGTTTACTCGCTTTCTGCTTGAAGTTGAAGAGTTCGAAAAGAAATCGTTTCTTTGTGTTGAAGTGCGTAGGGTTGAAAAGAATGGGTTCACGACAATTATTTGGTTTTCTTTCGGCGAAATGTCATGCCGTCGATGTTTTTCAGTGATACGACGACATTTTTAAATCGATGGTTTTGGTTTTACAGCGGCGCTTGATGGTTTTGGTTTCTTGTTGATGAATTACATTCGTGATGTTTTATATATGTGTGTTGCGAACTCATAAAAATTATATCAAATTACCATGAGTTTGAATGGGATATTGGAGTAATGGACGGGTCCGATCCAAATATTAGGCTACATCTAGTATCTTAGATACTACTCTAGAAATCTAGGTTTAAATCTAATGTATCTATAAATAAACACAATATTATATTTCGTATTGAATAATTTATATTCAAATTGATATAATATTTATATTCTCTAATATTTTCTACGAATATAACTCTCCCCACAAAGATTTATTTGGAGAAACATATGCATGTAGTAGACTAAAGCAGGTTTTGGCTTTGTCTCTTGATGAACATGCTAGTCTTTTTTCAATTTTGGACAAGCAAAAATGGTTTGCATCTATCAATTTGCTTGCCAGCTACCCAGTCCTATAATGAGAAATAAATTAATAACTTTTGGGGTGAACTAATAGACTCTTAATATGATATTAAAACCATTTTCATTATTAAAGCCATATTAATTCACTGGATAAAAAAAATGCACATCATATATTCAATTATAACGTTATAACAATAGGCGAGGTCAAAAATATATCATGTACAATCGATTAACACTATGGATAACAAGGTGGAATACGATATCGATCATTACATATATATAAATTGTTCCAATCTCGTGGTCCTCTTCATATCATCATAATATCATATGCACTCAAAATCCGTGGACGACCCATCACAAATTCACAACTCCATAACCATATCATCAACTCATTTCACCATCAAATGGTCCAGGACACAACTACATACATTGCTTCTCTTATATATCTATGTGTTTTCTTGTATCCCAATTTAATAAATTATTACAAGCACTTAAAAGGTGTGTGCCACATATATATCATTTTCAATTTATTTTTAAATATTATACAAAAACTTTAATCCGTTAATTAATTTGAATTGAGGGCATATTCTATTATCTAATCATTAAATGTTTAATATACATGTTCATTATTGCATATCTTGAACAACTTATAAAAGATCATAAACATTCAAATAAAACATGAGAGGATAATACTTATATTTGTGTATAAATATTCTAATAATATCATAATTAAGGGGACATTGTCTCCTTAATCTCTATTGAGCTCGTCACTGACTCCAAAACATCATGTAATATAAACAATTCATGCATAACAGGGTAGAAATTAGAATTGAATTATTTTGCCATATGTTTGATGTGAGATGTAAAAAAGTGAAGATGAATTTTCTAAATTCAAGATGAAGGAATATATATTACCAAGACTACTTCCAAGTCCATATGAAGGAGTATATCCAGATTTCTTCGATTTCTTCTCACTTTCTTGATCCGAGATTAAACATATAGGGGTCAGATGATGACTTCTAGGCTAATCTATTTAGTTCCAATAATTTGAATGCAAACAAACATAAACTTTAAAAAGTTAGCACTAACTTACACTTAATAGTTAATTCCCTCTAACATCAAACGGTGAATAAATAATAAGTCAAAAAGTAGGTGGCGCCAAAACAACTACCCCCTTCGGTGTCCATTTTACTAATTAGAAACTTCAAATTAAAGCTAGCTCCTTTATGAATTTATTACTTGCAAATTTGCAATTATGAAATAAAGACTTCACTTTTGATTCAAAATGTTATGATTAGCATATTAATCAAATTAGTGATTTCTATGTAAGTAATTCATCCATGCAATTGTTTAACATGTTTTTCAAACAAATTGTCATCTTTTAATTTGATGAAGCAAAAATTCATTCACATTACTTTGAGTTTTTATCAAAATATGCATATATATATATAGTTAAATATTGTGTATCAAGCATCTATATATCAAAATTTTGAAAAATAAAAAATCTTATTCGAATAAGATTTTTTCATTGTCAATTTTTTTTCTTAGACTTCAGTGTTTATAATAACGAATGTGAATTGTTTTTTTTTTTTTTGGGTTAATTAGTGATGGTTTTTGGAGAATTATGCTACAAATTGAGCATGATATAAGTCGTGTATATACAGAGAAGGTCAGAATAAATATCGTTGAAATTTAGATGCCTTTGTTGAATGTCAATTTTTTTTATGTTCTTTAATAGGCGTACGTAGAATATCACATTTATCATGTCATTTGTTAACCTATAGCGCAACTAGCTAGTATAGTTATTTAGGTCATAATACCACCATTTACCAATGTCTGAAGAACTTATTAAACAGCTGCAAATGAATCTCAGTACTTTTATAGTTTTATTGCATGTTAATGTGTGTCATTGATTGTGTAATTAATGTCTTTAATCGTATAATAAGCCCATGAAAATTAAATAACGATAAAGCCGGTATCGTAGTGGTCCCCGAAGTCAATGTTCGGGATAGAGGTAAATTGCGGGATGTGCAATAACTGGTTATCGGACTTGAGTTTCCTTTAAACCACTTCAATACGAGATTCTGTTACTTGCGTGACTCGAATCCATACCGCCTGAAAAGGGTAGGACGTTAGCACTCAGGGCGCGCATGAAAATTAAATAAATTAGAGAAGTGTTAGTTAAGTTTAGTATTATGGGGATATACAATGGTCATCCCTTCCACATGGTCCGCCCTCGTCTGTTGCTGCAAACATTAGATGAAACAAAAGTCAAAATCATTTTGCATTACTGAATATTTCCTACTAAATTGATTAAGAGTATAGCAAAAAATGAATTATAATAAAATAAACCAAAACTAATTGATTAATTGGTTTTCAAGATTTCATTGATTAATTAGGACTAGGTTATGTTATTGTGCTTAAGGTTACTAAACTGTAAGAATTGTACATCTCAGTTTTAAATTACCCTTAATACTAAATTCATAATAAAAAATTACTCAATATTTAATTATTTTTACTAATAAAGAATCAAACATATATATACATTGAGAGCCACTAATGTAGCTAATAGTGAACATTTGTATCCAAGTTGTCCCTATCGAACTAACAAGCCGGGTTTTACTCGAGTCACGTGCCAAACGAGTATCATACGGTATTAGATTATCCGATTTCTCATTTTTGCATACTAAAAATTATTTTAGTTAATCATTAAGTAACTAATTAAACAACTAATCGAGTCGTGTTTTGGGATCATTTATTGGGACGATAGCGAGTTACTAGTCCGTTGACAAAAATCAATACTATAAACTAAAAACAAAAACTGAAATATTTATGCAATATATACTGTAAAATACTTCTTCCTACACCCCCAACATCTTTGGGGTCTAATGCAAACTTTTGTTTGTTTATATATAGCTATCTCTTCAAACTTTGCTCAAGAATAATATTGCAGCTAGTTTATCAAACTATCACTAAGTTAATGTGTAATAAAAAAAGGAGCATTAAGGTGTTCTTTACATTTCTCTATCTTTGTTCTTCATTGAGTTTGATCTTCTTGTATTTGGGTTATTTACAGAATTTGAAATAATCCATTTTGCTGGAATGTATTGAATTTCTTAAAGTTTGCATTTTTTTTAAAGATCTGAGGTGTTATTTCTGAAAAAGGTATGTTATTCTTTTGATCATATTTGCTTTATCATCATATTCTACAGTCTTTGCCTTTCTTGCTTTTATAGTTTTATTACCTGTAGTATCTTACTTTTAGCTATGCATTTTGTTGGCAGATTTAGTTATTGATATATTTCAAGAAAAATACAATCTTTTTGGAGAATTTGGTGTAAATTTGTTGGCTTAAATGTGGGGGGCTTTGAGAAATGTGGGTAGTTTATTGGTTGCTGCTAAATTAGGGAAGATATAAATGTAGTCTAGCAATTTTGGGACATTTTGATGGATGTATGTAAATCAGAGAAAGCAGCATTGCATAAGAAGCATTCAACAGTGGAGACCTCAAGGGTACCATTGGCTCCGGCCGAAAGGAGTAATGGAACTCCTCGTCGGTTTCGAAATAGGGAAGTTAGTTCTAGGTACAGATCACCGGGTCCGTCTGTACCTTCGAGTGTTAGGCGATTCCCTTCCCCGAATACCACGAGAACTGTCACAACACCGGCTGTTTCAGTTCCAAAAAGAGCTGTATCGGCTGAAAGGAAGAGGGATGCCACGCCTTCTTTGCGGCCCTCCAGATCTTCATCGCCACCAACTTCATCTCCTTCAACACCAGTCCAGGATACAGGCGTGGAGGCGTTGAAAAAATCAACTGGGAATAAGTTGCCAGAGAATTTATGGCCATCCACAATGCGGAGTCTCAGTGTTTCGTTTCAATCAGATACATATTCACTTCCTGTTAATAAGAGGGAAAAACCACCTCCCCAGACTCTTAGTGATCGTACTTTGAGGTTATCCACAAATAAAGATCTCAAACTGGGTGATATGTCATCTAAACCACCAAAGTTGATGGAAAGGAAGAGAAGTCCACTCAAAGGAAAGAATTCAGTTGATCAGTTTGAGAATTCTAATCCAGTTGATGGTAATGGTCGGTTAGTGGAGGAGCACAGATGGCCGAGCAGAGTTGGTGGAAAATTATCATCCACTGCCTCAGTGAGAAGTGTTGATCTCTCGAATAATAATAACAGAATTTTATCGGTTCCACATTTGGGGACAGGGATGCCTTTTGTTAGGAGATTGGCACTTGATAGTGCTAGCAAACCTTCCCAAAAATATGTCAGTGACTTACTAATGCTCATATCATCTAGTGAAAGTTTACAAGGAGGATCTAGGAGGTTTTCTCTTGATGATAATGCAGTTAAAAAACCATCTGCTGTTAAAACTCAGCCCTTGTCCTCTTCAGGATCTCGCCATCCTTCCCCAAATAAGGCATCCGTTGTATCATCCTCATTGTCTAGGGGAGTTAGTCCATCTCGGATGAAGCCCGTAAGTTCTCCTGCTTCAAGAGGACCCAGTCCTTCTCGAGTAAGAGCATCTAGTCCGTCAAAGCAATCCAATCATTCGACCTCTGTTCTCAGCTTTATTGTGGACATAAGGAAGGGTCAGAAAGATGCAAATCACATAGAAGATGCTCATCAGTTGAGATTATTATACAACAGACATTTGCAATGGCTGTTTGCTAATGCTCGAGCACATGATGTACTGCAATCTCAGGAAGTAAAAGCAGAGGTTAACGTTCTAAGTCTTTATGCTATTTAGTTCACCCATATCAAACAATGATCTCAATATTGCTTATCCCTTTAAGATTTGATATCTTTAAAATCTCCTTGACTGGTAATTGACTAACACTAATTGTAGAGTAATGGAAAACCTTCATGTACATCATGCGTCTTTCCTGATAAAGAAGCTAATATGTTTGTCTGTTCATTATCTTTACTTATATTAATCATTGTTATCATGAATTCATGATGCAGATAATGTTTTATAGTGTGTGGAGAACTATCTCCGAGATGTGGGATTTTGTAATTACAAAACGAATTGAGTTACAGCAATTGAGGCTGGCGTTGAAGCTTTACTCAGTTTTGGAGGAACAAGTAAGACATAGCTCTGAAATTCAAGACTATCAATTGATTGCATCTGATATAGATTCAGCTTGGATTGCATTATAAATATTGTCACCTATATGTTTTATACAAAACAAAAAATCCACTAAAACCATACTCAAGTTAGTTTGCAATATTTATGCTGTTACTTTTCATCGCCCACCTTTCTTCCCATAGATGCAGTAGAATTCTTAATTGTTGTTGCAGTTTGCTTTATGTCATGTCTTGCTTAACGTGTCAACTTCATTTGATGATTTTGTCGAAATGCAACGTGGTTGTTTGTTTCAGTTGGCGTACCTTGACCAATGGGATCTAATTGATAGTGATCATACAAGTTCAGTGTCCCTCGCAACTGAAGATCTTAGGGCATGCACACTCCGTCTCCCTATTACTGGATCAGCAAGGGTATGCCACATGATCAAGCATCATTCAGCTTATATTCAAATGAAAATTGTCTTCTAATATTTTTTTCCAGGGGGATATTGAAAGTGTAAAGGCTGCTGTTTGCTCAACTGTAGACATCATGCAAGCAATGGCCTCGTCAATATGTTCACAACTGTCACCGGTGAGACTCTTCCTATCATATATAGACAATGTGTTCGAGCACAAGTTACCCGATCCCTTTTTATAATATGCCTTTCCCTCTTCATCTTCAAAATTTATCAAGTTTTCCCTTACTACGTCTTCAATAAGTACAGATGGTCGAACAGAAATTTGTTCGATACACTTCTCATTGAGTCTGAAGATCGACTGATATCCTTGATTCCATATACTGGAAGTTTGTTTTAACCTATCGTCCTTGATGTAGCAGGTGGAGGGAATGAATTGCTTGATCTCCGAGCTCGCTGATGTAGCAGCCCAACAAAGAGCCATGCTTATTGAATGCAAAGCTTTGTTGGCATCTACATTTTCATTGCAGGTGAGGACAACCAAAATCTTCAGAATGTATTCCATTTTGATCAAAATGAATTTCTATCCAACGATTATCTCTGTTTGGAAACTGAAATTACACTCGGGCGCCTTTTTTATATAGTTAACACACTTTCTGATTGATGATTTTCTGTACTAATCTGTGTATGCTTCAGTCATCTATTACCTTACAAATATGAAATCTCAAACCTCGTAACTTCCTCTTCCATAATTTCTTCAGAATTTCTGGTGGCACTTATTTATGATCTTGTCCAATTTCTTTTTTTCACTTCAAGCATTTTTCCAGTGCATAGATAGTGAAGTAGATAGTGGCTCATTAAACTACCTACCCTTCCTATCTATTCTGAAGTGATGCATAGTATCCGACCTCCCCCCCTCCCACTCAACTTAGGCAGGAGCCTCTTCATATGCATTTGGGCATGTTGATGTGAAACATTTCTCCAGTGCATATGTGAGCTATATGAATTACCTGAAGTTCAGTATGATGTTGATTGTTCCAAGAACCTTTACATGTTGTCTATCCTCACACATCACATTCTAATCCGGAAGTCACAGCTTTACCCCTCCAGTTATAGCTGTTCTCCTATATGATCTTTGAAATTATGGTCTGTCTTGCTCCATTAACATTTCTAGAACTGAGAAAGTCATATGATCTTATTGTTACATTCTTGTTTCAGGTAGAGGAATATAGCATTAGGACCAACCTTATACAGTTGAGGCAAAGCTCCCAGCTTTCTTGAACTGCTAATCTATGTCAACTACACAACCTATAGCATTTCGGAATCTGACACTAACAGCCCTTGCAAGATTGGCACGGCATGACAGCATCCCCTTCGACAGAGGCGTTAAAATCGCTATAATTTATTTTCAACTTCCATTTCCACTGTTTTTCTCATTTTGATGCATGCAAAGAGATCTAATATCCTCGATAGAGCGATATTGATCTACGCTTTGCAGTTGTAAACTTACATGGTGATCTTTGATGAAATGAAAATTAAAAAGCAAGATGCAATTTATTCAAGCGTGATAAATCTAGTGACACCACATGAATTCTCTTTGCTATTCATTAGATACAAGAAGAGTGTGATTGGTTTTAGGGCAAAAGGTCCTATCGTCCACTGGGTTATAGCCTCGCATCCATGGTTTCATCAAATGTGGTGCCCAGGGTAATATACCCGTCTTTCCTAGGTCGGGTCTAAGATCAATGACAAGCTCCTCGGATGATCGGGTCTAAGACCAATGACAAGCTCCTCGGATGATTGGACATAAACGAGTTGAGCTTCCTAACTCTCGACTAGATATACCCCGGTGGCACGTACTCCACCTCACTTCGTTGTCCCACCAATGTGAGACCCATATATATATATGAATGAAACATCGAGAACCAGGCTCTCGTTCAGTGCTCTGCTCGACATAGAGTTGCGCATTTATCACAATAAAATTTTCAAGAACATAAAAATCTAACAATCCATAAAAATCCTATACATGACCATGCAAATCTTGCAACATAAACCACAAAGTTCAATTGGCAGAGAAAGGAAATACATATAGCTACTATCTAGATTATAAACTAATCTTTTTATTGTAGTTGCTGAAATTCAAAGGCAATCCAAGATTTCCCAACAGTCAACAACTATCACAAGCAAGCTGGAGTTCTCTCTCCAGCTGATTCAGATCCGGAAAGCGTCTGTCTGGAAGCGCTCATCATACAGTTGCCAGTGTCCATATCTTTCGGTGTGGAAAACAGACCTAGGAATGTAGAAGTTGGGTTTTTTGATATCTTCCAAATTCTTCAAAGTCGACGTAGCATTCATAATATCTCGACTAGTGACATGTGCCCATCCAGATATATCAAGGTACTCGAGGTCCTGACACCCTTCACATATCATTGCGAGCCCTTTAGCAGTAATTTTAGAAAACCTGAGCTCAAGCCGCCGATTGCGCGGTAATCACCGGGGACAATGCCTACATGTTGAGAAGGATCCATCCAATTCATGAAGTTCCTCCTAAGAATTCGAAGGTTGGGACAATGTTGTCCGATTAGAGCAAGAGATCGATGGGAAATTTCATAGCAGTAACTGACATCAAGCTCACGTAGCTTAGGGCAATTCAAGGCAATTGCAGCAATGGTCTCATCAGTGACACGAGGACAGCTCTTAACAGAGAGAACTTCAAGATTTGGACACCTGAGAAATCATTATTTCGAGGCAAGATTAGTAACTACAAACTGGAACATAGCAGGGGATTTAAATAGTACAGCTACAATGCAGAAGCATGGTTCACACATCATGTTGAACAACAGAGTATTCGACGAGAACATTAACTCGTTGACCAAAATCCTCACCACATATTCCCTTACCAGTTTGCCCAATACCAAAACATCTATTAGTCAGTCATAAGAAAGTTCAAAATCCCAATCATATAAACAAAATTACAAATCTATGTTCTGTTATCTAAAAATTCAACCATGGTGATGTAAAATTATAAATGTTTTGAACCGGCACAAGGATGATATGAACCAGGCAACAAAATTACTAAAATTGGAGGCATCTTCCAGAGCAAATCAGACTGATCCCAAAATTTATACACCAATCTTCAATTTTGAAATACTATATACCACCAACAACCAAATAACTAGACAATTTCTGACTTCTCTCACAAGGTGGGTTTGACTCTCAGAGCAACCTCTATGAGTACGAAAGGTTTATATAGAACTATCATCATATTCTTTATTCTACGATAGCTATGGCATGGGTAGCGTAATGCACTTCGGTTGAGGTTCCAACCTTTTTATAACTAGACAATCTTTTCAAAATAAAGGAAACTATGAAATAAAAATAAAATCTTTCACCAATCTTCAATACAAAATACTCCGTAGTCCGTACTAAAAGTACCAACATCAATCAAAATTCAATACTAGACAATCTTTGCAAAATAAAAGAAAGGGCAGAAACCATGAAACAAAAATCAAATATTTATACACCAATCTTCAATTAAGAAAAACTAAATACCATCAACCACAAAATTCAAAACTAGACAACCATTATGACATAAAAATCAAATCTTTATACACCAATCTTCAATCACAAAATCCTAAATACCAACATCAATCAAAATTCAAAACTAAAGCAATCTTTACAAAATAGAAGAAACATGTAATAAAAATCCAATCTTTATGCACCAATCTTCAACTACAAAATACTAAATACCAACATCAATCAACATTCAAAACTAAACAATATTGCCAAAATAGAAAAAAACCCTGTAATAAAATCAATTACAAAATACTAAATACCACCAACAATAAAAATTCGAAAAACCAAGAAACAAAAATCAAATATTTATACCTTTGAGCAACCAAAGCTAAACCATGATCAGAACAATGCCTAACCTTGATTTCCCTAACCAACCCATCACTCCAAACAACAACACTTATTACCATACCATCAATCTTGGTTTCAAATTGAGGTGTCCAAAACCAAGCCAACTCCCTAACAGAATTAAACTTTGATTCAAGATTTATTACCAAATTAAGATATGGGTCTTGACAAGATTGGTGCCATGATTTGCAGACAAACAAAGGTCCTTGCCATCTTTGTTCGAGAGTGAGGCGATTAAGGATGTTGAAGAGACATTCTTGGGTTAATTCAGACCAGTCTGATGATGTTCCTCCTTCTTTGTCGTCCATTTTGTGTTGCTTGTCCTAAGGGAAAATGTAGAGGAAGATATGGATGAGTTCTCATATGGGTTGTTGGTATTTTTTATGATAATTCCATTTAGTTGAAGTTTTGTTTTATGAAAATTTTAATAATTAATCGGTTTTTAAATATTATAAAAAATTACAATATAATATGTCAGACATTTAAACTAGTTTTAAAGATAAAATCAAATCTGTATTAAAATAATGATCTGAATTGATCACATCAAACGACGATATGAGTAAAAATAAAACGTTAATTAAAATAATTCACGATATCAGTATACGGTAATCTATTCCGCTTGTACATATTACTTAATAGTAGTGTAAATACGAAGCATTACTCATTCTAACATTACTAAGGATTAATATAGATGAATGTGTATACCTATTTTAACAATACAATATTACTTATTTTGCTATACTCAAATGCTAATTAGACTAACTTGTTTCATAAATTGGGGTTTTTCATCATATGCTAACAGTTTGTCAGATTCTTCAAATAAAAGCCCTGAAAAGAGGAGACTTAACATGGTTGAGAAGAAGAGAAGCTGGATTTAGAAGCCATGTATACTAGGAGGAAGACGGCTCAACAACGCCGTTGAGGAGCAACGCCAATCGATCAGCTTATGTCAAGGCTGAGCATGGCATCTAAAGCACTACAAGTAGAGTCTAAGAAAACTCCTACAGACGATGATGGCAATGACAATGCTGGCGTACGAAAATAATTGGAAAGAGCTAAGAAGCTAGCCCTCAGGAGGCTCCTTCGGGGCACAGGTGATTGCGAGCATAGGTTAGAATTCTACTGGATCCAATGCAGATAAACAAAATTCTACATCTTCAGTTGCACACAAGAACAAGTGCATATTTTCCAATAGGGAATAACATCACAAGTTCCATTCAAACTCCCCTGAAGGATTCCAATTTCAAGAAGCAACATTTCTTCATATGGTATCCCAATACTGGCAGATTAAAAAAGCATTCTGGTACACTGAACAACCTCCTTATTATCATACTGATAGCTGAAGATTATCCGACCTCCCTTTAACCAGTGCTAGGGATTAGAGTTTCCTTACAACCCAAGTAGAGTATAAAACAACAGAAACTCCACTTCAGGACATATATCATACATAAACAAGAAGCATCTCAATACAACATACTTACATAAAACATTCAAAACAATATAAAGCCTGACATAGATATTGTAATTGATTAATCCATTATCCATACATAGAAGTATCAGGCAACAGGGGCATAGTAATCACCCCAGGAAACATCGCGATTGAGGAAGACAATCGCATACAAAGCATAGATTATCCCTGGAATGTACCCCGGAATAGTCAGCACCAAGCATATGAAGAACTCAACCTGCCCACACATACAAAATGATGAGTAAGTTTGCTTAAATTCAAATTTGAAGTGTAAATCAGTGTAATTCATTTAAAAAATGCATCTTGAAAGCCTTTTAAGTGTGAATCAGTGCGATTCATGTAAAACTTGGTTCTTTAAAGCATTTTCAGTATAAATCAGTGCAAATGCAATTCATGTAAAAATTGGATCTGTTAAGCATCCATGGCTCCATACTAAAAACAATGGATTCTTAACAATTAACATGATATCATGATTCAAATTCTGCTAAATCCATGTATGAACCTATATGTTAATAAGCGGATCAAAAGATATGCGAAGTATTGAAACCAAGTCCCACATTGGTTGATTAATAACTTTCGGATTCATTAATAACTTACTGGTATGTATCCTCCTATAACTAATTGGTTTTGGTCTAGATTACATACATCATGACTTTTAACATCTTGAAAGCATTTGAAGTGTAAATCATGTAAACAAAATGGTTCTTGATAGCATTTTCAGTATAAAACAGTTTATATATATATATATAAAATTAGCAATAAGGTGAGTTTCGAACCTGGACGTTTGTTCAATGAACGAGAGTATTTCCACTAGGCTACTGGATTAGCTTAAATTAAGTTTTCATAATCAAAACGATTAAATTAATATAAAAAACAGGAAGTTGGAAGCTTACTGAGCAGCAACCATGTCTGAGGCAAACAAGAGGAGGAAGAAGAATTGCAAGAATGATTTCACAGCAAAGTTCACAACCAGAAGCACCCTTCTTCATGCAGTATTTTTATCAGTTTCTTGTTGTTTGGCAGAAGAGATTTTTATTTGCTTAGAAATTTATTGCTTCCCCTAGGACTTCAATTATTAGTTTATTACCAATGCACACAAATTTAATTTTTTATTATCTACAAAATACTTCATTCAAAAATTTATTTATAATTACAAACATAACATAATTTATAACTTTAATGGATATACATAACATGTTAATAGTAATTCCATTGAACGGCGATCTTTTGATAATTTTTTCATCGAATATATATAACATATACCCACACACTTTTCACCAAATATTTGAGTTCATAATTTGAAAAGTTAACCATCAAAATTTATAATATTTTTTTCCTGGATATCGTATTTAATAAATGCATTTATATCTTAATATTAATAGACCATACTCTTCAATTTTGAGCGTATGATTAATAACCTATTTAATTGGCGAACAATAATGCCAACGCAACATCACTAATTACCTTGTTGGCTAGCATAATGCCAAGGCATCTGTCTGCCATTTTAATTTAAAACCCCTTTGAAAGAGTGAGTTTACTGAAAAATTAGGCCATCCTCTCATGTTTATTTGGACAGTTTTACTGTACAATCAAACAAATAGTTCTTCATTCAAATTCTTTATAATGTCATCATTGTCATGAGTGAAACATATATTTTCTATCATTTGATGGTAGAGATGTCTATGATTCAAGTAACATAGAGCAATTTGGTCAAATAGATCGGAGTGAGCTAAAGCTTGAAGCTCGACTCTATCTAAATTACATCGAGCCTCAAGTTTAGTAACTATAAGCTTCCATTCCTTTCAACTTTAACCTAGCTAAAAGAGTACAACATATGGTATTTGGCCTATTTGCTTAGTGCTGCAACGCATATAAAAGGCGATCTGGAAGCCAAATCCAGAGAAAACAGTATCCAAAACGACTAAAAATCGAACATATAATCCAAGTCGAACAAAACAACAAGAGCAGATGCCTCCAGTGACTTACCAAATCGAAGAAACGATTAGAAGAGAACTGAGGAAGAACAAGAATACCATATAGTTAATTAGTTATAACTGTGATTAAATAAATGAGTGTTGTATAACCAATCAAGCAGAGCAATACATCAACTAGTCTATAGCTTAACTGAACCAGAGGACAAACAATCAAAGTGATCGAATACTGTATTCATCTCATAATGAGTTCAACACATGATACATTGCCAAATTTACACCAAAGAATCACCAAAGAACAAAGTCAGGCAAGTGTGTAGTAGTAATCCCCATCGCGGTACATATCCCGGTCAACGAACAAAATCGCATAGAGAGCATAAATGATACCAGGGACGTACCCTAAAATAGTCAACAACAAGCATATGAAGAACTCTGCCTGCAAAATAATCATGATCAAATATAAGTGTACCATCAAACTAAATAACTAATAAGCTTATCTAGAACAACAACTAATTTGAATTAAAAAAACCACACACTCACCTTTTTGTAAATATAAGGACTATCAACTACAAGTATCAAGATTACAATTTGTTTAACAAATATAAAGACTATCAACTACAATTATCAAGATTACATCTTTAATGATCTTTTTTTACAAATATAAGGACTATCAACTATAAGTATCAGGATTACCGCTTTTTCACAAATACAATGCTTCTAATATGTTATGAAGTAGTAGATAATGTTCGCAAGTCATTTTTGGATCAATTCGGAAACAACCTCCATGTTATATGTACTATATGACCCCCTACCTCTCTTAGGCGAAAGCTGCTTTCATAATAGGCATTGAGGCATGATGTTGATAAGTACTATCGACTATAAGTATCAAGATTACAGCCTTTTCACAAATATAAGCACTATCAACTATAAGTATCAAGATTACAGCTTTTCACAAATACAAATACTAACATTACAGTTTTTTGACAAATACAAGCACTACCAACTATAAGAATCAATATTAGGATTGAAATTAATCAACCACTCATGATCAAATCAAATTTGAGCAAAAAAGTCAACTAAACATTCACATCAAATTGCCATAAAATATTCTTAACCAATCTCATTATAGATTCTAAGAAGAGGGTACAATCCAAAATTGAATAAGAAACAATCTTGATCATAAAATTTAGAAATTGACATTTTTAAGACTTACAGAGCAGCAACCATGTCTGAAACAAACACCAAGAGGAGGGATCAAGATTGCTATAAGGATTTCACAGAGGATTTCACATCTTGTAGCTACCATCTTTGTGTTTGTGCAATTCAGATCACAATCACAGATGGTTTGGATTTCAGAGGACTTAGACTTATAGATAACGAAAAATAATGAAATATATTGAAGTGTAGGAGTATTTGACAATAACTTAATATCAGTCTACAAATTTTATTTATTTTAGCTTATTAATTTATAAACTATACATATCAGTTGGTGTTCAAAACGTACTACCATCACTTACAAGCTAAAATCGATCTCTGACTCAAGACTGGCCAACTACTCCCTCGCTAAGTTTCCGTTAATCGACACTTTTAGGGCATTTTAGTCATTTCATACCCACCTTTTTTTAAAAAGAGCAAAAGACAGTATGACACTTTACGTTTTAAGCATTATTCCTACGATCACTTATGTCAAGCACATTCCTTGGGCCGATCACTTATGCTTTTAAAAACGATTTCAATGGCATTACTAATTTCTCATGTTTTCATATCGAAATCGAGTATTTTGATTTCTATAATTACGCTGCGATTAATCGTCAGAATACCCATTTACTAGTTTTAGTTAAACAGATTACTCAAACTAAGTGTTCAATGAATAGTAATTGTAAATTATTAAATCGAACTCGCGATAATATCAAGAAGTTACGCTAAATCGCTGTATCTCATGATAATCTATATAATAATCATAACGGCCAATTATATTATTATACAACTATTATTATTTGAGCCTGTAAGGCCACACACATACAATGCATGCTGGAAGTATATTTCATGATGGATTAAATCATGTTGTTGGGATGAGAAATATCGAATCAATTTAGATTTCTACTCATATTTACACGTATAATATATAAACAACTATATCAAATTTAGAATCGAATAAATAAACTTGTAAGTTTATCAATGACCTAACTAATATAGTTCACTTGTAATTTGTTAAGTTACTTCTACTGCTTAGTAATAAATTAGTTAACTATTAACTGTTAGCTTAATTATTAATCTAGCTGTTTATTCTGCATGGTATGGGCCAGGTCTATATAAATGAGAGTTAGAAAATGACAAAACCCCGTTATCTTTCCTCCAATACCGACCTCCCTTTTTTCTTTCACCAAATGCGGAAACAAGTTTCGACCCACATTTCGTCATTCAATAGCTCATAAGCATTCTAAAGAAATCCAATCGCTAGACGAACCGCCTTACGCTTTTGACTAACCTGGGCATTTCATTCGGCGCTACGCAATATTCAGCCGAGGTCTCGGTCGGTAAAGTTTGACAATAATATCCTCGGCCGTATCAGAAGTAATTTCGTTCACACGTATGAATTCAGATATACGTATTGCCAGAATTCGATTTTATACATTTATTCGATCTTGGTTGTATTTGTTATTATTTTTATGAACAAGTTGGGCAATTTTTCTAATAAATTTTTTCAAGCACTGGGTCACGCTGGTATCACGACATTTTCTTTGGCGCACTTTCTCGGCGGACATTTCAAAATCGACGATCACTTATTTTTATCAAAACATTGAAGCTAAAGATATTCCAATTTAATTTTTGAATCTTTTTTCCTCAAAAAAACTTAATGCATGAATAACTAAGTTCTAGTGTCATGGCTCAATTAACTGAGACTTACTGTGAAAATTAGGTAAAACCAAATAACCCAGATCGATTTTTGAACATAGTTGATCGACCTAACCATAACCCAAATATAAATCATCCTTCCTCAGCTCTTTGCTCTTTTTTTTTTCTAAAAATTTGTATGAAATGACTAAAATGCTCCTCAAAAGTGTTAATTAATCCGAGATTTAACAAAAAATTATGTAAAAGTACTAATTGAGATCGATTTAAACATAAGCTGACGACTGTACCTTTAAACATAAGTTTCGATCGATCGCGACCATAACCCAAAAATAAATGATATCCTCCTTTTGCCCATCATATTATTCATATTGTAACAAATTATACTGCATCTTAAAGTGGATGCGAGCATTGAAGTACTTACATCATAATCATGTTCCATTATATGCCCACCTCATATACTTTGATGCAGATAATGCTTTCTTAATATCATGTGATTATGATAAAATACGATACATGATGTTCAAAGTATATAACATGTTATATAAATGTATAGAAAATCCATATGTCCCTTTATGTCAAAATGAACACATAAATGAAACCCTTGTCAAATATTATATCCAATATAAAAAATGCATAAAATAGATCATCTAATAATTAATAAGGGATGCTCACCATATCAATATAAGTAATTGCTCAAGGCTACTCCTATCACAATTAATCAAACTTCGTCTGAAGCTAACTATACTGAGAAAGATCTTTTCGGATTTGTTCTCTCCAATTCTATGTTGTTATAGTATAAAATAAATTAAAATTGTTTGGATTATAAAATGCTCACTTTCAAATTAATGTTTTTACTTGAATGATCGAGGACAAATTTAGAAAACGGGGACAGCACTGGTAGGAGGGTGTATCATTATATTATTCATATCAAATTCTATAATTTTTAAAAATTAACTTTTAACCATCACTTTTCTTATTTTTGCCGCTTTTTATGATGTTTTACAGCCTTTCCCTATTATTCACCCAAAATTGAAAATTAAATATTTTAAATATGCTCATTGAAATTTATAGATAAAATTAAATTTTTAAAAAAATAAAATAAATATTAAATATCAATATTGAAATCTAAATATTTTTAATTTATATTTTTATATGATTTAAAATATTTTAGTTTTTATTTTATTTCTATTTTTTATATAATTGAAAGAGCAAAAATGAAAGAAGAAAAAAATAATTCAGAAATTTATGATAAAATTAAATTTTAAAAGAATAAAATAAATATTAAATATCAATGTCAATTTGTAAAATATCTTTTAATTTATATTTGTATATGACAAAAATATTTATTTATTTTATTTTCATTTTTTATATAATTGAAAAAGAAAGAAAACGAGAAAAAATAACACCAAAATTATGATGCTTAAATTCAGTGGGGTGAATAATTTTATGTGGATTCATCCAATTTTAGAAGTTAAAAATAATAATTTTTACATTTTTGTTTTATTTAATCCTCTATTATAACTTTGGTGATCTCGACGTCGTTTTGTGCTTTTAAGTCACAATTGATCCCATCATTCATTACAATTTACGTTTACGCTTACGTTAATATCAGAGCATGGCTCTATTGTTTGTTTTAAAAACAAAAACAAAACATATGTACCCGTAATAATTTTAACAATAAGCATAAAGCGTCACACAAATTGTATCGCATTTATCTATTCTATTGGAACTAAAGACACACATAACGTGTTAGTGGGTGAAATTAATATTTTGCCCCCTATTTAAGTGTAGTGTTTGAGGAAGTTTTATTTAGGGCAACAGTCATTTCAGTGCTGTTAACACTGTTTTGACCCTGATGAAACCTACTTACCACTACACTTGCAAATAGGAGGGGCTAAAATAGTAATTTCATGTATGTTTTTACAGTGTCTAAAATAGTACTACGTCGGTGTTTAGACTGTTGAAGTGTGCTTATAGCACCAGTGCCACATGTCTCAATCTCCTGTTCTTCCATAAAATCCGGTTTCAACACTATTCTCCCTCCTTCAAACACTCCAACAACCCTTCAACTCATCCCCCCCTCTTCTAGTTTGTTTTATTTCACATTATTTTATTGCAAAACTACAATACCTGGAAATGGAGTTTAAACATATTTACTGATCATAGACAACTACCACCACATGCACCACCGTCACCATCACCGCCGCCACCACCCTTCTCCGGTGACCATACTTACCAAGGTTTATTTTCCTTCATGGGTGTGTTTTTGTACTACCTTCGTACCGAAAAGATCGTCTAGTTTTGAATTTTGATGGTTGTATAATTTTTTTATGAAAGTTGTCGAAAGATGGTATTTTTAGGATAATGGTTTTTAAACTCCTCGATTGATAATAACACTCCACTCTTAGTATAAAAGTGGAGCATGATTTTGTGAAATATATCGAAAGATAGTATTTTTAGGCCAATGATTTTTACACTCACACGCCACTCTTAGAATAAAAGTGGAACATGGTTTTGTGAAATATATCCAAAGATAGTATTTCTATGAACATGATACTGGTGTTTTAGTAATACATCTGTCCCTAAAAAATTGTCCAGTTGTGAATTTTTATGATTATTGTATAGTATTTTTTGAAGTTCATCAAAAGATAGTATTTTTAACGGCGTTTGACATGATATTGGTGTTTTAATAATACTTGTCCCTAAAAGATTGTCCAGTTTTCAATGTCCATGGTTGTTTTATAATATCTTAAGAAAATTTATCGAAAGATAGTATTTAATGGACCTTGCTATTAATATGATACTGGTGTTTTAGTAATACATATGTCCTTAAAGATTGTCCAATTTTGAATTTTGATGGTTGAACGATATTTTGTGAAAAATATATCGAAAGATAGTGAGTATTTTTTAGGAACTTCGACATTAACATGATAATTTTTATTCAAAGTATAGTTGCGTGTATAATATTTTAGGTCTGTATTTTTTACTATTTATATTTTGTGTTTCTTGTTCTTCTTTTTGATTGAGGCATTTAAACGTGTTTGTATATGGAAATTAATGTAGTATTTGAATTCAGTTTATTGGAGAACAAAATCATTGCTGAAGAGAACTGAAAAAGATCTTTCGAGAAAATAAACATATTTCGATGATAACGGTCTTTTTCAAGGCAAAAAATGTATTTATTGTTTTAGAGTTTCAAGTTGGGGCTGAATACAAATGCTTTAAAAAAAATCCAGGAGTAGGAGTTCCGGGTCCAGGCTACAGTGCTCCTTCTGCTTTAGGGGGTCTGCGCTATGGATTTGTGAATGAGTACCATAGGCACCCAACTGACTCGAAGGAGGTTATATGGTTGGAGATTGAGAAGGAACGTATCAGGGAAGAAATAATAATGGAGGAGATTGTAAGGAGGCGGAACATGATAGAATCCGAAGTGCGGAGAGAATTGATGTTAGGGAGACAAATGGCGTTGCAAGACAGGGGTGGCGAATTCTTCTTTTCAGCACCACAAAGTAGTGTAAGGATTGATCCAATGCAGTTTCCTGATCCCATACTGCACCATAAGGTAGAGGGAAGCTCTCATAGAGAAAAGATTGGGCAATCTCTTGAAGAGGGGATTGTAATGTCTTCGGCACTCAAGCCTGGGTTCTCGAGCCTTGGAAGAGCTCCAGGAAGGAGTAGAGAACCAATAATCTCAGAGGTCAACCCTGAATCGGAAACTAGCAAAGACGAAGACAGGATCACTTTGAAGGTCAGTTTTTTTCCACTCATACTCTAAATTTCTCCGAGTGATCTGAAAATATCATTGCCATATATTTTTTGCACTCTTTTTTGCTATGTTTTTGTGATTCCATATGTTTTTGCATGACCTACTATTGTCTGTGTTTTGTGTTCTGATTATGCAGATGATTAAGCTAAAATTTTCATATGGAGAGGAACATATAATTAAAATCCCATGGCAAGAGATATATATCTAAATTAAGAAGGATCTGCAATAAATATTCTAAACAAACTAGGAAAGCTAATTAAATTTTAAAATGCTAAAATTAAGGTTTAAGCTAATTAACCTGAAAGGTTGACATCACATAGGCTATCAACTCCTATGGGGCAGAGTTCATACATTGATACATGAGAACATGGTACTTATGCTTGAATCAGTCTATGCTGAGTAGATGTTCATCTTTGGTACAAGGTTGAACCAGCGCAGTACTATCGTGCTTATATTTAATTATTTATGTATGAATTCATGTATGGAAGTACGAATGGGTTGGTGTGTGAAATGAGATGAGGTAATGGGGTAGATTTCAGGTTGAGGTGAGTTTGAAGAGAAGGGTGGTGAATCTGGGATATACGAACTTGCTCCTTGAGTTCAAGTATATATATATGAATGTATGTATGTATCCATTTGTTGGGAGTTAATTACGTAGACGTTGGGTTTTGACTTTTGGTGATCAAGAATTATGTTTCAGTAACATATTTTGTGGTTATGTTGCGTCATATTGAAGCAAATGTAATCCCCACAAAAGGAGTGAATTCAAGCATCTCTCTGATTTATTTTTAAGTATATGTATTGAACTTGCAAGCATCACTCGTGTTAGCTTTTAGATACCAGTATTGTTATGTTTGTTGAACATCACATAATATTCTGTGTTACCATGGGGTATAGACCGTTGGGTGTGCAATTGCAGGAAAAAGCAGAAGCCAATGTTTCAGGAACTAAGCGAAAAACTGTTATCCGACCAACTATTGAGTCCAGTGAGTCCCTATCTGCAGTTGGTACTCCTAATAAGAAAATGAAGCAGGACTGGAGATGTACACTATGCAAGGTTAGTGCAACAAGTGAACAAAGCCTAAATGACCACCTCCGAGGCAAGAAACACATTGGTAAGGAAGCTGGACTGATGAAGACTGGAACTAATTTTAGCATCGGTTGGTCTCCTAGTCCAATCAAGAAACTTGATGAACATGATACCATTCCTGCAGCATGTGAAATTGCAGGATCACGATCACCGTTAGAAACAATGGCAGATTCAGAAGACACAATGGGAAGTGGCACCCCGTTTCCGAGTCATGTGAACCAACTTGCATCAGAGGAGACCAGCAAGGGACCAGTAAATGCACAGGACGATGAGCAGAATCCATTCATGTTTTGGTGTGAGATGTGCCAGGTAGGAGCATATACAATGGATGTAATGGAGGCACATAGGACAGGTAAAAAACACCTTGTCCGTCTCCTGAAGTGTTCTCAAAACGCAGGAGGTGGAAATGGTGAACCTTCCAAGTTCCAACTAGCTAATGCAACCTCTGTTTCAGAAATTTGAAGTGGCTGTTAATTTTGTGAAGAAGAGATACTTCTGAAATGTAGCTGCTAATAATTGACAGCATAAGTATATTTAAGTTTCAATATATGAGCTGAGATCACTCATTTAATTGTTTTTAGCTGGTGTTATCTTATCACGTTCATAAAAAAGTGAACTTATTTTATTTTATTTAACTTGTTAAAGTAAGATAAATTTATAATTTAAGGGTGCAGAAGTTAATATTTAACTGAATTAAAATAAGATGTTAAGTTCATGAATAGAAGGAAAAAATTAGTAGCATATACTATCATGTATTCATGTTCAAAATACTGGCAATAATTTTTTTTATTTATAAATTTTGGCACTCATTGCTGCAGCTGTACATTAAATTGTCTTTGATAACACCATTACAAGATTCTCTTCTTAATAATACACAGCAACAGTAGCCATGCTACTACACAAACAATAATTTGATGCTTACTATATAGGATATTGTTGTACCCCACTAATTTCTCTACAGAGTTAAAAAATAAACTTATGAAGTAAACGATTGGTGAGAGATCAACACTTTCAGGTGGAACATGAGCCTCGGTTAACACATCCTATTTCCTCTAAAACACGTTGGGTTTTTGGGGAAGTCCGAGTTGAACTTCAAACCCTCAGAGCAACAGGATCCTGCCATGAGATTTTTCGTTTACCCACTCGAGACGAGCCTTCCCCTGAGAATAACTTGAGGTCGGGATTGAACTGATCATCATTCCCTGCTCTCATCAAACTTATCTTCAGCTCCTCAAGTGGCACAGAGTTGCTAGATATATCTTCTTCTGCGGTCTGCAATGTTCCAAGTTTCAAGAAATCAAATAAGTTATAAATAAGACGAATGGCTGCTGCTGGATATTCGAGTCAAGTCTAGTGATTAGTTGCTTACCGAAACCTCATTCAAGTCGAATATTGGAGCTCGACTAGCGAAAAAAGCTTCTTTTCCACCAATACTACTATCCTGATTCAAATCTAGTAATGGTATTGTATTTGATACAGCGACATCATTTCCCATATGCATTCTGTCTGTAAGATTCAGATCAATAACAGGTGCTACATTAGAGACTGCAGTTTTCTTTGAACTTTTAAAACTCTTCTTGTTACTTGACTCTTTATTATGCTGTTGAGATTCCTTTCCAAGATTAAGATTAATAACTGGTGCAACATAGGAGCTGGAAGATTTCCTTGATGCATTGTTTACCCTTCTCTTGTAGTTAAAGTTTGAAAGTGGAAAGTTATTATGCTGTGCAGCTTCCTTTCCACTACGTACGATTTGCCTATTATGATTCAAGTCAAGAGTTGCGACTGTGACTCCATTAAAAGCTTCTTTCCCGGTATATACTCTTCCTCGGTGGGTTGAATTAGGACGAGGGGGCAATTGGCGAATATGGGCATCCTTTTTCTTCGGAATCCGATTCTCAGAGCTAAGTATCCTTTGGGAACCTGATGATACCCGAGCTACAGGTTCTTGTTCCTTAAGATGCTCAGCAGACTTTACTGCTGAAAGATACTTGTACCTTCTTCGTAAGAAACTGCAAATACAAATGAACTAGTCTCAGAACAAAACAGAAGCAGTTATATCATGAACAAGATCAAGACATAGAAGAAAAACTAGCAAACATAGGTAGCAAACAGGAATTCAGGATTAATCATGGTCACAGTCATGTCAAGTTTTGACGTTTTAGCAGGCTACAAATATAATCATATAACCACCAATTTAACTATCTCTAAGAAGATAATATAGCTATTTTCTGCAAGCAATCTTTCATTCAAAGCGAACCAATCATCTTCGACATATTCGGAGTAATAGTTATTCAAATGTATCATCTCTTTCTAATAAGAAAACAAAGCAATTAAATGCACTTAACACACCTAACTTCAGCAAGTAGCGATCTTTTTCTCTGTTTTGCAACCTCCAATTTTGATTTCATGGAATCTGTTACCTGTAGGACATCAACAAAGGAAAAGTTACAACCAAACAAAATCTATCTTCAACTAGAGTTGTGCATGAGCCGAGCTAGACCGAGCGGCTCACTCACATCAGCTCGTGTGAGCCAAGCCTCGAATCTCGGCTTGGTCCTAAGTGAGCCGAGCTTCGAGCTAGCCTTCAAGCTCAATAGCTCGGCTCATGTACAACTCTATCTTCATATGCTAATCTCTTGAAACAAACACATGGGAAATATAACATATAAAAGATATAAAAGCCAATTGTTGAATAACAAAAACAGAACAAAAATTGAATCATATAGACCCCAAGACCTATAAAGTTCCAATCTTTACAACAAAAAGTAGATCCCAACAATTAAAAACAAGAAATAAAAAAAACCACCGGACATAGAGATATTACTCGCAATGATAAGACCCGAGTACTTCAATAACAAGAAAAAAAAAAATCAAACCCACCCTTTCCAATTCATGATAATCTTGCAAAAGATTGTGATGCTTCAAACTCATCTGAGCATTAAAAGGAACAACCCCTTTCATTTTCTTACCCATCTGATCACCAAAAACTCTTCCAACAACAAGATCTCAATATTGAGGAAAAACCAATCAATAAGAAAATAAGGAATATAGGAGGGGTGAAAAAAGGTGAGATCTTTGCAAGAAAATGAGTAAATTTGGGGAAAGATTTGTTGAAAATACTATAAATCCTACCAGGAAAAGTGGAATCTGGACAATCTTTTGGGGATAAACACTATAAGATGATCATAATAATAATATAATAATTTAAAATAATATAATCAAACCATCAAATTATGAAACTGGACAATCTTTTTGGGATGGACACTAGAAAGAAGATGGTAATAATAATAATAATTGTAAACAACAAAAACCAACCAAAATATTGGAAACTGGACAATCTTTTTGGGATGAATAATAATTGTAAATAATAAAACCAACCATAAAATTATGAAACTGGACAATCTTTTTGGTATGGACAACACTAGAAGGAACAAGGAAGATTGTAATAATAATAATAAAAAAAACCAAGGATAAAATTAAGAAACTGGACAATCTTTTTGGGATATTGGGAGTAATAAAGAAAGGGGGTAGTAAGTAGAAAAAGATAAGGAGAGTAGGAGTAGGAGGAGGAGGAGGAATTATGGTATTATTATGTGTAGTAATAGTAATAGTAATAGAGGTAGAAGTTTTGTTGATATGATATGCTTTAGTTTGGTTCTTTCCTTTCTCTTGTGAAAATGGAAAATATAAAAATTCTGACCAAGACAAAGGCCCAAAGAAGCCCACAAATTATATAAAACAATCTTCATTCTTTTCTTGCTTTCTTACACAGTTTATGTGTGTATGTATTGATGATGAAGATCAGGAGAGAGAAAATAAATTGGATTTTTTGTAGTGGGTTGCAGAAGGGTATTTCTGGAAAATAATTACAGATTTTTATTATGGATTCATGGGGATTGAATTGAAAGACACCAATTTTGGTATTTTTGTGGTAATAGATGTTAACTATTCATGTGTGTGAGGTGAGGTGAGGTGAGGTGAGGTGGGTATGGTTGGAAGACAATGGAAGACATCTCATTTCTTGGGTTTCTATTGCTTTCTTCCTAAATTTAATTTTGGTCCAGCTGGGCCATTATAGGGGTTGGGGGTGGGATGGGTAGGGTGGAGGTGGACTTGCTTTGTTGTTTTTTGATTTTTTTCATAGTGGGTGTGTGTTTCCATGTTTCTTCCCTCTTTTTGCTCTGCTGAGGACAACATCAATAATAATAGAATATGTGTTTCTCTGTGTATTTGCATATTGGTCTAGAGAGAGGGGTATTTAACTCGACGAATTGAATTGGAGCTGAATAAATTTTAGTTCGATTCGATGATTATTAAAATCAGAAAATGAGGAGGTACATTATAGTTGACGGTTTGTCCCTTTTTATTTTTCAAGAGAGATATGAGGATGAGAAATTGAGAATGGTGATTGATGATAAAAAGGTTAGAGAGAAAAAGCAAGAAAGAGAAAATGGGGATGATGTTTTTTTCTTGATGTGCTTGTAGTTGTTGCTAGGACCTTTTTTTCAGGCTTTTCCTAGAGGGGATGGTTCATGATGGTGATTGCCTTTCACATTGGAGTATTACTAATTGATTGATTAATCCAAAGCCCCATCAATGCCAATATGCCATATCCAATAGACACGGCAACTAGTATGGGGAATGACATTATTATCCCCCCAAGAATTCCACTTTCCTTTTTAAATGATGCTCACTGGTCAATGGCTTCCACAACTAACCAGCCATCTTTGAATAAAAGTCAAATAATCCACAACTTGCACTATTGGAATGGTCTGTGTCTTTTCAATTTGATACAATTATACTTTTCAATTCTCTAGTTTTTACTCACTTTCATCCTCTTGAACTTCACATGAGCAAAGATTTACTACATGGTTGCAAATATAAGGGACTATGGGAATGTAGTTTACAAAGAAAATGTTCAATTTTTAGCATCTTACTGGAAAAAAGCTTTTCATTTAAATATTGTAACATGGTTGTTTTATTAAACCAGTAAAACTCTTTTTAGTACAAGTTAACATGGTTGAATTATTATGGTGTTCAATGTGGAGAGGACATCACCAATCCATACCTAACTTCCTGGAATTTTTGTGACACATTTCTTAACTTCCTAAGCAACACCTTGTGGGATTGAAGTGGTTGTTTTCTTGTGGTACATTGTTACAAGAATTCAATGTGACCTTATCCATCATAAATTCTTGATTGAGGTTTTTGCAGACTGAAATGATTTACACCATTTATAGAGGGCAGCTGAAAGTTTAAATGGGAAAACCAAGACAAATTTCTAGGGGAAAAAGTGGACTTTAAGGCTGTAAAGGTTTCTTGAAATACGTTTAGCTTCAACTTCAATTTTGTTGGTACACTTTGCCTGACATGAGATGGAATGAAAGATGACATTGCAGTTTGTACAATTTTCACTAAAGCATTCAATAAATCTTTGTTTTAGTCCTATTTAATAATCCATGGATTGGACCAAATTGAACAATAAACATTTAAGAGTTGCATTCATATTGGAAATGGTCAAATGGAGCAGGTCAAATATAATTGCTAGGTTCGGTATGTTTTAGACTTTTGGACCCTAAATTTAGTGCAAGAATTGCTTTGATGAACTTCTGAAGAAATAAAGCTGAGCATGCAGGGGAATTTTATGGAGTAATTATTATTTAGAGAGAATTATGGAATTGAGTTACATTCTTTAACTTGATGAGCAGCAAATCTGAAAGAAATTATACATAGTTGAAATGAAACAAGTTGCACATTCTTACAGGCAATAAACAGTTATATGAATCAGAAAACAATTGAATATATCCAACAATCCTGCCCCCCTCAATTTTTGAGGGTACAGTAATGCATCAAATGGCTACATTTAGCTTACAAATTGTACATATATTGTGGTCTGTGTACTTCTTTGTAAATGGTGTTTCTTGTTTTATGATTTTGGTAAATGCTTGCCTTCAAGAAATGATTTGAACATAACAAATGCTCTTTTAGGCTGAAACAAAGGAACCTCATGTCCTGCTCCTCTTACAGTTGCAAAAGTTAGTCCATCATACACTTCTGTCCATCCTCCAACCTATAAAACAGGATCACATATTAGTTGTAGTTTTAGGATCGAGCCGATCATTATTGATGATATGTTGCAGGGATGATAGGAACGTAGGATTTCTGTAAATGAGTATTTGCATACCTGACCACTGGAGTACCATGGATACCAACGAGTTTTGATTGGGAGCTTAAGATGGTTGAGGGAGAACCTTGTGGCTGTTACCGGAACAACTGAATCTGTGTCGCCACTGCATTAATAGGTATGAGTAATGATTATCTTTTAGCCTGGGATCATTAAGAAAATATTGATGTTTCTCATTATGCATCTAAAATAAACTTTCTTGATTTGAGAATTATAGTTAAATGGTCATTGACCCTTAATGATTTACGCAATTGAGTTGTTTCTTAACACACCATATATGATGTACCTGAACACCCAGATTCTTAGTCCAGCAGCAATCAGTTTCTTATAGGTTGGAAGCATTGAATTTTCAGAATCCTGCCAGTTCCTTATAAGCACATCACTGCCATATCAACAAAACAACACTCTTAATTTCAGAAAGTTTATGTAAATATCAAATTTGAACAGTCTTTCGAAAACAGACTCTCTGTTGTCATAGGGGTAAGGATGGTTGATAAATACCTAATCTCCCTCCTAGCCTACTTGTGCAGCCTCTTAGTATCGAACATATTGATGTTGAACATAGTATTCTAGAGTTGTTTATATTTACCTGCAAGCGGTCCATTTATAAGGAATACCGGTTACATTAGCATGAAGAGCTTTCTGGACATCTGGTCTATTGAAATACTTCTCTGCATAGTTCTCGGTGCAAGGATCATACCCGGAAACTCGTCTATGTATCAATGTACTCTTGAACCTGAACGTGTTGTTCTTCGCGGCCATACAAGTTGGCGCATAAATATTATACTGATCAATGTCACCAAACTCGTGATTCGTAGCGTAACTCACTGCATCATCACACTGCTTAGAAGTATTATCTGATTTGAAGTCACATGATTTCATAATAGCTTTATAACTCTGGTCTGAGATCATTGTATGACTCCACCAATATGCAACAGTTCCTAAACTATCATAAGTGTTGTCTGTAACTGCATTTCCTACCTGTATGACAAGAAATTGAAGAATATTAGTTCTTGTTAAATGATTATATATCTCATGCTGTTACAAGAGTTTATTGATAATGCTATAATAGCTTAGGTACAACTTACTATAAATCCTTTAAGGTTAATGATTGGATTTGATGTTCCTTTGTTGTAGTCATGGATCTTCTTGGCTAATTGAGGAACATAATGTCCTGTAAGACATTGCAAAAGCATTGTTGAAACCAACTGGTTATAGCGGAGTAGCACAAGACCATATAAAGTAACTCGTATGATTTGACATATTCAACATGCGCCAATAGTTAAGCCTTCGAAAAATATACCTGCATAACTCTCTCCGGCAATGTAGAAATCTCTCTGTTTGTATTGGGGGAATCTTAACATCCATTTAAGAAGAAAGGTCAAAGCATCCTTCGCTGCATTGAGTAATGAAATATTTGTTACAATTATTATTACCTCCATTGAAATGGACTGTTTGAATAAAATGTACCTGTCCTTTTGTCTCCAGAATCTTTAAGATCAGAGCTTCTATTTGTGTATGAGAATCCCACACCAGCAGGGGATTCAAGAAAGAGCAGATTTGCCTCTGTTGGAACATTGGATTATCTTGTTTAGAAACTCAGGGAAAGGACTATGGTTTTGCAGTGAATAAGATAAGTTTTGATTAATGAGGATTCACAATAGGAGTATTAGCTCAAAATCGAATATAAACCACCTCATCTGTTCGACTATAGAATATTTAGGATGGGTATACTATCAATATAATCAGTCATTGCTACCTCGGATAACTCCTGTTTCGGATGGTCCATCTATAATCTATTAAAAAAAATTCATATTTCATAATATAATCAATTATGTAATTATAATATCACCTTATACTTTGACATATTCAATTATGAACTAGTTCACTTTAAATATTGAAGTTCTTTATAATACAATATTAATTGTATTACTATGGCTAATCACCAAAAACAAAAAAATATAGTTGACTTACCTTTATTCCATGAATACTTGGTGAGATAGAGAGAGGAAATAGTTTTGTTTATCCGAAATGGTCCAATTTCTTCTGATGCTCCATAGGCCACAGATGAACATCCTGGTCCTGCAAGACAAATTAAAACACATTATTATCATTCAGTATATATCAAGCTTTTTCCACTTATGACTTATGAGATACAGAAAAGTCATCACCATGTTATCCCAATTTTTTCAGTGGAATTAAGGATAACTTCGAAAATTGTATCTGGACTAAGATTTGACATCAATGTCCAGCATAATTGTGTCTTGCATGAATGAATCCAGATAACAGTAAACTGGATACACAAATTGAAAGAGGTAATCATCTTCCATATATTTTAAACTTGTTCTTTCTTTAAAATTATTTGTTTCGTGCTAAAACTGATATTTTAGCGAAAGATATTATACGTTAAGATGTCCTCTAAAGGTTAAAATCAATTAAAAAATATTTCCTTTCATAGAAAAATAATATTTGTTAACATGATTGAATTTCAAGTTATTCATTTGAATTTTTTTTTTCTATAGTTGAAACAAGTGGAGTACTTTCTTATTCCCCCTCTTTGCACAATTTCATTTGTTGAACATATCTATGGGTTTGACTAGCTGGTACTACATCGTATGATATATCTATCACTCGTCAAGTGATATCATTTGAGACTACTAACATATATCAACGTCAATATATATTTCAATATGAAATGATGGAATCGAATAATACACAATTTTATCCCTTCATCCAACAACAGAGAGATCAAATTGATTCAAGAACGAATTTGAGACTACTAACTGACAAAATAAATAAAATATCAAGGCCTCCATTTAAATTTTAAACCTCATAGGCTCATACACTAGTAATTATTGTATCGCATAAATTGTTACTACCAAACAAAGCTTTAATATACAGAGTGCAAGTGTGGGGGATTGCATGAAAGTCAAGAGCACCACGAGATGCCATACGCCCATAATACCGACACATAGTTTTAGGAGGCATTTACGCACATTCATTGGCCTCATCCTCTTCTCACCACTATACGTTGATAAGCTCTCAGAGGCGCCCCGCATTTAAGCATCTGTCACTACCTTTTTGGCGTTTATTCGAGATGCTGCCTGCATGCGTCCAGAACTGTTCTTTATACATACGCCAAAGATACTAAAAGAATCTGCAACACCGGAAAAGATTTCCACTCGATTCAATAAAAATTACTTGTTGCTGCATCGAATCTCCACACCGATGCTGCAGAAAAGACCAAGAAAGGCGATTCGACAGTTCACGAGATGTCATGACTCCTTTTCTCACCACTATAACACTATTAAAAGAAAGATAAGCCATAAATCTAAAAAATTAAAAATTAAAATTAAATGACTGAAATCGAATTATAACTGAATTTGAATATTAAAAATATTTAAGTATTTAATAAATGTACTTTAAAGAAAAAGAATTAAATAAAGTTTTTATTATTGTTATTATTATTATATTTATTATTATTATGCTTATTTTTATTTTTATTTTACTTTATTATTATTATTATCATCATTTTTAATTATTATTATTATTATTAATATTTTTGTTATTATTATTTTTTGTTATTATTCTTATTTTTATATATTTATTTATTATTTTTATTTTATTATTATTATTATTTTTATATATTGATATTATTAATATTATTATTATTATTATTATTAATTATGATAAATAGACAAGCAAGAAGAAAATTACAGCATAAGATATAAATTGAGTTTATCATTTAATTTTTAAAAGTAGAAAATAAGTAGAAAATTTTAACTTAAAATTTTGTTAAGGATTTTAATAAGTACTTACTTATTTCATTTAGTTACTTCTACTATAAAAGTTATATCTACAGTTGTGTACTCATGAAATTGCCACAGTGGGTTGTCAAGAGAGTTTTTTTTCTTGGTGTTCGGCCTAAAGGCGCACATTTCAGTTGGGGTTGTCAAGTGGGATCAAGTTGATGACAGTTAATCGTTGCATATTATTTTCGAAAATAACATAAATATTATAACTTTAAAAATAACATGTTACATATCGATCTTTATTTTAAACGTTAAAAATTATGATAAATATGTAACATTTATAATTTTTTAGGGACAAATGGATAACATTTATTCCACTTTTATAGACTAATATACAATAATATAATTATCTAAAACTAAATTATAATCTAATTTAAAAAAATGTACTAACATTTTCAACACTAGATGTGATGATACATTGTGACAAAACATACAAGAGCCTACACCTCAAAATAATACTCCGTATACTATTGCTAAGAAAACATCTACATATATAGAGTCTACATTGGAAATTCCTGAAGCTATTTCAAAACTTGAATCAGGTTCTATTAATTGCAAATAACATGCTATCATTATTATTGTCACAGGCCAGCTTCTAACCTTCTGATCACGCATGCTCATAATAAAGGATAAAACAGTGTTTTTATTTGTTTTGTAGTAACTTCACATTCACTCTATCAGAACATACAACTTATATTGTGGTTTGCCTATTTGACCATCAAGAAATAGGTAAATAATCTTTTCTTAACTACTTTGACTACATGCCCATCAGGTGAAAAAGCCTAAGAAAGGTATCTTGACCATCTCCTCTAAATAATCTACTACTCGATACTTATCAAAGTTTATTTTTGAACATTGAAAATCAAATTAGACAACCCAAAATCACTTATTATAAAACACAGCCCATTGATAAGCTAAGGCTATAAAACCTATCCATCTAAATTGCATGATAACAATATTCAAGTTTGAGGTATTGATGTAAACAAAATCCGGAGTACTTTGTTGATAAGAAGTAGGAATAAATGAAGACAAAAGAATACAACAAGGAAGAAAGTTGTTCAACTTTTTTGGGGTGATATCTTGAAATAGTCTAAATTGTAAGATAGACAAAAAGATGGGACGAAAAAGCTCAGTTAATACAGAAACCTTTTTAAAGCATTCTGTGCCAAACAAGGAATAAGTTATAGAAGTAGAAGGAATAAAAGCTTTTTTAAATATAGGCAAAATGGCATTCACGAGCACCAATATAGAGCTACGTTGTTTTCTTATCTTTGGTAATTCTCCTTTGTTGTACTTCTAAAATTTCCAAAAGATGAGACAAAAGAAGTAGAAGTAATGATTTGGGTACTTTCATTATTATGCACCTTAGATAAGGAAAAAATTGAACAAAAAAACAAGACTCATTAAAAGAGTGCATGGTCAAATTGGATGTGAGGTGGTATTTGAAAATTATATGGGATATATTCTCTACATATCGGCATATTGCTTATTACATGATCACTAATAAATGTTTGCATAATACACATACATCTATTCAATCAATTCTTAAAATGATAACTCACTTATACCATCAAGTACAACAAGCATAAGCATGTATGTATCCCTACCCATATAGGACACAACAAACAATGGATAAATTAAGTCGTTCTTAATCCTAAATATTTAGAAAAATTATTAGATCATTTTTTTTTGCTATTGTATTGATTTTTGAAACCCATTTGTAAAGTTAATTCGAGCTCACAAGACAACAGTTCAATATGTTCATGAATTGGTTTATTAACTACCTTACCTTTCCGCATTTATTTCTTGCTCAAATTACTAATAATAAAACATTAGTGAATAAATATGTGATGTGATGAACGTAAGGAAAAGTGTATAATATATGTGAAATTTAGCTTGTCATACTTTTTACGATAACTAACCATGACTTCATGTTTCGGCCTTATATGATTTAATAACTCATATATTACATTTACGGTGCATATGACAAGTCACATTTATTATGCGGGAAGTTATTTGTGCTATAAAAATGAAAGTTTGGTTGTGATTGATACCAAGAAAATTCTAAACATCACAATTTTGTTTTTACTCTTAATATTCTCATACAAGTTGATCTTTACTTCAAACATAACATCTTTGGGCTCAGATATCCACCAATACAATCTTTTTATAGTACAAAGTATTGTATTAAGGAAAATATTAATTTGTAATTCAAGACTTATGAAGTGTAGTAATTTTAGTTTGTTTTGATTATTATAATAAACCTTGTAATAGTTGTTCATTTGATAAATATAAGTTTTATATCTTACCATGAATCCTAAACTCCTACTTGTAAATGCTATAGTGCGCCAAAGGTAGACGAGATCGGTTTGAAGATCATAAATGCCTAAGTCTAAAGAGGCAATAAGTAATTATTTGAATATAGCCTTTTGGCCCCTTACGTTAATGAAATTACATTGCGGGGCTGACCAGGAAAAGATGCACTCGTCACCAATTTAAATACCAAAATGGATATATTTCCCTAATGATATTATTCGATCAACGATTATTTGATAAATTAAAATGGATACTAAACTAACATAATATATAGGGCCATAATTAGTTGCTTGGTTTAGTAATCTTATTAAATGAAGTTAATTTTCTATAGACTCGATTGGACTTGCTTAGTTTCAACGTTTGCTAAATAATCAAACTATCTTTCTCTAGTCTACATGCATCTACAAGCTAATACGACAAATTAAAGTAAAAATTCACTATGTATAATGTATTAGAATAAATATTAATTGGATCAATAATCTCCTCGATTGTACAATTTGTAATATCGGATATAAGTGAAAGAAAGTGGTATTTCATAACAAAGTGTCAATAAATAGTTATACGAGAATAAAATTAAATAATGACTTTTTAGTTTCATTAAGTATAGTAGAGTACCTAAAAATATGGAGGTAATGTTTAGATCAATTCTGAAGTAGTTGATAGTATCCGTAAATCTAATATTGTTCGAAAATAGTTTTAATGCTATCAAAGATGTAAAATTAATTATAAATTTATAATTCAACGATTCTTTTCTTGTTTTGGTGGGAGCCTCTATAATAGAGGCATGAGACATATTATCATACAATAAACGAATATATAGTTAAAAGGAATTAAAATAGAAGTGAAATGTGTGGAGTAGTTTACTAGCTAACCTCCATTGAGCCAAAGAACAAGAGGTTTTTTCTCCGGATGACTTGTAGCTTCAGTTAACCAATAAAACAGAGCTCTCCCATGTTCTTCATTGACGGTGACATAACCGGAAAACTGAGAAAATGTCACCGGAGGTTGACCTGGAAGCTTAGTAATGCGATCAAGTTCTTGTTGCTCAGGAGTAGTTGCATGAATATCAATGGCATATAATAAAAATATGAAGTATACAATAAGGACTTGTTTGGATAATAGTGCTACAAATATTGCCCCCGTGAGAAGTAAGAGGGGTTGAATAATGAATATACAGAGGAGGGAGTTGCTAATAACTGTTACATTTCTTTAGTTTGCACAAGAACGTTCAGACTACAGAGATGTGGACGACCATAATTAATAATCTAGCCTGTATTTCGTCTCTTCGTTTAAAGGCGTGTTTGGTTATCTAAATTTGAAATAGCCGAAACATAAAAATAATTCTAACTTGAGTTGAATCGAAAATCGTCTGATACATTTGGTTAAGATAAGTAAAAATATTCAAAATATGAGATACGATTTAAAAATCTCTAACTCGTTTTTAATGAAAACTATTCGAGCAAAATAAAGTCATAGTTTTAGTGATGCAATTATGTATCCTATTTTATCATATTCTACATTTTGATGAAACAATAATTTATATGTTTGTATTTATTCACAAAAACGTTTTGTCACATAACTATATCAATATGATAGTCTCAGTCATCTAATTTATACATTATCTGGCCGACATCGGCCGCCTCATGGGCCCCAGGCACGCGGTGTGGCTCGATCCGACAAGAAGAACTAATCATTACGAATCCAATACGCGTTTCTGTCATGCAAGCACTTGGGCTTACGCCAAGGGCCATAGATGGCATACTTTAATTGCCTCGAAGACACTAATAACCTTCCTAATACTGATGATGATTACCGCTATGCTGGCCTCTTCGCTGGAACAGATAACGTATCATGATACCTCCAGCTACCATTGGTAGAATACAATTAATGCAATTTCCCCCCGACACTACTTCACTCTTAAATTTAATCTCATTCCATGTTTTTTTTTGCATGTACATTGTAAACTCTACTACCCAAAAAAGAAACATGCATTTACATTGTACCAATGAGAAGCATGATAAGATGTATCTATAATAGTGCAACTTGGATCAAGATCAATAACCCATAAACATGTCACAAATAAATTCGCTATCTATTCATCTGTCTCTTGTGGTCCTTCTATTAACTGTGTCCCTCAACTCATTTTCCTCTAAGAAAGCTCTTGCAAATTTTATGTAAACAATGTATGTTTGACTTATGATATATTTTTGAATTAATGCATAACACATACATAGAACCAAACGAAAAGTTAAATAAGCCCAAATGAGGTGTTTTTGGATTTCAATCGGTTGGTGTAAGCTTGATAGAAAAACGGCATAATATGAGACAAACAAGCATCTAATAACCACCATTTCAATGTTTGTTTGTAGAAACAATCCATTTGACCATTTGCCCCAAATTTTGTACCAATGTTATTTCTACTGCATATTATATTCTGTAAGAAAATATATAGAGGACTGTGATTTTACTATTTTATTTGGAACTTGTGTATTTTAAAAAAAATATACACATTATAGACATAAAAAATTTATCAAGAAATAATTAAATTGATTAAGATGAATTAATCAAGTTAATTAAGGGTCGAACCACCGGCTAATGCCAATGGTCGAATAGTTCTCGATTAAACCCTAAATTCAAATCAAACCCTCAGACGAACGAGGGTTCTTGTAAATCAAGCCCCTGTGAATTAATCCAAGTCGTTAATGTTTCTACATTAATTAATCCCAAGTTCGAACTCGAAATAGGTTCTCGAGAATAGTCTCAAGAATGTCGATAAAATTAGGGGCTCAAAACTTAATTTTATCAATTAAAGTCGGCCAAACGACGCTTCAAGCGCCACGTGGCTCACAAAAACGGCTAATCTATAAACCACTTGCTTAAATGGCATCATGTTTTAAGTTGCTCAAAATCAAGACTCCACAAGCTATGGATCAAAATCAACACTCCGTGTCATGGCCGCAAAATGCTCCAAAGATTCTGCACACACATTTAAATTCACCTAAAAAACGACTTAACCTTCTTCCATCTCAAAAGAGGCCCCAAAGTCAATACTTGGCCACCAAGAAATTTCCAAATCATCCTATCAGCCCGTGATTCATTTCAAAATTCAAATCCACAAGATCGCGATCCAAATTCGAAATCAACCTACTAATCGTAAAACGAGAAGAACCTATAATACCCCCCATTTGGCCGACCAAAATCAATTCACACATATCCAAAAATCAGCCCAAAAAACATCCACAAAATTCCACCATAAAAACACACAAAATCCCCGAAAATATGTAACGCTCTTCCTCGAAATTTCTAAGTTAAATATTTGACCGCTTCTGCCAAACACCACGGTGGCTGAAACCTTCAAGTGGCCGCTAATAGCCTCGAATTGGCGATTATTGCACAAACGCAATAATCCTTCAAGTCAGAACCAAAAACCGATGAGAATCGACGGTTGTTCTCAAAACGCCTGAATATTCGTGGATTAAGCTATAGCTCCCCGATTATTCATAAACTTGGATGAACACATGATAAATTTCGGGTTTGATTAATCAAATCCCAGATATAGGAATAAACGAAGGCTCACCCCATATCCGGATTCTACAGAAACACGCTACTAAGGCCCCTGTCTAGTTGATCAAGATCATCACAAGCCGAACGCTCCACTTTCATACTCGATCATCACTTTAATGTGCTCGCTAAAGGCCACAGAAATAAAGGCTCTCGTTGACGCAACTTCAAAGCTTAAATCAAGTGAGAGGCCAAATTTCACTAAGTCCTGCTGAAAGCTAAATCTCATGTTCCAAGCGAGCTAAATCTCACTAAGTCCAACGCGGTCATATCCTCAAGTCCCACTCTACAAAGAACAAGCTACTGGGCCAAGCCAGAAGACAAAGCAGCATAATGTTGCTTCAACACTTGCTTGCTATCACTCCATACAGCTCGAAGCTCGGAGTTCTATCCCAAATCAAGTATCATATCAAGGCACTAAATTCTATCAAAGAGCAAGTATACTCTCAAGCCACGAACTCCCCACCACAAAAAGGCGAAGTAATTAAATCCCAAAGTCCCATCAAGGTTGTAGCTTATCCAGCTATGAAGTCCCAATTAGCGTGTCCAAGGCAAGCCCCACGCAAACGCTTGGCAAAGAAGTCCATCAAGTCCGACATAGACCGAGACTCAAGTCCAAGACTCCAAGATCAAGTCCATACCAACACGGAATACGCTAAGTGCCCTCGCCTCGACCATATCCAAGTCCGTACTGGCCTCACCCATCAAGATCAGATTATCATATCCAAATTGCAGAGCTTCTATCCCACAACCAAATCAAATCAGGTCAAGTCCAAATCCAGTCAAATCGAATCAAGTCAAGCTTCTCAAACTCAACTGCAACCAAGCTTCGAGTCTATCCAATCAAACCAAGCCAAGTCGTTTCAAGCTCGCTCAAGCCAAAGTCAAGCTTCTATCAAGACCAAATCAAGCCAAGTCAAGCTTCTATCAAGACCCAAATCAAGCTCAAATCAAGCAACCTTATTATCTCATAAATCAAGCCAAGAACGCCAGTGGCCGATAGTTCAATAACAAATAGATCCTCTTCGATTTGATAAAATCAGATAATCGAGAAATTTTCCCCTACAATAGATTTTATTTTATACCCCTATCATAACACAAAAATTCTTCAAGCATTAAACGCATTTACAATTTTATAGCTTGTGTGTATATGTAAAAGTATGTAGTTGAGGTGTTGATCACCCTACACCAAATTTGTTGTACCAACTGATAAAAGAACCTTTGAAGTGATATGTAAAAGTATGTAGTTGAGGTGTTGATCAAATTTCACCAAATGGTTCTCCAACCGATGGGACATATTCGTTTTAAAAGTAATCATCATTTGTAATTTCGAATCAATACATTATATCATCTCCTTGTTTTCATGTATCGATCTGAACCGCATTTTTATATATGATCTGACATTTGACGTCATACTTATGCTAAAAACGTAGAAAATTCTGTGAGCGAATAACATAATTTTCAAAAAAATAACTATAATTTTTTTAAAAATACTTAATAAAATTAAAGTTTTTAAAAATTGTGAGTGGCTGACTCCCTCTGCACTCTTTAATTCTTCCACTGTTTCCATACCCTAGCAAGTACGTTGATCAAGATCATCAAGAAGACAATACTTTTGTTAATGTTAGATGTGGATGTTTTAACCTTCAATCGTTCCAATTATTCAATCGTCAATTCTATTGTTAAGATGTTGTTCTACTTTTGACTAGAAGAATTCTTTGTTTTATACTAACTCGAATTTATGTACCAACTAGTGAGTAGTGACACACCAATAATAGCTTTAAACATGTGGAGTTTTCTAAAAGTATAGTAAATTCTTTTGGGTATTGAGTATTTTTTTTTAGTAGAACTGAATCTTTATAATCTGGATAATAAACTGAACCAAAGCATAAAGGATTCAAAGAATTTTTTAATTTAAAGCAAACAATCATACTAGTTCGTATGTAAGCGCTTGAAATACGAAGTTACAATTATATCGACAATGTGTAAGGTGATTCTAGAAACGTTAGCTAATTAGCTTAATGAAACAGGAGTCGTGGGCCTAATGAATGTCCCATCTAACTCTAAATGAACTTAGATCATACTTGAAGGGTCCTAAAGAGTACTCCCATCCCATATTCCCATCCATTCAAGTAATAGGCTAGTTGGTTGTTCTCTATTTGCCCGATAATGATTGAGCTAGACGTGTCAAGGGGGCCGGCCCGGTTCGGTATGAGCCGAATCGAACGCCCTCACTCGGGTTCGGAGGCTCTCTCGTTTTCTAATCGGCCGGGCCGGCCCGCTAAATTAATATCATCGGGCCTGTCCGCCTCGGCTCGCGGTTCGAAGCTTTAGCGTGGTAACGCCAAATTTGGGAGATTACCACGCTTCGGCTACGCTACAAGAAATTAAAGATAGCCGTAATAAACGCGTGAACGCCACATAACGGTAACGCTTCGCTGTGTTCTCAGAACAAACGCAATGTCTTATTAGACGCTACTCAATGCTAATTACCAACATCTATATTTTCGAACGCCATATTACAACCGCTATTTTGGCTTAATAAACGTTATTACTGCCTCGATCAAACGTGGGTAACGCTGATTCAAACGGCTATATTTTCTAACGTCAGCGAAGATAACGGGTTAGTATTATTAATAACATACTAATGCCTCATCAAACGTGGTAACGTCTATTCTTAAACGGCTAGTTTTATATCCGGCAAGACTCAAACGCTACCACGCTTATACCGACGTAGCAACGCTATTCCTCGCGGCGATTCTCGACATTCCACCACATTATTGGCCTCTATAAATGGGGAGGACTACAACTTGTTTTCACAAACTCTACAATCTAAACACAATCAAAACAAATTCTTTATATTCATAAGCATTCTTGATGTAAATAAATAATTTCTTTTTATAATCATAAGTATTTTGATCATAGTCAAAACACCTGTGGTATATTTCAATTGGCCGGCTTAATCTCATCGACCAAAGCTCGCTTTGCTACGGATTCGTGATTCTACCTTTTAAATCCTTGTTATTTTGCTATATTTTGTTGTTTTACATTTTATAATGGCCTCCCCAACTAATTCAATTAGTGCTACTCAATTCAAATAACCTTGTTAATTTGTAAGATTGTACTTAATGCGAGTCCCTACCCGTAATTAATTCCTCAATCTAGTGTTAATAATGGTAATAATGAGAAAAAGTTCATGGGCTCGGGAACCACTTGATGGCGACGGTGAAACAAAAAAGGCAATTTGTGCATATTGTAAAGATGGAATTAGTATGGAAAACGGGAGGGGCGCTGAACCGGTCATTCGGGTAGACACTTAAATAACAAAACATCAAATAACTATGATAGTGTTCCCGGTGGGAGTCAAGTGCGCAAGCAACAATTAATACTCAAACCTTGGAAATTTTAGTTTTAATGAGTTTTTTTATAAAATGGAGTCAATGAAATTTGTAATCGTAGTAATTTGCCTTTTTAATTTTGTGATGGATGACGCTTTTATTCATTGGATTCAAAAGGCTATTAACCTCGAGCTCATCAGATCCCCCGCTCTATCATGCATAGTATTGCCTTCAAATATTTTAAAGATAAAAAAGAACTTATAGGTAAGAATGATTTAATACTACTGAAAGTTTGTTCGACGAGTGATATCGCGCTGTTTCGATGATTTTGATATAATGTGTGTTGCTATGTCACTGGATTGATATAGACTGGGTTTTACAAAGAAGAATTATATATTTTCGCCAATTTCTAAACATAACAACGCATACTCAAGGTATTGCTACATGTGCTCAAGAATATAATTGTTTGAATAAAATTGCTTCTATTTTCGATAATGCATCGGCAAACAATGAAGCTATTGACACACTTAAAATAGAATGTAAATTGATTATAATGAATTTCTTTTCATGTTAGATGTTTATATCATGTACTTCAATTAGTTGCTAATGATGAATTTATTCAACTATTAGAAAGATTGTCATTTGACATCACGATGAAATGTAAGAAAACATGCATATAAAAAAATAGTTGAAGATGATGGATAATACTATGGATATAGAGTATAAATACAAATCCATAACTCCTGATCTTTGTAAAGTGTATACTACATTATTAAACAAAACATATATTTACAATGAGGCGAAAACAGAGTACTTATATCATAGCCGAGTAAATTCCACTAGTTCCACACCTTGTTGTAATATCAATCGTATGATATCTCTAGTTGTCCACACCAGAGAGGTTGAATCAAGAACCGATTTATGCTAGTAAACAAGGATGAACAAACCAAAACCCAAAATTTTCGGGAGAATTTTCGCCAAAGGAGTGGGAGGTTACTTAGGTTTTTAAGTGAAAATTATTTCTAATTGCTATGACATAAAACCCTAAAGTTTACTTATATAGGCTAGTTAAAACAAGTCCGATAAGCAACCCGTTATTAGTCACTCGTTAACTCTATCGCCTAAGACACTAACGAAAGTTGCTATTGAGTTGAACTATTTAATTAGCTAATTAAATAAGAATCTAGTCAATATCAAGTTATTGATAAATACTAAAATTATTCGAACTAATTGAAATAACTATTTAATTGATTCTATTTGTTCAATCGATATTCTACATAAATGTAGAACCCTTTGTAATTAAGAAATACATTTCAATTATAGCTTCCTTTTAATTTCATAATTTAAATATAACTCAACGTCATCAGACACATATTAATCTTCTGTACGATAATAGTAAGTTGTATAATAATAATAATCGACCAATTAATATTATTATAAACGATTAATGAGTAAGATCTAGCACCGTCATAACCCCTTAAATTATCATGAGAACCACACTAAGTAATATACAATAAGTCAACACTAAGCTCTAATAATCACATTTAACCTTAAATGGTAAATGAATTGATACACAATTGTCGCAACAGTATAATAAATGGAATCACTCATTGATTTCCAACACTCACATTTGCCCTTCTTGACGATTATCTTACAATTCCTTTATCATGTGATCTTTAGTCGTAGTTAAACATAAGAAGTGCGCCGCTTAAACACCCACAACTTTCTTTATCACTCGAGTACGAATCGACAAGATTTATTACATTCCATAAACCAATCAAGCACTAACCGTGTGAGAGGCCTGAGATCTTCCTTGTATATCAAGGACGGACAAATCCCTCCCAATATCAACATCTATCGCTACACTCACTGTGTGACCCAATATATGCCGTTATAATCCCCGCTATGCGCAGACAAGCCGGCCATAACAAAAGTGATGTACCAGAGATAACACGTATAGTCATATACCGTAGGTTCAAGAATTGACGAACCTAAAATTCTAAACAAATGTCATAGGACACGTATATATATATCTTCTATGAATTCCTTTTCTAATATACTGCCTCCTTAAATACTGCATCAAAATTTCACGGTATCGATCTACTCCCTTGTGCTAACGTGATCAATCTGATCACAAATCAAACAGACCATGTTAGTCATCCGATGCCGTCTTCCCAATCCATCAAGATTCCGAACACCAAGGCCTTGGCTATCCTATGTTTCTAGGCTTGGAAGAGGTGTAATTAACACCCATCTTACCTCTCTGTAAAACATGACTAACCTAGGATTTAACCTTCAATTACTTCCAGATACACGTGATGTATATTATATGTAAATTTAAACATATAGACATAGAAAACAAATATATTAAAATATAAGAAGCGTAATATTCAACAACATTTGTTCACATAACACAATAGATACATACACCGACTCACTTAACCTAACACTACCGCGACATCCTGCCTACACCTGTTCTGCCGACGCCTACTCATGCTTATTCTAATTTAGTGGTTTAGTAAATGGGTTACCGACACTGCTTCCTACTTTACATACTTTGACATCACCTCATCAAGCATAATCAGAATCAAAGGGGATACTTTCCTAGCACGTGCTTGGATTTCAGGATGCACGTCTTTAGCTTCGAGCTATCGCCTAAAGATTGCCACAAAAGCAACCTAATCGTCCTCAATGCTAGGTACTACACCAAGTTCGGCTCAATGTAATTTCTTTATCCAACATGCTTCTTTACGGCTTCGTGACGCCGCGATGACTCGTATTATGTGGTAGAATCGGCAACAAGATTCGCTTCGAACACTCCCAAGATATCGCTCCACCGGGCTGGTACAAAATACATACCTGCATCAAATGATAGCTCGCCTCCTCGCCGCTTGAAAACCGCGCCGTGTACCTCACCAGTAACTTCTTCATCTCCACCATATACCAAGAAAGACCTTGGGCTTCTCGATACTTCCAAGATGCATTCTAATCGTGAATCCAAAGGATTTCACGGATTAGCCTGCATCTAATGGGTTACACTTAGTACATGCTACATAATACTGCCCAGCTTAATAACATGGCATACGATGGGATCCTATAGCTCTAAGCGTAAGGTATGTCCTTCATTCCCTGCTCTATCTCAAAGACTAAGAGCGGGACACCTGGGCTCATTGAGTCAACTCCATGTCTCACGGGAGACAATTTCTTCGAATTACCTATGTCAACCTTTCATAGCACCTTATTCACATAAGTATTCCGATTAAAGTCCAATCAGCCTCCCGGCTCGATGTCGGTGGATCTTTATTCAAGTATATATCAGGCTTCGCCTAAGTCCTTCATTCAAAATACTTCCATACGCCCAATCCTTGACTGAAGTTTAGTAACTCTACATCAGTTTCCAACGATAAGTATGTTATCGACACACAAGATTACGAATGGATACAACTCCCACTTCCCTTCTTGTATACACAAGATTCTTTCTTCTGCTTTTGATGAAACCAAACTCTTTGATTGGATTCATCAAACGTAGATTCCAATCAAGGGATGCCCGCTAAGACCATAAATGGACTTTTGCAACTTGCATACCTTCTAGGGTCCTATAGGACATGTAAAGTCTCGAGGTTGTACCATGTACATCTTCCTAAATTTCCATTCAGAATGTAGTCTTAGATCCATTTGCCATATTTCATGGGCCATGAATATAAGAATGGATAAGATTATCCGACGGATTTAAAGATAGCCACTGCATAAGCCTCACATAGTCCACCCGTGAACCTCGCTTGAAACCTTTCGCTACAAGTCTAGCTTTCAAAATATCAACGCTCGCCTTTATCATGTTTCTCTAAATACCCATTTACACCAATAAAAAGGAACAGGTTTGTTTCAGCGCTGACGCGAAAAGTGCAAGCACGCGGATTGTGTTCTCGCTTTATAGTTTTGATAGCTAAATAGAAGTAGCATTATCTCACGGGTGTTACTTACGTATTCATTATAAATTGCGTGAATATGTTATTGTGTTGGCGATTACGTGAGAACGAGCATACATGTAATCGTTGGGATGATTATGTGATTATATTCTCAGGCGCCAAGATTGCTTCGGCGTAGCACAAATAACTCCCAACTTATATTTCTGATTTCTCGTGGCCTCGCCGGCACTTATGATTTCGGGTGGCCTTGTCGGCTATCAGGTTTCGACTTACGACAAGGATGTTTTAGCCGCTGATATTGCCTGGGTATGACTCGAGACTCGAGTATCGTGATTTGACCTATGTCAATGATTAGGGGTTAGCGACTCTCCTTCCTTGCGTGATATGCGACGATATTGGCCTTTACTTAGTGTGTATAAGAAATGGGTGTGCCTTATACTTAAGGTATGTCACGCGTGCCTTATAATTAGCGATAAGAAATGTGTGCCTTATATTTAGTGTATAAGAGCGTGTGCCTTATACTTAGTGCAAGAGCCGGTGTGCCTTGTACTTAGTGTAATGAAAGTGCGACGCGCTTCACTTTGTGTATAAGGCGCGCGCTTTATACTTTGTGTATAAGTTGCTTCGCCTTATACCGCGTATAAGCCGCTGAGGATTGACAGTCCATTCCCCGCAGTAGACGGATTGAGATGCAGAATGAGGTTGGTATAACGCGGGGATATGAGAGATGTGAGGTTTGATGACTGTGAGTTTGGGCTTCCTTTGTCGAAGCCTCGATTTCTTTCCTGAACTTGGAAGTAAAACCTTCTATTATATTTTCATGTATTATGTCCGAGACTTCCCCGTGGAATCATGTTTTATGACCTTTTAGGTAGTCCTGGATATATGTATTTTATTCATATTTGACTATTATATATTGATCACTCGCCTGCATGGTAAGTTCACCCCTGTGTTAAGTTTCACTAAGCTTCGCGGCTTACACCCCCTTTTCGCATTGGGCGGCATTTCATTTGTGCCAGGTTGACAGGTGGCTAGTTGAGCCAAGAGGTCGCTTTGAGAGTTTTGTCTGATTGGCCAGTGAGCATCGGGTGGCAAGGATCCTCACACTCCGATTAGATGGCCAATCGCTTTTGATTGTCAGAGTTTCCTTTTGAAACTTTAGCCTCACGGCAGCTTGTCATTTTGTATTCCGAGTACGCGATTTACTCTCTTTTGTAGCCTTGCCGGCATTACTTTATTTTGAGATATGTTGTGTATATATCTATGGGTCACTGCTTCGAGCATCACGATGGATTATAATTTTAAAAACCTGTTTTGATTTGGGAAACTTAATTGTGATCACATTTTGGATGAAACGAATTGTGTTTTAAACTGAGTCGTCCATCGGTTTGGTGACTCGTGTTCGGATTATAAATTTACTCTCACCAGCATACGAATTCTGGGCGGGTCGTTACAGTCGTTTTCCACACTCGTGGATCAAGAACTGGTCTTGCTTAAAGAAAGTTCCACTTGGGGAAGGCCGTGATGCTTCCTCGCATTGGGATGACGTATTGACTTCATCGCCTTGAGCTTCATCAAGACGAACACTATTACTTCTAGTCCTTTCGACAAATATTCCTTTTCAAGGAATACCTGCTCTAGCAATGAAGTTTTATTCTCCGATCTGCAGAAGTAGTACCAACCTGCTTCCCTGGATATCCTATGAAATAAAGATTTATCGATTGGGCTAGTTTATCTTTTGTTAATCTCTTTAACGTAGTTCTCACAACCCCAAATCTCGAGAAAACCTAACTGGGGAATCTTCCCAAACCACGCCTAGAGTTTTATCCGACTTGCTGACAACCGCTTAAGGTAAAGGTCGCGCTTTAGAGCCAGATATCCCCGTAAATTAACCGGGTAGATCGATAGGGTTTCATCATAGATCGAACCATGTCAAGAAGTGGTTCGATTTCTCCTTCTTTCGACACGCCATTACGACGTGGCGCTCCCGCTGAGCGAGTCAGGAATAATGGCCACCTCGCCAAGATGAGTATTGAACCTCGTGACTAAATACTCTCCACCTCATCGACCGGGAGAATCTTTATCACCTTGTCTAACCTGCTTTGCATCATTTGACCTCGAATTTCTCAAAGCGACTGCTTGAAAATCTCCACGATACACAAAACCCGTATCCTACGTAGTCATCGCAAATGTAATGAAGTAGTTATAACCTCCTTCATAGACGTGTTCATCGCCCACATACATCAAATGCTGTATGATCCCCTAATAAATCACTTGCCCTTTCATTTAAGCTGAAAGGTATTTTGGTCATTTGCCCAAAAAGATCGACAATTTATCGTATGATTCATAATCGAAACTCTTCAAGTATTCCAATCGAGTGGAGTTTCTGATTCGGTTCTCGCACGTGACTCCAGGTCCGCAATGTCATCATGTATGTCTGCTTTTAAGTCGTTAGGCTTATTCCGCTTTTAAGTTTATGTTATATGACTCATTATTCATGTCTAAAACGTATGTATTCATTTTGGAAGGAGAGGCGTACCAAATACTACTCCCATTCCCCGTGATCAAAAATTCATCGATCTATTGAAATGAAACCATCATTATTCAAAATGTAAATAGAAATAATATTCCTACAAATCGCAGTACATAGTAAACCGGGAGATAAGTTCAAAACAAGCCCGCAAGGGGGCTTAAACTAACGGGACCCATCGCAAGGGCCGCAACTCCTTCGCGCCTGCTCCCCCACACGCAGTATCCATTTCCCTCTTCGAAGTCTTCTACTTTGATTTGAGTTCCCGCATATTATGACAAATATGAGAACCACAACCGGTGTGTCTAGCACTCCACGGCAGAACTAGAAGTTGTACAAACTTCAATAACATACATACCTTTAGGCTCGTGTTTATTAAACCATTTTTTCCTATCTCGATTGAATTTCCTACAAAGCCGCTTTCCAAAGGACCCTTGAGTTTGCAATAGTGTGGCGTATGTCATCCGTAGAGACACCCCTTTGTCTCTCTCTGCCTTGGGCGACGCTTACCGCCAGAGAGAGGCAACGACAAGAGAGTCGAAGGCCTTTGCTCATATCCAAAATTCATTAGTATCGCCATAGTCGGTTATTTGTTTATGAATCTCGCGAGGGCTCGATCGAGATCTTGTACCGCTATAGCGCCTTTGATGTACCTAGACATATCGACTAAAGTAGATCTCTATGGTGATAAAGACCCTAACCTCAGTTTATTCCTCAGTGATCCCGGGCGATCTCGCACTGCTGTCGATCCATCACCTCAAGCGCATAATCGGATCTGGCCAGATTGCTCGGCAGAATCAATGAGAGCACGAAAAGTTTCGTATTTCTCATATTCTGCACGCTCCTTCGATTCACTCAAGAGCTTCTGATAAATGTCATATATGTGATACTCATCATACAGAGCCTGAAACTTCGGCTCCATCCGAGTAAAGATAAAGACACTTTATGCTTAAAGAGTCTTTCTTATGTAACTCATATTTCTTTCCAAAGGATACACGCTGTCCTTTAAGGTCTTATGTGAATTCTTTTATACAAGACGATTCAATCCTGCAACTCAAGACAACCTTCAACTCACGAGACCATGTTTTAAAATTTGCACCATCATACACGCAATGAAAGTTAATGTAGTTTGAAGTAGAGTTCAGGGCAGCAATAGTGGTACCCATATTAATTTTACAAGAATAAGTAAATAAAATAATAGACTCAAGAAACTATCATGCTAAAAATACTTACAAATAAATCAAAGTAAATACTAATACTTCAAATCTCACCCGAATATATTATATCAAGACCTATTACACTTAAATTCAAATGCAACATCAAGTACATTTTGAATCCAAGTATAATAGTAGGTTGTCAACCAATTATGTAAAACTACATAACTCTTAGGCTAGTATCTCTCATGTGATGCTACCCAACATTTGTATATCCTAAAACCGGTTACATAGCAATTAAACTAAATGTTGTTTGATCATCATCCAAATCCCACAACGCAATGGAAATCACTAACATAATCCATTGTCATATCAAATGCAACATTGTAACACCCGCCATCAATGCTAGCCCAATTGATGCAATTGATTGCACAACTTTAAAATTGGTCGATACTTTGCTTAAATTCTAATCATGAAGGCTTATTATTACTTTGTTTTCATTACCTGATGCATACTAGCACATAATCACAATACGCAACATGAAAAATAAATAAAACAAGTAATGCACATTCAAGAGATATATACGATATGGCCTCTAGAACTCATTATAAGTATTTATCAAATACTAACATAAGTCATAATTCTTGTATTCAGACTTCCGATCCAACCGAGTCCACCAAGACTACAACCGCGAAATGATCTTCAATATCTTCACTTGTTACAATATCTTAGACAAATTTTGCAAGCTCAGGTAAAACAACAACAATAAATACAAGAAAATATGACCTGTGGTTGTCATTTACAACATTACTGCCTCAGAAGTCCCGAAAAAATAAATAACGAGCCATATCTATATACCTATCCTAAATCACCATTACAAAATATAGGCACTTTATTAAATCATATAAAATGAACTTAATAAATATTTTAAATGGCATTGAAAAGCGTATTATTTGTAATTATCAAATTAATTAATCCATATAATTACACACATATTAAAATTAATTAATATAAACTCAATTATCATATTAATATGTCAATTAATAATTATTACCAATAATTATTAACCATATACATATTGTAGAAAAATATTTATCTCAAATATATTCTAAAATATATTAAGTAGTGAAATTGTTACCATAATTGTTATATCACTTTTAAATTAATTTAAAAAGATATATAATATAAAGTTAGTAATTATCATCACATAATTAATTACAATCAATTAGGTGATTAAAATGTGACAAATAATCAATAAAACCGAAATATAACTAGACCTGTAATTTTAGAAACCAAAAGGAATAAATTCGAATTAGGGTTTTTCAAAAAATTAGCACACGTCATAACGGGCTCGACGACCGACCTACGGCTGTCAATCAAGCCGACACGCAAGCGGCACCGCCGTAGGTCGTCGTCCGTCAGTTATTTCGTACTAAAATGTCTGATCCGACCGCACGCCCGCAGGGTCGCCGGAAGTCGGTCGGCCGATTTAAGGTAATAATACCATATTTAACCCTGTTTTTCGATTAATTTAATTCGCTTGTAAAATCGCTTTGGTGGTTTCAAAATTTTCAAAAATTTATGAAATTTGGAATACTTTTAAACATCATAATTTTCTTTGAACAAATCCTACTAGTCGCTCATTAAAATGAATTTTTCATATTTAATTATTAATTAAACAAATTCGTAAATCTCAAAATTGTTTTCGAGGGTCTTAGAAAATCCAAAATATAAAATTCTAATGAAGATCTTCTATGCTATCTGGGATCCAGGAAAAAATTAGTTTGTAATCACAAAAATTTACACGCCTCAAACACGCTTTTACAAACCGCTTTTGAAACAAAACCACTAAATCGCTACTTAATTCTATGAACAAAATCCATGTTAACAAATATGATAATATATCATCATAAACTTGTAACACATGTGTAACCAATAATCAAGAACATGGTGATTTATTTCCTCATCATATATTTATCAATTAAATTTTATGAACAAGAATTAATCAAATAAAAAATTGATAAAACAAAACAACCATAAAATAAATAATGTGGAAGCAACTTTAATTTGACTCATGATGCTACTGATGGATAATACTAAGGATATATGAGTATAAATATAAATTTATAATTTCAGTGAATTTTAAAAGCCGCATACTACATTATTAAACAAAAACATATACTTACAATATATTTAAAAACAAGAGTACTTTACATCAGCAATGAAAGAATTCCACTCATAGTTCCACATGCTTCAAATTCACAACTTCAACTCCCTTGTTGCAATATCAATCGTATGATACTTCTGGTCGTCCACTAGAGAGGTTGAATCAAGAACCGATTATTTAGTAAACAAGGATGAACAAACTAAAAAAACCCCAAAATTTTGGGAGAATTTTCGCCAAAGTGGGGTTACTTAGGCTTTTTATGAAAATTATTTCTAATTGTTATGTCATAAAACCTCTAAAGTTTGTTTCTATATGTGGCCAAAGTTAAAACAAGCCTCAATAAGCAACCTGCTAAGATAACAATTTCGTTAACTCTATTAGTTCCTAAGACACCAAAGGAGTTGCTACTGAGTTGAACTATTTAATTAGCTTAATTAAATAGTAACGAGTCAATATCGTTATCGATAAATACTAAATATTCGAACCAATTAAATAACTATTTAATTGATTCTATTTGTTCAATCGATATTCTACATAAAATGTAGAACCCTCGTAATTAAGAGAAATACATTTCTCAATTATGTTTCTTTTAATTTCATACATGAAATATAACTCAACGCCATCAGATGCAGCCACCTTCTAGGCTCGATAGTAGTTGTATGTAATAATAATAATCGACCAATTACTATTATTATAACGATTAACGAAGCAGCATCTAGCACCGCTCATAACCCCTTAAATTATCATGAGAACCTACACTCAGTAATATATAATTACTAAGTCAACACTAAAGCTTCTAATAATCACATTTAACCCAACTGGTAAATGAATTGATACACAATTGTCGCAACGGGCATAATAAATGGAATCAATTTCACGATTTCCAAATGCAAGATGGATCGAAAAAAGTTTAAAAAAATTAAATTGCGGATGTTGATACTCAGATGGAATTCTACTTATGATCTCCTAGTACGTGCATACGCTTATAAAGGAAGAAGCTTTCTAAATTTTATTCCATGGGATACCCTAACGATCCATATTATACTATGTCAAATATGAAAATTGGAAATATCATATGAATTGCTTAAATTTTTAGCCCCGTTTAAAGCATTATACAAAGCTTTTTTCTACCAATATACCCTAATATTCATTTAGCTCTCGAATGTGTAGTTAATCTTGTAACGCATACGGATACTCATAGAAACGAATATGTTTAAGGATATGGTTCAATATGGAAGACAAGTGTTTTAAGTATTTTCATCATTTACCTCATGTATACGCGTCAGGCCATTTGGATCCTCATATTCAACTTGGTAAGTTTAAGATCATTGTTTGGGAGTTTTATAAAGCTTACGAATTCACATACCTGGCAATTTGAATTATGATCATAACAAATATTAAGTGATGAAATTGAAACTTGTTATATATTAAATGATAATAAGTTTAAGGTTAAACATCAACTTAGTCTCCCTAGTCGACCTACACCATCGCTTGGTACGTCTAGTCAATTCCGCACGGGAGTAAAAATTAGAAGTCAACACAATCACCTTAAGAATGCATTGGAGTCCCAACATGGTTCTACTACATCCTCATCATCCGAATCGGTTAATGAATTAACTCAATATTTGAAAACGGTTTTTGACACGAATCAATACAATAAAGACAACCCTTTCGATCTTTTAAAATGGTGGTCTATGAAGGCAAGTACATTTCCGATTTTATCCAAGATGGCAAGGGAGGTATTGGCTATACCCATGTCTACAATAGCAAGTGAATCGGCATTTAGCATGGCGAAGCTTCAATATACTCAAAGACGTTCAAGGCTAACAAGCTCGGCAATTGAAGTTTGTGTAGCAATCAAGGATTGGATCGCCGTAATTCAACCTGAAGCAAGATGTCGATCCACATGATGAGAAAATGATAAGTGAAGACAGTTCGATGACATTAGTGATGTTGAAGAAGATATCCTAGCGGAAGAGAATGCAAGTGGTGATGCCGATCAAGATGCATCAAGATGTTTCTTCTGTGATTTAATTAGACTTCGGCTTAGTTGTAATTTAGACGATTTGTAATGACCAAACTCCCCTACCAAGACGAGTATATACTGCACGGCTTAACATAATAAAATTATCATTTATTCTATGAAGTTAAAGTTGTTTAGCATTATTTTTGTAAACAAACGTAGGCGCATTAATTTATTTGGAACGTTGGGACGTTAAAAGCACAAAAATAAAGTCTGTAATAAACGTGTACACGTTTAATTACGCGTGTACACGTTTAAGAGCCACTCAAAACGAGTTGCATTCTGATCCATTTTTGTCCCTAAACGTTATTCCCCTGGCCTCGATTTAAACGCTGCACGTTTAAAGCACAAAAAATAAGTCTCAGAATAAACGTGGTACACGTTTAAGAGCCACTCAAAACGAGTTGCATTCTGATCAATTTTTTCCCTAAACGTTACCCCGCCTGATTTAAACGTTGGGACGTTAAAAGCACAAAAATAATGTCTGTAATAAATGTGTACACGTTTAAATCGTAAAAACCAGTTTAATAGGGTTCCAAGCGTGAATTCATAACACAATTTCATAATTCCAAACTTCCAAAACCAAAATCTCTCAATCCAATCCTCAAATCTCCTCCAACTATTATATTTAACATATTCATTTACTCAATTTGTCCAAATTAGTATCAATAAACATATTCAATTATTACTCAATTGCTTCAATTTTGGGGTACCGGGACCAAGTAAAGAGTTCAAAAGAGAAAAGAAAAAGTTCAAGACGAAGAGGTCAGTAACTCGGGAACTGAGAAAGAGAAACCTAAACAACCTCCAATCAATATCACCACCACCGTCCGAGTCCGAGGGCACAACGGCGGGTAAATGGCGGGGCGATAATGCTATAAACCCAAAAAAATGTAAGAGCTGGACGTACATCGATCGTTCGGAAATTATGGAGTAACGGGTAATATTTGTTTGACTTATTATCAAATACCAAACTTGATATAATTGCAACTTTTGTTGGTATCGTACCCGACATAGTCGATCAATTTCATAATTCAAGCAAGGTTGTTAATTCGAATCGCGTGGTCATGCGATTATAACAAGCACGGTGTCCGTGGTAATTTTACGGAAGAAGATTTAGCTTAGAGTATTTTGGTAATGCAGTAGGCGGGATACTATGATTACGAGAAAGAGGCGGTGCAAAAAGTATCCGCTGATTGGGAGGATCGCGCGCGATTCTAACAAAGGTCGAGGGCTAAGAAATCTCATATATCGTGAGATAGTGCCAATTTGAACGGTCTTCAAAAGATTGTTTGGAAGCAATGCTCATGGCCCTTACCACTACAACAAGGCCGGAGCTTACTTTTATACACGCTTGGCTCTAGTTAGTGGGTTTCAAGCACTTACCGCATATGACGATAACATACGAGCTACCAAAGAATAAGCCTCCCGCATCAATACGGTACGATCATCTCTCATATGTCGTTAATGTCCAAATGTTCCCATTTTGGAAGGTCAACAAATGGTACAATATGTTTCGGAAAGTATGATCGGAAAGGCCGTCAGTTTTGCCCAGGGTCAGGAGCATGCTGGGAGGTGCGCCATGCTCTAAGGAAGTTTTCGAGCAATTTGAGCCTCGCGAGGGATTTATGAAAGTTAATGTTGGCCCACCTCTAATGCCGCCATTAGGACGGAATACCAAGTAACGGGGAGCCACTAATCCCATTCACAACCCGATTTCAGGCATCGAGCTGCTCGGCCTCCATGGAACATCCGATCGAGCTTTGTCGAGATGCTAAACACTGCATGAAAATTTAATGAGATCAAGTGTACGAGGCGTGATATCAATAGGAGGGTCTTCGGGATTAATCATCTTACCACACGCAAGTTAGAGGATACGAGGTCAATTTACGCAGGGGTATCCACGATCACCACCACCGGCCAAGAAGCTGACGATTCGGCAAAACACATACGAGCGAACGTGTTTTCGTTTTATGTTACGCATTTCAAACAATATATTATTTTATTTTACGCTACGTATCGCCAAGCTCTCGAACAATTTAATATTTACAAGCCAGATTTTAGTATCTGAACAATTATTACGGCCAGAAGTTGTTTAACATTGTATTTTGTGTTGTTTCTATTGTCAACACAAAATAAGGCACGGATGATACACCACCATCCAAATAAGGCACGGATGTTCGTTACGTTACTGAGCGAACATGATTCGAACAGTCAACCGAATCGAACTTGTGTTAGGAACAAACATGGACCGAATCCGAAACACACTAACAAATGGCCCACCAAACACGGACCCACTTTCCATTTATTTGTTCAAATTGTCAATATTATTGTATTCAATTTTTCAATTCAGATTTCCAATTTCTTATGATTTTTGGCGTTTCAATTGTTGTTTCGATTTTGGGCATTTTTAATTAGGTTTTCGATTTTTTTATTTGTTGTTAATTTTAATTTGTTAAATGGTGAACAGATAATAAGAGAGAAAGTGGACAAATAAATTGGGACAAGATGAATGCAAGCGATCTCGACCTCAAATAATCTCTTCTTCTTTTTAATTTTTAATCTATAAATACCTTATTGTCGAAAAAAGTCTGATGTTGCCTTTTTTCTTATTAGAACAATTTGATAAATAAATAGATAGGCTTTGAGTAGTTTTAAACGGTACCAACCTCCTACCGAATGCTGAATGCTAACAGTACTGCTCGCTGAAAGATAGCGATTCGCTCGATTCGGCTGCGCTGGACGAATTTTAAAATCGAAATGGAGGCTCGACTCAAAATTGACATTTTTAAATGATAAAATATTAAAAAGTAAATAAATAAAAATTATGTGGTTCGAAATAAATGTTCTTTAGGCTCTAATCCAGCCGAATAACCTAAAACGGCGTCAAAGACATCGAACCGAACTTCAAATCGAACTTATGAAATTTAATATAGCTTTGATGCTCTTTACAGGCCTAGCTTTGAGATGACGTAATGTGTCTTTTGTTAATTTTCGTTGTTTCCACACAAATATCCAGCTGCTCCCAAATCTCATAAACAACACAGACGCTTTATTGAAGGGGTTTGTAAAGAGAATATTGAATATGCTAATATTGCACTGGATCACTACAACGTCGAAAATGTATGTAAATTTTAAGTTGTATTTATGCTTTCTATAGTTGGCCTTGCAGTTTCTGCCTATATATATATACTATATATTTTGCAGCATACCGAATATAAGCTCGTAGAAGACGAGACTCTGACCAGCACTACCATTCATACGGCTGAAGGATCGTGGATTCATTGTGGCTTTCATGCTAAGGCTTCTTCTACCCTTCTGTTTTTTGCTGAAATCGATGTGCTGAACCAACCAAACCTTGTCACCACTTGCCAGATTGTACAACGTAAGATATAGAGGAATAAGATTGTGGGCAATTGTTACTGACCTTCTTTTAAAGGGAAATTAAAATTCAAGATTATAATGATCACTTTTTGATGTTCCCAGGTCAGAGTGAGACTCGAGAGAGCTGTAATCCCTGCCATTGCCTTATTGTCCATCCAGTTGATGGTTATGTTGGTGCTTGCCCCGATAGGAAGCCTCATCGTCATCCATCTCGCGCAGAATTAGAGAAAATGTACGTCGCCTTCTACAGCCAACTTTTCGCTGTTCTTTTGCTTTCTTTCTGTTTTTTCCCTCTAATATATTAGGAGACTTGTAGTAGTAGTAGTATTCTAATTTATGTGTTCGAATGTGTAAATATTGTTTTTGCTAAACAACTTTATTTGCTTATTTGTATTGTCAGATTACTATTAGACAAGAAAAACAATCGTTGGACGGCTCCCATTTTCAGTCAGGAAATGCTTGAAAGATACAAGGCCTTCAAGAAAAAGTACAATTTCTCAACTACTCGATTCTTCGTTGTTATTATCAGTATAGCTTGTTAGTTTGTTTCTATGTCTCTTAGGGTTGGATTTTCGGGATAATGAGCATTAATGTTGGTATTATCTTTTTATGTCCCAAACAGTTTTACAATCTCTGTAAGCTTGCAATTGGTCTGTGAATTATAATCTGTTTTGTTGTTCATGCCCGTTCCATGTTAGGTACTTGTTGTTCTAACTAACTGAGAATTCCTGTGAAAAAATCTTCTCGTTATGCCCCCAATCATTGTCTTTTCATCTTTTCGTTTTACACCTATGGCTTTTGGTAGTAGAAAAGGTGGCAGATTTTCTCTTTATTATTTTAGTTTGTGCGTATAAAGCTACAAGTCGGGGGAACACTAATGAGTAGTCTCCATTTCATTCTCTTCTTGTAATTTGAAAAAGAAAGAGATAGGCTTTGACTTGAACTAATAGCTCCTTTTATTTTTTATTTATTTGCACACAGAACTGCAGCTACTCGAACTCGTGGACGAAAGGGCATTTGTGAAGGGCATCGTAAACAAAATATAAAATCTGCTAATATTGCACTGGATCACTACAACAACAAAAATGTATGTAAATTTTGTGTTTCCAACTAAGAGCGGTTAATTGGGTTTAGGCTTTCTGCACCCAGCCGTATTTTCTGCCTCTTTCCCGTCTTTTGTTTTTTGCCTCTAAACAATCTTATAGTTTTTTTTTTTAAATATTGCAGCATACCCAGTATGTGCTTGTAGAAGACGACACTCTGGCCAGCAATGCATTCCTTAGTGTTCTAGGATGTATGATTCATTGCTCCTTTCATGCTACGGGGTCTTCTTCTAATCTATTCTTTGCTGAAGTAAAATTGGTTGATGAATCAAAGACGGTTGTCACCGCTTGCAAGATTTTAGATGGTGAAACTCGGAATCATGAACCTAGGAGAAGTAATTGAAAACTATGCCTATATATTCTTCATATTTCAGTATATTTCTTCGCGAGATACTGTGCCCGTGTATTGTTATGTTAGAAGACATCCTATACTTCACGGTTTCCAGCACTTGGGGTATACTTGAGGGAAAGTAGAATCCCTGCTTTGTGTCAGAGGACCCATCTAGGAATCTCAAACTTAATGGGACAGTATAGGTTTTCCTAGTTGATGCTCGCTAACTACCATTCCTATGGGTGTTGAAAATCTCCCTCCATGTGTGTCTAGGCTATAGAAAGATAAACCTTCAATAAGTTGAAGTAAGGATACAATTTGATTTTAAAATGCCTTAATTATTTTGTAGAAGGTCCATATCTTGTTAGGCATCCGACATTGTTGTTCTGTATACCAATCTTGTTAGGCATCCGATACTTATTTTAAAGGATAATTAAAGTTCAAAATTCTGATGATTGCTTTGGTGTTCCTAGGTGAAACTCAGAATAGATGTAATCACTGTCGTAGCGGTGTTATCCATCCAGTTGATGGATATCTTGCGGGTTGCCCCAAAAATAATCCCCCATCGGATCCAGAGAAAGAGAAAGCATTTGAAGCCTACCGCAGGCAACTTTTCGATGTTCCTTTGCTTTCTTTGTGTTTGCGCCCCATATATATTTTAATATATTTTGAGACTTATAGTAGTAGTATTCTGATTTATTTGTTCGCATCATGTATGTCTGTATTAAACAATGTCTAATGAGAAAATCATAATTAAGCATCATATAATAGTAACACTAGTGCATGCATCTATGCAGTAGTAAAAGATTAAAGAAGTACTTGCACTAGCAATTTCAATACCGTGTTGAGAGCATATTTGTATAATAGCTACTCATAAGTCTCTAGTTTAATTGGTTCCATTTTGAGTCTCTAGTTTAATTGGTTCCATTTGGAGTTGCACGCTTGCACTATCAATTGTTCTTTAATAGATGTGCTTTTTAGGGTTTTTGATTTCTTTTGGTTATTTTTATTGTCAGTTTTTTGATGGCATGAACAATCGTCTGACGGGTCCTACTCACGATCTGGAACTGCTTGAAAAATCAAAGGAGTCCAAGAATAAGTACGTTTTTTCAACTACTTTGTTCTTCGTTTATAGCTTATTAGTTTGTTTTATATTTCTGCTAGGGTTGGATTTTCGGAATTATGTATATTTCCACCTCTCAAATTGTTATATATTTTTTTGTACTCTATTGTCTTAATTGAGTTAAATAATTAATATTTAAATAAAAAAAGTTATATGGTGTTGTAAAAATGAGATCTTTAGCTTAAATCTTGAAAATGGTATTGGATTGCAGTGTTCAAGATGTAATTTTGTTGGTAATTGTTCAAGGGTTGTTGCTTAATTGAGAAAATTAGTTAGTTTCATTGACCTTTGTGCATAAATTCTGCAATTAGGTTTGGTTTCAATACATGGAAATATATATGAAGCAGTTTGAAGAAGTAGTAAAGTTAAAGCTTTCACCTTTCTTAGTGTTGGGTTGATTCTGTGAAGTTATATTTGTGGTCTGTCTAGGTATGCTAATTGGAGTTTGGTGAGTTTACCCCTTTTTGTGGATTGTTAGGATGTTCACACGTTTGAAATGGAAGGTGTAAGTTTGGACATTATTGATAGGACAAGAGTATTGATTGTCAAGCCATTGAGATGTCTAGCACCAGTGTTCCCAATGGCTCCTGAAATGTATTCGGCAGCAAATCCTCAGGCTTCCTCTCCTTTTTGTTTGTGTTCCTCCAAAAGGTCCTTTTCCATCTGTCCCATTTACCCATTTCTGGGGTCAGATGACTCTCAGAGGACAACTCATCCGTCTTTTGGTTTTGGTAACTCGCACCTCCTGTCGCCATGAATGCATTTAGAACGTCAGGTTTCGCTAATGGAAATGCAGGAAGGCCCCGGATGGTCAGCAGAAGCCAGGCTGGGATGGAGTTGGTGTTGCTGCTGGCTTCAGTGATTCAATGAATCAGAATGACCAATTTGTAAATGGGTTTACAATGCATACTACTGATGCAAGCAACACCAGTACTTCTGGGAAGAGAAAGAGTAAGTCGCAGAAGAACCAAAGAGAAATTGGTAGGGCTGAATTTTCAAACCTAGATGAGGAGGCAATTGTCAACAACTTATTGATTTCATTTAACCTTATGCAACTGGATACGTTCAAGAAAGCTACTGGAGACAGGGATTTAGTTGATCGTATACTGCTGGTTTTTGATTTGCTGCGGAGGAAGATCGCCCAATATGAAGAATCCAAGGAGTACTTCCTAGTTAGCTAGACAGCCTTAACATGGTGCTTGGGGTAAATTATTGTCGAATAAAGAAGTTCGGACTAACAAAACAAAAAAGATCGGCCATGTTCCTGGGGTGGAAATGGGTGATATCTTCTTGTTTAGGAAGGAATTATGCCTTGTAGGATTACATGCGCAAAGTATGGCTGGGATAGATTATCTAAGCCTCAAAGTTTCCGGCTATGAAGATCCAGTGGCTGTCAGCATTGTCTCCTCTTGGGCATATGACGATGATGGGAACAATGGAGGTATGTTGATTTACACTGGACAGTGTGGACTTCCAAAAAAAGACGGACAAACATTTGATCAGAAACTTGAAGGAGGCAATCTTGCTTTTAGAAAAGAGTATAAGATTGCGCAACGAATAACGAGTAATTCGTGGCTCCTAGCGTTTCTGGGAAAATTTACATTTATGATGGTCTTTACAAAATTCAAGAGACTTGGGTTGATAAAAATATAACTGGCTGCAATATTTTTAAGTACAAACTGGTAAGACTTCCTGGCCAACCTGAGGCATTTACTATCTGGAAATCTATTCAGCAATGGAAGGATGGAGTCATTTCAAGGGCTGGGGTCATCCTACCAGATCTGACTTCTGGCTCGGAGCGCCTTCCGGTGTCCCTCGTAAATGATGTTGATGATGAAAAGGGTCCTGCTTATTTCACATATACTCCTACTCCAAAGTACATCAGGCCCTACTCATTGTCCGAACCTTCTCTAAGCTGTACCTGCCTTGGTGAATGTCAATCTGGTGATGTTAACTGCCCCTGCATCCAAAAAAATGAGGGGTTCCTTCCATATAGCTCTCTAGGGGTCTTGTTGAGCTACCCAGCCCTTGTACACGAGTTTCTTCTAACTGCAGAAACCGAATGACTCAGGCTGGCTTGAAAGTCCGTCTCGAGGTGTTCAAATTATTTGACGTTTTTCATTTCCAATATATTTTTCGACTATATGTTCCTATCGAATCTTTATTAATAATGATTGAATGTTAAAAGCAATACAAATAAAATTATTACAAATTGTCCAAAATAAAGAAGTCTAATCTAAAAGCGGAGCTAAGTTTCAGCTTCTTCGTTAAAGTTTGTTGCATCATCTTCATTTTCGATGTGGCCTGTGGGGTGCTTCAAGCTCACATCAACTTTAGTTCATCAAGACCACTAAAGCTCTGGAAATGGCATGGACCTCTCTCCTGAGCCTGTCCTAAGATTATGGTCACCTGAATAGAAGAAATAGTGCTCAATGAGAACTTTATTTCAAACAAGCAAGCTCTTAATGGATAAAATTTTACAATAGGATTTATAGTGGTTCAAAGAATTTTCAGTCAGTGATATTCATATTTACATCAACAAGAAATGAAAAACTATGATATATGAACTATAACAGGAATTAAGACATAATCGAAGCAAACAGGCAGCAACAAGCAAACTTGAAGATGACTTTAGTTTGGTTTTCTTTTCTTCTAAAGTTCATAAGGTGTAGTCTTTTGCCTTTTAGTAGGCACTCTATTTAGGATATAACAAGCAGTTTTCACTGCTTCACCACACAACCATGGATAACCCGAGTTAGGATAACATGGCATCTACCATTTTGGTTAATACTCGATTTTTCCTTTTCGCCTACACGCCATTATTGCAGATATAAGTGCGCCGAAACTCCGACGAACTATTCCACAAGATTGGAAAAATATTGGGTTATAGTATTCTCCTCCTCTAATCTAGACATTTAATAAATTCACAGCGGTTTCTACCTCAAATTTAAAAACCTTAAACTTTTCAAGAACTTAATTTTTTTTTGGGATTTTTAATGCATACAATTTCGACAATATCTTGAATAGTCATCAATAAAAGTTGCAAAGTACCTATAACCATCTATTGTCAAGAAATCACTCAAGTCACACAAATCACTATGGATTAAGTACAGTAACTTTGATTCTCTTGAAACGGAAAGAAATGGTAACCTGCTAATCTTAGTTACCACAATAACGCTCTTGCAACTTCTTACCCTTCTTGTCGGGGGTGAATCAAGGACAACTGTGCCATGTCCTTCAACTTTTTGTAATTCACATGTCCTAAACAATTATGCCATAATTCAGAATTATCTAAAGAGTCCAAGACATAAACAAAAATATCTTCATTCATAGAAACAACAGTATTACAAACTAGGTTCAACTTAAACATACTAGCATTTGGTGTTAATACCCTCTTTGCCTACACAAAGACACCACCCTGTAGCCGTAATGAAATGTATTCAAACACTTAAAAACCATACTGGTTTAAAAGATAACCTGACATAAGATTCTTGCTCAACGCAGGAGCATGATACACATCATTCAAAGTAAGACTTTTCCAAAGTAAATTCTAACAAGACACTACCCTTTCCTAACACATTTGGGACTTGTTACCCATGTACAGAAAAGTAGTCTCTTTAACTGGTTCATAAGTCTTGAAACTTGACTTATCCTTACAAACATGCCTTGTTGCACCAGAATCAATCCACCAGTCATTGTCATCCTGAATCATATTAACCTCAGATATCATAGTAGTGAAGTTTTCATTTCCACCAGTGCTTTTACCGAACTTTGACGAGCTCTTGAAGCACGTGCACCACCTTTTCTCTTGGGACAATCCCACTTCATGTGAGGACCATTGCAAATCCAACAAGCAACAGTGCGCTGCTTATTTTTGCCATAGGGAGTGAATCTTTTCTCTTGACTTTGGGTCATGATGCTTGGCTTTTTTCCTTGCCTTTATGAAAGATGCTCCACCACTAGATTATTTCGCTTCAACCACAAGAATATTCCTAATTACGCCACATTCGCCAAGACAAAGGTCCTCTCTATACTAAGAGAGTCGCCACCTCTAGTGACACATCTTCCTTCTTGTGTTTCAGGCTATGTTTGAAATCTTTCCAACTAGGAGGTAACTTATCAATTATGCTAGCAACAAGAATAGATTCATCCATATTCATATTATGTTGTTTAAATTTACCTAGCATACGTTCAAGTTCATGAAATTGTTCCAAAACAGATCTACTATCAACCATGAAATACCCAATAAAATGAGAGACAAGAAATTTCTTACTTGTTGCGTCCTCACGCATATACCTTTGGCTCCAATCATCCCCATAGTTTTGCGCATCTACATTCTCCTGCATGTATCGAACAACGGATCCGACATCCCATTCAGAATATGCCCACGACACACATACTCGTCATTTTCTCATTTTGCCCGGTTCCTTGCTTGAGTAATGTCTCCTTCTTTATATATTCTTTTCAGAGAAGTCAACAAGAAGTGCATCTTCTTCTTCATCTCCTAAAATCACCCAAATCAAACCTCTCCAATTTCAAGAAGTTTGAAGTCATATCTCTTGCACTTTCCATTATGAAATTAGTCTTAAGATTGTTAGAAGAACTAGTGTTTCCAAGAGAAACTACAACAAGAATAATGTAAATAATCCGATTCTATCAGTCACGTAGTCGCTACCCTTAAGACTATTTCGCCCCAATCAAAGTACTCCGGGGTGGATTGAATGTCTCGGGATACTTAGAATCAACACTATATTTGATTGTACTAGATCAATATAGCAACCTATGTAACAAGGAATGATGTTCTTATTTTGATGGTTTGAAGAAAAATGAAACAAATGACTTAATCCCCTTCAAAACTGCTCCAAAATGATATATAGGAAGTTGCCTTAAAACGGGCATAAAACGGTAAAAACGCCGTAGGACCGCCTATCGTGACTTATATACAAGTCCCGACCAAGTCTCTCGCCACCGGTTAGCCCGATGTCGACCAACAAGTCCCGACATTACTCCCGTAGTCTCGATCAAGGAAAATTCCAACATTTATCATGAAAGAAGACAAATTTGAATGATTACGTGTAGAGTTCCCTGTGTATATAAACGAATCGTTGCTCTGTTAAAAAAAATATAGATTTGGATGAGTATGTGTAGAGTTAATTGTGCATATATATGTTGTTGCTTTGTTTATTATGAAAAAAGTGATATATTTGAATTAGTATGTGTAGATTACAATTGTTTAACATGAAGCAACTATTGCTTTGTTTATTATGAAAAAGGACAGAGATTTGAATATCTGTAGTGTTCCTTCTACATATAAAACAGATGTTGATTTATTTATGATTGTTTAACATGATTTTATTCTTTTCTTGTAGATGGTTGTAGTTTCGCTGCCACGACTAGGCAGTTAGAGTATCAGATGAGGATTGTCTTGCCCGAGGCAATACTCCGTATGCTTCGCCTTCCACGCTCTTCAATCACGAATGGGTTAATATTTGAGATTTTGGGGCTATCAAGGATGTTAAGAGTCAGGCCACCTTGGAGTCTTCTATTCCAAGCTGATGTAGATGGAGTCGGATCTCTGACTTCCCTGCTCCAACAAAATCCCCATCGATTGACGAATGCATTTCGTTGATTTTCAACCAAGGTGAAAAATTAGAAATAATACATGATCTCTTTGTAGATGGGCATTCCTAAGTATCACAGTATCAAAGTACTCCAAACTATCCAACAGTTTGCAGATCGTCCTTATACGGGTTATCTCTTCGAAATCTTTTTACTCATGAGTCCGAGCTCCATGATGACAAGCCTTTTGCCGGTGACACCCATGCTATTGTTATAGTGGGGGAGTATTTCGCCCATAAGAATGATCCCTACCATTTGAAACCTGGTAACTCCATCGGGTTGTACCAGATTCACCTCACCCCCCGTAAAGTCAGCCCAAAAGATGAATTCTGTAAAAGTTTATTTGGTGACATGATAAATATAATCCATCCTGCTATGGTTCTTCAAGCCTTTTATGGAATTTCATACATTCTCGTGCTGTTGCTTATATTGGCTGACGTGAAGAGCAAGCACGCAATGACCAAGGGAGATTTTGCCAAGTAGCCAAGCAGAAAGTGGAGTTTGTAATAACCCGTTACGAAAAAAAAAAAAAAATTTTGGCCGGCGTGGACCATGAATGTATAATTTTTTTCGATGATAATATTATACTGTGAAAACTTTGAGCCGAATTTCATTTATAATTTAGTGGTGTTTGCTAGCTGAAGAATTTTATCTTTGAAATCGGGTTCGTGGAGATTTAAGTACGAGCAGTAATTAACCGAAACCGAATCTTTACTCGAAGTTTTTTTTTAATATCTATTCATACATATCCTCCACATCATCATCATCATCACAACTTCATCTTATTTCCTCATTTTACTTAAATTGGGCTCCTCCCCTTAAAAAATTTCATTTTTCCATTTCTCTCTTCGATTGCCGCCAAACTCAAGATCGGTTGCGTAATATTGTTCTCCTATCATTCTCTTTCTTGAGTTAAGGTAAGAAATTTCAAGTCTTTCGAGATATTTCTTGGGTTTTCGAGATAGTTGACTTTTTGGTTGGTTGACTTTTTACATAATTGAATTTTGTGAAGTGATAAATCTTAGTCGTTACGGGTTCTCGTGACGTATATATGCGATGAATTCGCATTTAGGAGCTCGCTTGAGGACGCGGCGTCGAGTTGACTTTTCTAGGTTTCGTTGACTTTTTGAGGTGATATTTTCATAAGACTTTAAATGTGGAGTTTAATTTGGACCTTATTATAGTTATCATATGTTAAATCGGTGATTTAAAAATTCATTAAAGTAGCTAGGCCAAAGAATATTTTCAAACAGATAATCGATATTTTGGAGTATAGATTACATCAGTGGACCCGCCGACACCAGGAATGACATATAACTTAATTTGTAATGATAAATGATAAGATGGAATTTTAGCTGGCGATCGCATTCGTCAGGTCCGATGAGTTTATAATCTCGATAGTTTGTCTGGCCATGTTGGGGACCGTTGGGGAATCGTCTGACGAGTTGGTAATGTTTATTCTAGAACGTAATTCTTGGTATTAGTCTCGAGTACACTTTCTCTCGGTGTTCTTAGGCCTTGACCGCTGGGAAGTGGGCACGCCTGCGTGATCTTCGTGAGGACTTTTGTGATAGCTGGGGCAGAAGTAGTATCATTCACGGTATTACCTATGTACTTTTAAATGGTGCAATTGCCCTGTAGCCGAGGTGGCCCTATACTACCAGATAGCTGCCATGGGTATGATTCTCTTTGACGCTTTTGTCAAGGCTAAGATTGTCGAGGTGGTCTCTATACTACGTATACAAGGGTTTGGCCCCTATACTACTAGATAGCGCCATGGGTATGACTCTCTTTGATTACTTTGTCACAGGTATCGTTGACGGGCCCCCATACTACGGTATAACAGGCGCTGCGGCCTTATACTTTGTGTATAAGCGTGTGCCTTATACTTTGTGTATAAGCGCGTGCCTTATACTTTGTGTATAAGCTGCTGCTTGGGCCTTATAATCGCGTATAAGTGCGAGGTGATTGTTGATCATTCATTCCCCGCAGTGTATTTGGATTTGAGTATATGCGCATTAGAGATGGTATACCGGGGTGGGGGATTATGAGATAAGAGGTTCGATTTAATTAGAGTTTTAGTCGCTGAAGTCTCGTGATTTCATTTCAGTATTTGCTTATCTAACCTCTATTATATATTCATGTGTTACGTCTTCGACTTCATGTGGAATTATGTTGTATGACTTTATCCTATAATCCCAGATACATGTATTTTATTCATATTTGACTACGATGACTATTCCTTTAATCTTTGCTTGTTGTGCTAGCAACAAATATTGATGGTTATACTTCATTTTAAGCCACTTTGTCGGCAACTATTTTTCTTCGTGGATACGGTATTTATTTTTCGCTTGTAGCCTTTACCGCATTACCGCTTTTGTTAGATATGTTCTATATATCTTAAGTGGCTAATGGACGGTGATACCTTTCGGGAATGAGTAGAACATTAGTATTAAAATTATAAACCGAAGTTTACGCTAACTGGCCGATGATGTTGATGATATTTTATATATATATGGTGGAAAAATGAATTCAAATGTGTTAGAATATAAGTTTTGATCTAACTACCTAATTCGATACTGTTGAGGTAAATAAGTTCCCAGATACTAAATGGAAAATCTGGGAAAGATAAATCAGCATTTCAGTTATTATCCTGGATTCAAGATATATTACTCATCATATTAAGAAACGCATATATTTGGAAGGTCTTCCGAGGAACATTAGTTGTCATAGAGAGTCACGATTGTAAAACGGGGAGCAGACTTAAAGTGAACTAAAGATGTTGATCGAAGTTGTATACGACGAGTTATGCAGAGGTTAAGATATATGTTTAAGTTATTGTGTGTTTGAGGTGCATATTATATCGGGGAATTAGCCATACTTCGAAAGATAATGACAGAGAAATACCTCTCAGAATTAAGGCGCATCGCGAAGAAGTTTTGTCGACGTAGCTGGGTTATCGTTAGTTAGAAAGCCAATAAGGAAAGTTTTATTTTGTGGCTAGCAACCTATAAAATAATACTGGGGTATATAGTCTCTAAATAAAGCGAAATCTAAATTATTCTTATTCGTATGACGCAGTTAACTTCGCTACATTTATTTCACTCGCCTTAGTCGAATTCTCTATTTCTTTACGCGGCGCTTCATGCCTAGGTCAAGTCATGATGACTCCATATGCATCGCCGAGTAGCCGCCGCACTACAAGACGGGCGATGGGCGGTTTCTCAAGACTCAATCAGCCATACTTTTATCTTCTTGAAGCTTTCAAGTGTATATAATTATTATTGACTCGAAGTCAGGTAACAAATTGTTTGACGCAGATTTATATTATGATTTTTCAACGCTGCTGTAATTTTTGCCGTTAGTTCACCCGATGACGAAGTTATATCATTTTTATTTACGATGCGCAAGCGATTTTTATCGTTATCCATCGCCAGACTCGGAGCACACAGTTAGCGACGGTCCCAACTCGTGGGGGCCTACCTCAAGTGGTCGCGTTATAATTTTGGTATCGAGCCTAGGTTTATGTTTTCTGGTGTCTCGCGCGGTTACGTGCCTAAAGTTCAGTTATAAGCGCTACAAGCAGGCGAGTCATTTTCTGCCTGAGTTCATTTCTTCTCCGAACTGCTGACCGCTGCACGCCACTAAGATTTTGACTCGCACGGTGGTCTTAATGACTACTTTTGCATTCCTGTGTTTTGTGGTGTTATTTGATTAAGATGCTGCTTATATTGTGTATATACGTGAAAACGACTGCAATATGACGACGCCGAAGTTACGTGATTTGCTGAGACGGGCAAATAGGCATATACGGAGATCGGCACGACGAAAGATATTTATGAGGGATTTATATCGGGAACGATACATGTAAACGGGTTGTAATATGACGCAGCGTATCGGAAATATTACGAGATATTCGGGGCGCATCTATATATTTCGTAACGCTTTTATTGAAGTTGATGCAGGCATGCTAATGAGATTTTATGGCGAAATTAATTAAGTGATAAGTGGTGATAATTAATATACGATATACTGAGGCGAGTCAGAAGTGAATATCAACGGGTTGCGCAAGGTTACCGGGTTAACCAAGATCCGTGATTATGCGAAGTCGCGAACGTGGGCTCGACGAAATGATAAATAAGTTAGGGTGAATACAAATCGAGACTTAATAAGAAGAGTTTGAGCTTATCTATTAATAATGTTGAAGTAAAGAGTTCTAAAGGTTGAAAGAGAAATAAGCATCTTTTCGCGGATAAGAATGATCATTCTCGAGGACGTAAACTCTAGGTCAAAACCTCGGGAGACGGAATACGGATGAATATGTTTGAGGATTTAAGGAAGAGACCGACTATACCGGAAGTATCGGTATAATTCACCTGCCAAGTACTCAAGCTTGCTGATAAGTCAGCAATCAGGTGAATTTAAGGGTAATAAAAGGTTACTGGTGAGTGATTCTACATACGTGAATGGATTAAATTGATCGTGGTAAGAGGTTGGATCTTTAAAATAATTAAGAATTTCTTGGATACTTGAGTAATTTGGGATTATCACTCGGTTGTTACCTTATCTATGTTGAGCGAAGTATACGGTAATTGATCAGGATCGCAGATCAAGGTATAAACTTATCTCGCGCTTTCTAATAAGTTAAATTCAGGAAATGTCAATTTGAACGGTGGTTGTGTTTGAGGTATTTCTTTGGGGCTATTTATTTTTGTGGTATTCAGGTTGAATATGTATATGATCGGGTGTGTTCAATTTGAATATATTTGTGTTATGGATCTATCTCAGGAATGGTATTTTTTGCTTAGAATAGTTCCTTGCGAAATTGTCAGGTCGCGGTGTATTATGGATGCTACGCTGAGATTGTTGTGTGTGTATGATTGATATTATATGTGTGATTTGTGAATTGTTTGATTTGGAGGATATCGAGACCAGGTGGGGTGTTCAAGCGCGAGCTCGCCGAAAAGGATGAATTGTTATACATAATGTTATTGCGGGTTTATCTTTGTAAGTTATTTTATAGTAGTTGTAGTACTAACGGCGCGTGAAATTTGCCGTTTACTCGCTTAATTACGTGATATGGAGTAGTATGGTGACACAAATTATGAGTGGACAAAGACGTATTGGCGTTATGAATTTTAATTTTGAGCAGTATTTGGAGGCACCGGAGGATGTTTATAATACTAAGATCGCACATTTAATAATAACAAGCGTGAAAGAATAAGACGATAAGCTCGAATAGGGAAAATTGGCCGTGTTGAATGTGTTAATGGTAAAGAGAGTCACCGCTCTTTAAGTTAATTGACATAAGAGACATGAGCCTAATGTACATGATACTATATCGGGGAAATTGAAAGTAGCTTACGCGTGTCCCCTGATGTTAGCCGATAAGTGGCACGCTTCTAAAGGCTGAGTTTATCCGATGATTGTTTCGAGTAAATTTCGAGGACTTAAATTTTATAAGGTGGGTAGATTGTAATAACCCTACATTTAAAAAAAATTTCTCAGTTCTATGCGACCTCGAATAGTATAATTTTTTTCATGATAATATTATTTCAGAAAAACTTTGAGCCGAATTTCATTTATAATTTAGTAATGTTTGCCTTGGAAGAATTTTATCTTTGAAATCGGGTTCATGGAGATTTAAGTACGATAAGCTGAGAATTAACCGAAACCAAACGGGACTCGATTTTTTTTTAATATCTATTCATACATATTCCTCCACATCATCATCATCATCACAACTTCATCTTTATTTTCATTTGGGCCGAAATTAAGCTCCCCTCCCCCCTTAAAAATTTCATTTTCCATTTCTCTCTTTCTCGGACACACAAACTCAAGACGGCTGTATCATCGTTTTCCCCATCATTCTTCGAGTTAAGGTAAGAAATTTCAAGTCTTTCGAGATATTTCTTGGGTTTTCGATAGTTGACTTTTTGGTTGACTTTTACATAATCAATTTTGGCGATAAATCTAGTTTACATGTTCTCATGACGCATATATGCTACGAATTCGTGATTTAGAGCTCGTTTTGAGACGTTAAGGTCGAAGACTTTTCTAGGTTTCGGTTAATTTTTTGAGGTGATATTTTCTGCTAAGACTTTAAATGTGTAGTGGAGTTTAATCGTAATCTATTATAAATTTATCAAGGGGACAAGTAAATCGGTGATTTAAAAATTATTAAATATAGCTAGTCAAAAAGAATATTTTTGCTCGAGATAGACTGATATTTTGGAGTATAGATTGTTAATTAGGACTCACATTAACTAGAATGACATATAACTTAATTTGTAATGATAAAATGATAAGATGGAATTTAGCGGCGATTCCATCGGGCCGCACTCATTTAGTTTATAATTCGATAGTTCGGCTCACACATGTTAGATCATGTAAATCGTTCACGAGAGTTTGTAATGTTTATTCTAGAACGTAATTTTGGTATTAGTTCCCGAGTACACTTTCGGGCGTTTTTGTGCCTCGATCAAGGGAAGGGTACGCTCCGTGATCGCTTCTTCGTGAGACTTTGCGGATAGTTTGCAGAAAGTAAAGCATTTCTTATCTCACGGTATTACCTTATGTGCTCTTTTTAATGGTGTACCTGTCCTGCATTATAATTATGCAAAGCGGTGTACGGTGTCTGTAATATAATTATGGAACGCGAGGCGTCCTCGATATGATTACGGGGAACGTATACATGTAAATGCTGTACGACATGCTGCGGAGCCTAATATGATTATGTGATTCCTATTCTCGGCAGCATCAAGGCCGGGTTTCGAGGTGCTGGATACCGAACTCCCAACTTATATTTCTCTCGCATTACGGCCTTGACGGCACTTGCGGGTATTTACGCGGGCTTCGTCGGGCACTCACAGACGCGCTGCCTCGGGACGGCACTCGGTATTTATGTGGCCTCACGGCACCGGTGGTATTTATGTGGCCTTGTCGGCACTGCGGGTATTTATGTGGCTTTGTCGGCACTTCGTGGTATTTACGTACCTTCGCGTCACATTGATTTACGACAGCGACGTGATACCGACGCTTTGCTATCGTTGGAAGCAAAGAGTCAAGGTTATCGGTGAGGTGTTTCGACGGAGTTATGTATGATTTGAGGCTTACTCGAGTATTAGGATACGAATCTCATAGTCGGGACTACTAGTGATTGTGTGACTCTCCTTCCTGCGTGATACGCTGACGCTATCGGGCCCTATACTCACGGTATAGCCGCGGCGGTATGATTCTCCTCTTTGACGCTTTGTCGCGGTGCATTGTCGGTGGCCCTATACCACGGTATAGCTGCGGCGTGTTTGGCCCTATACTACTGCATAGCCAAGGTATGATTCTTTGATCGCTTGGCCAAGATCGTTTGTGGCCCCTATACTACGGTATAGCGGGGTTTGGCCCTATACTACGGTATACGCGGCATGATTCCTCTTTGATTACTTTGACGTATGATTGTTTGATGCGGGTCCATACTACTAAGATAATACATGCGTGGCCTTATACTTTCACAGATAAAAACATGCAAATTCTTTATACTTCATAGAGAAAGCGTGGCCTTATACTTTGTGTATGGCAGCGGTTTTGGCCTTATACCGCGGTATAAGTGCGAGGATTGTTGATTGTCCATTCCTTGTAGACGGATCAGTATATACGCAAGATGGGAGGATGGTATAATCAAAGGATACGGTAGATGTGAGGCTCAATTTAATTAGAGTTTTAGCTCGTTAAGCCGAGTCTCTGATTTCATTTGGGCGATTGTGTGCTTATCGAACCCTCTATTATATATTCATGCGTTATGCCCCGGCATTTCACGTGGAATTATGTTGTATGACTTTATCCGACAATCCCGTATAATATGTATTTTTTATTCATATTTGACTACGAAGACTATTCCTAATCTTGTCGTTGTGCTGTAGCAAATGCTGCTTTGATGGTTATACTTCATTTTTAGTCACAAATTTCTTTGGCCGGCAACTATTTTTCTTCTCAGATACGGTATTTATTTCGCTTGTAGCCTTTACCGCATTATCGCTCTTTGTTAGATATGCTCTATATATCTTAAGTGGCTAATGGATTTGTATACCTTTGGAATGAGAACATTAGAGTGTAAATTATAAACCTGGTTATGCTTAATCTGTCGATGATGCTGCATTTATATTTTATATATATATGGTGGAAAAATGGATTCAAAATGGTTAGAATATAAGTACTCGATCTAACTACTTCCACTGATACCATTGAGGTAAATAAGTTCCGTGATACTAAATGGAAAAACTGGGAAGATAACTGCATTTCAGTTATCTCGATTCACATATGTCATTCTTTTCTACCATATTAAGAACGCATATAAGTTCTGGCTGCCTTCTCTCGGCGAACATTACTTGTCATGAGGGAGTTGCTGATTGTAAACGGGGAGTAGTACTTAAAGTGAACTAAAGATGTTGGATTTGTACCAGATATGCATGAGCTTACAGAGTGTTGGGCATATATGTTTAAGTTATCGTGTCTGAGGTGTATATTATATTGGGAATTAGCTATACTCGTAAAGATAATGACAGAGAAATACCTTCAGAATTGGGCTACAGACCGAAAGAAGTTGTTGATCGAAAGGGTTATTGGTGTTAAGTAGAAAGCCAATAAGAAAGCTTTTATTTCATGGGCGAGTAACCTATAAAAATAATACTTTGGGGTATATAGTCTCTAAATGAAAGCGGTAAATCTAAATTATTCTTATTCGTACATCGTAGGTTAACTGCGGTTATTTATTTTCACTCAGCCTTTTAGCCGACTCTATTTCTTTATGGGCGGGCTGCTTTCATGCCAGTTGTCATGATGACCGATATGCATCGTCGAGAAGCTGCGCATCTGCGAAGATGGCGACGGGTGGTCAAGACCTCAACGCCATACTTTTTATCTTCCTAAGCTTCGTTGTATATAATTACTATTGACTCGAGTTGTGTAACAAATCGTTTCACGTTGTATTTATATTACGCATTTTTCAACGTTGTTTGCATTTATTGGTTAGTTCAATTCACGGACGAGTTATATTGTTTTATTTATGATGTAAAAGTTAAGGCATTTTTATTGTTATCCATCGCCGTGACTTCCGATAATAATACGTCAGACGTCCCAATCCTCGCGGGGCCCACCCGGGCGGTCGTTACATGAGTACTTATCTCACGGGTGTTACTTACTTATTCATTTTAAAATTGCGTGAACATGTTATTGTGTTACGACATGGTAACGATATATTACGAATTGCTGTATGATTATGTGTGATTCATCAAGGTGGAGCCATGATATGATTATGTGATTATATTCTCAGGTATCAAGATTGCTTCGAGGTAAGTAATAGCTTGAACTCCCAACTTATATTTCGCGGGCCTCCCTTTGCTCTGCACTTATAAGCCTGGCCTTGCTCTGGCACTTATGATTCTCGCGGCCTTGTCGGCGACATTGTTTTTTACTTACTTATCAGGAGATGTTTTAGTCACAAGGCTTGGCTATTGTCCTGAGCAGTAGTTGGTTATCGAGAGGCGACGGCGAGTTATGTATGACTCCTGAGGTGACTCTGAAATGTGGATTCGACCTATGTTAGGATGATTGGGGTGGCGGTGTGCCTTATACTTAGCGTATAAGAGCGCGCCGCCTTTATACTTAGCGTATAAGCGCGGTGTGCCTTATACTTGGGTATAAGAGCGCGCGCCTTTATACTTAGTGTATAAGAGCGTGCTCCTTATACTTTATGTATAAAGGCGGTGTGCCTTATACTTTGTGTATAAGGTGCGTTTTGGCCTTTATACCGCGGTAAGCTGGGTGATTATTGATTAGTCCATTCCGCGGTAGACGGATCGAGCATACGCAAGCATTGGGAGGTTGGTATAACGCGATACGGCAGATGTGAGGCTCACGACTGTAGCTTTTAATTTTAGCTGAAGCCTATTGATTTCTTTCCCTGAATCGGCAAGGCTTGTCAAACCTTCTATTATATTTTCATGACATGCCTCGACTTCCTCGCTTTAATTATATTGTATGACCTTTTTAGGCAGTCCTCGATATATGTATTGTAATTCATATTTGACTATTATATTATCATCACTGCCCTGCATGGTAAGTTCACCCATGCGTTTCACTAAGCTTCTCGCTGCTTACACCCTCTTTTCGCATTGGGCGGTATTTCATTTGTGCCAAAGTTGACAAGCGGCAATGAGCCAAGAGGCCGTTTGAGAGTTTTGTTCGAGTGGCCAGCGAGCATCGGGCGGCAAGAGGATCCTCACAGCCCGATTTTGATGCGGTTGTCAACTGCTTTGATTGTTGTATTCTTTGAAACTTTTAGCCTTGTCGCTGGCCATTTTGTATTCTCGAAGACAAAGACTTACTCTCTTTTGTGACTTGCCGCATTATTGTTTATTTGGGATATGTAGTATATATATATGGAGTCGTTGTTGGGATATCACCCGATGGATTGTAAAGTTTTTAAACTGTGATTATTTTGGAAATATTATATGTAATCTTATTTTTGAAGGAAATCTAGTAGTTTTAAACCGAAATGCCCATCGGTTTATTCGTGTTCCGATTATAATGACTCTCACTCAGTATAATGACCAAGTGGTCGTTACATTTAAAAGTAACATAGTTATTTTACTATGTATTTTAATGAAAATTAGGTCTAAGGGTTATGGGGTGTCTAGAGAAGAAAAAGAAAGTAGGGGGTCGCCGGAGAAAATAGAGGGTGCTCGACAAAGATATATAAGATAGAAATTTACATAAAAAATTAAAGATAGCTCGAAAGTATCTCTCAATCAATAAGCCTTTCAATAACTAGATTTTCATAATCTAAGGCGAATCATTTGTTCACATGTAGTCGACATTGTATAACTAGACTATCATCGACCTCCTTGTGTGAAGATATTTTTTCATGACGTCCAACTCATTATTTACTAAGTATCTAATAGCATAAAATTTCATCTGAATCAAAAATAAAAAACCGAACATTTCACAATCATTGAATGCTTTAAATCTTAGTCGAATGATGGAAGAGTCATGCAACATATTCGATAATACTAACCACATCACTTACAATTATAACATATACAGTCATAATTACAACATATATTATTTCACAAAATACAATATACGATCTAATTATGTCGGAACATAAAGTAATAAAAAATTCACAAAAACACAATATCAAGCAAGAATCCAAACTTTTCTTGCCTCCCTAACCTTAATATAGCACCCATATGACAAACACACAAATCGTGAACACGCCACCCTCATCAGCACACCTCATTAATTAAATATAAAAAAAATACCTAAGTAAATCCACACAACCCCGCCTTCCTAATCCATTTCACCATTTCAAGAGACTCTTCTCTCATCTTCATCCCAATTTCTCGGTCCATAATCACATAACCACCACAAACTGTAAATTAAAGACACTGACCAAAATTTGATGAATCGAAAAGGTAAATTTAAAATTATTATCAAATTTTTTGAAGAATTTTCATATTTTTGATGAATTTCAAATTATAAAAGTGAACAATATAGATTTTTGACGAAACTACTTATGTGTTATGAATTTTTGAATATTCTTTCTTTTCAACAATGTATTATGAAATTGATTTTTAGGTTTTGAAATTGAAAAATTATTAGCAATCAAGTTTGTTATTCAAACTATTATTTGAAATTATTTTGCAATTGAAATTGGTTGAAACTTATTACTTTCAAAGAGGTTGTTTGATATTGTTGAAATTGATAATTGTTGATAATTTGTGTATTATACTTGAATTTGGTCGAGAAGATAATAACAGGTCTAATATGCTAGTTGCCATGAATCTTATTTTGATAATTTGTTGGAAATCAAAGTATTTTGATTTCTATAATTATGTTCATTGCGATAATTGTTGTAACAATTTATTTTACTAGTTTTAGTTAAATGTGATTATCAAACTACTGTCAAATAAGAATTGTTAATTACTAGAATTGAACTCAAGATAATATCGTGAGTCTCCGCATCCTATAACTATATAATAATTACAATGGTCATCATATTATACTACTCAATATTATTGAGTCACACACACATACAATGACGCTGAAAGTTATATTCCATGTATGAATTAAATCACATTGCTAAATCGAGTCGATTGAAATCAACGAGACACTCCAATCAGTATTTTTACGATGTTGTAAAATACAAAATTGATCAAACCGAATCAATTAACTTGTTAGTTCAATTTGCATATTTAACGGTAAGAAAACCTATTAGTAACTTGTTAAGTTACTACACGCCAATGTAAGCGGTTATGTTTAACGAGTCAACCTTAATTAACTAGTCGAAGCTATTTGGGCGAACTTAAATGGTATTTACTTAAACGAAACCTAAAAGTTTCGCCTCTTCATCCTTCCCCTTCCTCAAAGCCGCCGCCCCTTCCCATTCTCAAGTTTGAGTCAAGTTTCACCCAAAACGCTTGGTCAATGTTATTTGATTCTAAAGTCTAATCGAGACTCTCTCTCTCTGCATGACTAACCTGAGGCATCAGACAAAAGCCAAGGAACGGAAGAGGGACTCGTGGGGAAAGGTTTGAACATCCAGTACATTAACTTTGTAAGTCCTCCTATTATTCATACGTGTATTTATATATTTATGTGAATGTTTTTGTAATCGTTTTATAACACTTATACGCCTTGGTTGCTTTTGTTTCAATTTTATATTATGAATAAATCAGATAATTCCAAACAAAATCTCTCGCAGAGAAAATTTTGAGAATTCAATTGTTTGAATTGTAGACTTTCTATTTTCTTTTGTTCTCTTATTACCACTCCATTTTGTGCACAACGTACTCAATTCGAGTCTTAAGTTGAACGCTGTAGATATAATATTCTGGGAGTATAAATACGAAAAATATACTGATTATCGAAGTTTAGTTTGCAATGTGTATATCATATTCAGAGTATACATGTACTACATTGACAAATATTTGAGTACAAATATACTCTTAAGATTGAATTATAGTTTAGAATGATATAGTTAGAGTACATATGTACTCTCATCTCATACAAATATTAGTACATGTATACTCTAAATATTCAATTCTAGAAGAAAATATATCTAAATGTATTATCAGTATATATGTATTCCATAATATTTGAGTATATAATATTTCCATATATATTAATTGTTAGTTAAAATATATATGTATATATATAAGCAGCACACATGTATTCTTAAAACATTAACATTTGAAAACACATACTGGTGTCTTATTTAAAGTTTTCATACGTGTATTCAAAAGTTTTGAGAGTACATATGTACTAAAAAATATAAAAATTTGAGAGTATATATATACTCAAAAATATACTCTAGCAATAGTTAGTTCAAAAGTAGGGTTTAAAAGTTTTGAGATTACATATGTGCTCAAAATATAAAAATTTAAAGTACACATATACTAGAGCAATAGTTAATTTACGTGGTGCTTTAAATTGAGTGCATATGTACTGTATCATGTTGATTTGAGTACATATATACTCTAAAAAAATATTTCGTTTCTGTAAAGCCAATGCGTTTAAACGTACTGGTAGAAGATATATGCTCGTAAAGCTTATACATTTGAGTACATATGTACTCAAAACTTACGCATTTGAGTATATGTACTCAAAACTGCACATTTGAAAGAGATATATACCCCAAAGCATAATACTTTAGTTCAGAAGTAAACGTGGTTAAATGTATCGAGATACTTAAGGCTTCAAATTTCAAGATATGCCTGCTTGATTATTTAATTCTCATAGACAGAGATTCAAGCTTTACATGCCTGTAACCCAAGGGGCCTAATTTGGACTACATGGAGGTGGTACCGTGATCTATGTCGATATCATGAAAGCAAAATAACTCTTAATACTTTCACCAAAAAGGGTAAATGTGGTTTTGGCTAATAGTGATCTTAACGTATGAAGCATTTTTAAAATCGACAGATCTTGCTATGCATTAGAACTTGGAATATATGTAATAAACAGCTCCTAATAAGTGAGGAGGTCATTCAATATGCAAGAGTTGTTATTGATGTAAGATCAACTAACACGAGTGTCGCTAACATGAATCAAAGATTAAAGCCACAAGAATGCAGATTCACGGTATATTTGTATTAAGAAAGGGCTACGTATATTATAAAATACACATATTTATTTTTGGACTTCAAATAATATTGCATATTTGTACTCTAGTTGTTATATGAAGAATACATTTGTACTCTATTTGATGGTAGTAGTATCTAAATAGTACTTTTATACCCTCACAAATGTTTGAAGAATATATTTGTACTTTACATGATATCTAAAGAGTACATTTGTATTCTAGCTACACGTATATGAATTCTAGTTTAGTAATGCTAACATATTTAGAGTATATATATATATATACCTAGCCACGCATATATGAGTATGCTAAAATACACATAAGATCGAAGTTTCTAAAGTTAAAATCAGATATGTATTCAGAGTACATGAGTACTCTATACACATGTTTGAGTACAAATGTACTCTGAAATTAAGAATGTATATATTCGTACTCATGCATTAGTATCTAAAGTACTCTGCACATTTGAATTCAAATATACTTAAACATGTATATTTTTTAGTTCAATTAAGAATGTATATATTCAGACTCATGGTATTGGCAGATCTAAAGTACAAATATACTCTCAAATGGCTATTTGTACTCTAACAAGTTCTAAAAGTACCCACATTTGAATTCAAGACAATCCATAGAGAAAGAGAGAACAAGAGGATAAATATATTAGTACCCACAAACTTATTGCTTTCTTTAACAAGTAATTGATCATAAATAACAAACTAAGCGGAAGGACTACATTTTTGGGAGGAACCACATTATTTAAAAAGGTGAAATCTCGTTCAAAGACCAGAACACAAATGTATTGTACAAAAGTTTTTTGATGAAATAATATTCCAATCATCAATCTTTCCCTACTCAACATAATACAATAAATTGGTAGAATGGAAATACAAACAAAGAATGCAGCGAAGTCTTCTTTGTACTTAAAGCCTGATTCCGCAGAGTGCTCGAATTGTTACAACTACTTCTTCATGATGTCCCATCACGCAACAAACCGAATCTTTAATTTTCTCTTTATCATTCTTATCCACCTAAAACTGAATATCCGCATTTAAATAACACCAGGACATGCCTCTTCGCTTGAATTTACCATCAATCACCAAACCTCGAGATTCATCGGGTGAAATTATTTCACCTACGCTGCTAGGATCTAAAGAATATCAAGCATCACATTCCGTATACAAATTTCAAACACCTTAACTTGTAAAACAACACGAGAACAAAACCGAAAGTTAACTGAAGCACTGTCATTTGTACCTATGAGGGTACCAGTCTTTAGAATTACTAAAATCAATACTAATTAAATAAACCAAATGCCGCACACATAGCAAACAACACGATAAGATGAATACCACAAATGTTAATATGAACAATAAAACATGTATAAAATTTACCACAACATTAAAACAACTGAAAGAACTAATAAATTCATTTATACGTATGAAGTAATGAACCAAATTCTGCAAATTGCAAATACCAAAATCCAACATCTTAGTATTAGCCAGCAGAAAAATAAAAAAAGAAACATAAATATTAAAGGAATAACCTATAAGACACTCATATGATAAGCTTGAAAGAACCCAATCAGGCCATATAAAAGAGAACATTCATATATAAATTATAGAATTTCACATAAATATTATTATCAATTTATATATATGAACTAAATCAATATAAACAACAATAAATTTCATATCTAATTGTCTATCTTAGCTACAAATAGAAACTCAAAAATATTAAATCAATTTCAGCTTAAAATATATAAATTACAACAAAATTGATGAAACTTAACTCAAATTAAAATTCATCGAGTTGAAATATATAATGAGGTTAGTATTTAATGCTATTACCTTTTCTTTCTCTTTTGTTCTATTCTTCTTTTATTTTCTCATTTCCTGCGCTGATTAGAGAAGATGCACAGGTAAGCATTTAACTATGTAAATGCTAGGTTTTATATTACGGTCTAATTAAACAAGGTTGAATCCTGTTAACAATTTGAAAAAATTAAAACCGTCCACTTTTCATTTCGAGATTTATTTCCAAATTTAACTGTATAGTATAAATTATAAATACCCCATTTTCACAATTTATAAATTCATTATTTTCCCAATTTTTAAACACCTTTAATTATTATTTTTTCACTTTTCTTTTTATTTCACATCCCACTCGGACATAATCATCTGTATCTCCGCAGGTAATTCAGTTTCTTCCCTCCTTTTCTTTGTTTTTCAGTTATTATTTTTATTTTTATTTTTCCAATATTATTTAATCGAATTCTTATTTGCCCTTCTTTTTTTTGTGATGATTCTTGACTTGTTTTGTTGCATATATTAATTTTATATGATTTTGATGAAACTCCAAATAAAAGAATTTGATTTTTAGTTTGTTAATCAATTTTAATTGATATGATTGTGGTTTTATATATGGGTTCTTGATTTTGAGTTATGATCGCTATATATTTGATGAATTATGTAAATGAAGGTTTTTTAATTGTTGGATTTTTTATTTGGCTAAAAACATATATTACTTCCATTAATAAGGATTGTCTAGCTTTGATATTCAGATAATACTCTCATGAAAAAGAAACTAATGTTGAATTTTTATCGTAACTTAATATTGACATGAAAGTATTTGGTGAAAAATATAACAAAAAATTGATAGAATGCTAGTATTTTTATTGTACTTTAATATTAGCCTTATTGGTTTGATTCGAATGAGTGCTATGTAAGTTCAAGACTGCAAGTTTAAGGTTTTGACCATGACGAGATCAAACTAGACGATCTTTTTTAACCGGAGAGAGCATAATTCAGGACAAGATTTGATTTTTATCGCTATGTGTTAATTTTGTTGCCCCGATTGAAGCAATTACTCTTTGCGTTGTAAATTGAGTTAGCTTGTAATAAAACTGTTTTGCTGATGTTCATTCTTCTTGTTGTTTATAATTTGTTGCAGGGTAGGAATTTAGTCTGTAAAGATGTTAGAACAGTTACTGATATTTACTAGAGGAGGGTTGATCCTTTGGACCTGTAAAGAGCTTGGGAATTTACCACCGACACCTTAATCAGGTCCTGCCTTTTGAGATTGCAGATCGGGGCTTCATCATACAATTATGATGCTCCTGGTGCTTCGTATAATTTCGTGAAGCGGGTATTCCAAATGAACTCGGGCTTGTGTTTGTCGCTGTCTATCAGAAGATTCTCCATCTTTTGTATGTAAACGATTTGCTTGCAATGGTCAAGCGAGAGTTCTCAGAGATCTATGATCCAAAGCGTACTGTCTATAATGATTTCAATGATACATTTCAGCAACTTAAGAAGGAGGCTGAATCCCGTGCTGAGGAAATTAAGAAATCAGTTCAATTTAGTAAGCCTTCGAAAGCTGGTAATGCTAAGAAGCAAGGGCAGGGGCAGAAAGGACTCCTTGATGGAGGAGAGAGCAAAAATAGCGTTGAAGGGGGTAATGGTGATGGGGATGGAGATAACATGAAAGGCCGTGTATCAGAAAATGGTTATTCCAAGAATGGACACATAGGTAATGGAATTTTGACAAAGGATAATAGTGGTGATAGCAAAGATAATGGAAGACCCAATACAGGGGCTTTCGATGTAAGTAAGTTACAAAAGCTTAGAGCTAAAGGCTCTAAGAAAACTGACAATGACGTTAACAAGGCTTCCAAGCCGAAGCCCAAGAAAAAGATCACAAAGAAGAACAGAGTTTGGGATGATTCGCCTAAAGAGCAAAAATTAGATTACACAGATCCAGTGAGTGATAATGTAGTTGAGAACGTAGCTGATGTAGCAGCCGATCATGGTGAGAGTATGATGGACAAAGAAGAAGTCTTCAGCAGTGACAGTGAAAGTGAGGAAGAAGAGAAAACAGTAAAAGATGGTAAGTCTGACCCGAAGAAGAAGAGCTGGTTTTCATCCATGTTCCAAAGGTATTTACTGTTTCCATTTCCTATCACTAAACAAATTCGTTCATTTTTTAGATTTCTGTTACATATTTCTTTGTCTGTATACATATTATTTACACAAATCATCTGAGATGTAGCTTGGTAATTTCTATATGTAGACTTTGGATAAGTCTTAGTGGCACAAACTCTTTTATTTATTTAAGGTACCATCAGTCTTGTTAGCATTTCCCAGGATTGTTTGTGGTATGCAGTGTTCTAACTGGATAACTTCTTGTCATGAATTGTTACTAAATTATTAAACAGCCTCTTCAATTAGAAAAACGTGACTTGAGGTGTGTTAGAAAATGGCCTCAGGTATGCCCTGTATGTTACAAAAGGCCACATCAGTGCTAACGAATAAAACAGACATTGAAAAACTGTAAACATGAGCTACCTTTTCTTTTAGGGAACACATAGAATAGAAGAAAGTGAATCCAAGTGGGGTACTCGTCAGCTTAAACAGATGTAATCTGAAGTGGGTTAAAAGATGACTAAATGTTGTGTTTTGTATTGGACTTTATGTTTTTTTTTTTCTAAAAATCTAATATCAGATTGTTATCTCTATGTTTGATTTGTTGCTTCTCAATTGGGAGTAATGTGCTTCTCTCTGATTTCAGTATTTCTGGGAAGGCAAGCTTGGAGAAGGCAGATCTGGAACCGCCCCTCAAAGCTCTAAAGGACAGGCTTATGACCAAGAATGTGGTATGCATTTGGTGCTTATTTTTTTATAAAATCCATATACTTGTGGCACATATTGTTTTCAATGACACATACACAGGAGGAGGAAATTTTATTTGTGAATGAAAATCACTGTTGTCAATAAAAATAATTAATTTAGTTCATTTGTGTCCTTTGAATGTGTGCAAATTTGTTATGATGGTTTATTGTTATGATTGTGCAGGCTGAGGAAATAGCCGAGAAGCTTTGTGAGTCAGTGGCAATAAGTCTTGAGGGTAAAAAGCTTGCTTCTTTTACGAGGATCTCTTCAATTGCACAGGTATGTTAAAGAATCTTAAATTTACTGTCAACAGAAACCCTCTACTTTTTTTCTTATTTTTTTGTTTACTCAAATGAACTAACTTGATTACTGATAGGCTGCAATGGAAGAAGCTCTTGTTCGTATTTTAACCCCCAGACGCTCAATTGACATTCTGAGAGATGTCCATGCTGCTAAGGAACAAAGGAAGCCTTATATTGTGGTCTTCGTTGGGGTCAATGGAGTTGGGAAATCTACCAACCTTGCAAAGGTCAATTACTCTTATGTGCTACTCTTTTGATCTTTCTCATTATATTATCTTGTCAAAGAACTAATTTCATGTTTCATTCTCCAGGTTGCTTATTGGCTTCAACAGCATAAAGTTAATGTCATGATGGCTGCTTGTGACACCTTTCGTTCTGGAGCAGTTGAGCAATTGAGGACACATGCTCGTAGGCTTCAGGTATATTTTAGTGGCCCAAACGTTTGGGCTACGATGTTACATGAACGTATATCTGATACTCAGAACTGATTTCGATTATCTATTCTGTTAGATTCCAATTTTTGAGAAGGGCTATGAGAAAGATCCTGCAATTGTTGCTAAGGAAGCCATTCAGGAGGCCAGCCGCAATGGTTCTGATGTCGTTCTTGTTGATACAGCTGGTCGAATGCAGGTAATTGATCCTTTATGTTGAAAAGTTGATATTGTGCATTTAAAAGATAATGTCACATCTTTTATTTTTATTAGTTTAAAAAGCATTGATTTCGTCGACGTTGTTAAAGTTGCCTAGTCTTAGTGATGAGTATTATTTTTACAGGATAATGAACCATTAATGAGAGCATTGTCAAAGCTTGTATATGTTAACAATCCGGATCTGATCCTCTTTGTTGGCGAGGCACTTGTGGGCAATGATGCAGTCGATCAACTATCAAAATTCAATCAGGTTCGACTTATACAATGGTTCTAATGTTACAATTACAAATTAATACTATCATGATTGAACATTCCCCCTGCTTCCTTGCAGAAACTCGGTGACCTTTCACCATCCCCCAATCCTAGGTTGATTGATGGAATATTGCTCACTAAGTTCGACACTATCGATGACAAGGTATAAACTAGCAAGTCTTGGTAGTTCTCACTTGTATAGCTTTTATAGCTCTAATTCATTTGCATTGATGCTTGGGGGGAAATAAATAATGTAGGTTGGTGCTGCGCTTTCTATGGTCTATATATCTGGATCTCCTGTCATGTTCGTCGGGTGCGGACAGTCCTATACAGATTTGATGAAGCTTAATGTGAAGACTATTGTGAAGACTCTTCTTAAGTGATCATATGTTCTTGCATGCTATTGTTAGGCCTTTAGTGTGCCTTCTACTGTTGGATGTGGTTTTGTCTCTGGATAATCTGTGTACTATGATTGCAGTGAATTTGAAGAAGTCGTTTTCTTTGTGAATCTACTTGATTGTAACACTTATTAGTGAGTGAAAGAAATAAAGATTATTCGGCTATTGATATTGCAAGAATTCAAACACGGAGACTTTCATTACGAATATTCTGACTCCACTGAAGCTAATGTGTGTGATTTAAAACTTGGATTGCTAACGAGATCATTGACTTAAAATTGAACTGAACGACCACTCTTTTCGCGGCAAACTGTTTTCTCAACTCCGATTTACAAGGCGGAAATTGGTTCAAATTAGTTCGAAATGATCAATATTTGAGTTGATAAAAAATAGGTTAATTTATTTTTCGATTCCTACACTATCGCTTAATTTTTTAATGGCCCATATAATACTATCTCGTTTTTTCACACATGCCTCAGCCCATATACTATCGACCAGCATTAAAACGACCATTGGCTCTTAATACTAAACCAAAGATGTATATTTTACATACTCAAAATGTAACCTCATACTTTTCTTCTTTTAACACCCACTCTACCTCCACCTCTCCTAAACTTGCAATTCTAAACTTTCGACCACACAACCCTACACATTCTTTCTTCTTCAATACACCTTACCCTACCCCACCCCACTATCCCCCCACCACCCCCACCATCACACACAACCACCTCCTTTCCCCCATCCTCCGTCTTCCCCACCAATCCCAAATCCACATCAAAGTTGACAACTTTATGAAATCTTTGAGTAATTCAACTAGTATTAATCAACAACTCCAAATTATGTTGCCTAAAATGACTTTTTCAATTAATCAAAAACTTGAATTTGAGGTGAAAAATGAGTTATTCAATTGACCAAGAACTCCAAATTGAGAAAAATGGATCAATTTACTTTAATGCTCCTGAAGTTGGTGTGTTTTATTGTAAATGGAAGAAAACATTTATGGTTTAGACTCTTCAATTTTTAGTTTCTCCATCCTGTTGCACGTGTGTTTTGCAGCCATGGTGTCACATATCTTTTTAACTGATATGAGCCTTCATTGTATTCTCATATCATGACAGTAATTCTACCTTCGTTTTTATTGTATGACGACACTTTTGTTATTGAATGATCAATTATGGGGTTGTGGGGTGGTGGGCAAGTGTGTAGTTTTATGATAAAAAGGCAGTTAAAAAGTTTTAATTTTTATTTAATTACGTAAAATATTTCCTACGCTTTTAGCAGATTGCAAAATACCATTTCAAGGTAGAATTCAATAAATATGCGACTTTAATCATACTAAAAAGAACAGACATAAGATGCTTAATTTCAACTAAAAAATTAATAAACGATATTATAGTAGAAACCAAAAGTGAATTAGCCTAAAAATAAGAATATAAAGATATTGGAAATTGCCTATAGTTCAAAATAATCAACATTTGAGTTAATTATAAAAGAATGTAAAACCATTAATAATTAAGTCAATTTATATTAACACCTAGTCAATGGTTATTGTTAAGGATTTAACCTCAAATAATATTTGAAGATGAGGCTAATATTATGAAAAACCCTTGATTAGTAGTAGTATGAGCCATATCAAGAAAAAATGAAGAAAACTTTATCCCAACCCAATAAAGAATATGACATGAAACGGTTCATTCCATCAATTATTTTCAAAACAGAATTAATTATCTCTAAATACACAATTCAAAATTTCAAAATGAGCCTTAAAATTGGGTAACTTTATTTGTTGTTCTAGTCTTCTCCACCTTTATAAACTCTTATTTAAGAGTCAACTATTCTCTACCATTTTTTCATTTAAGTTTTTATTGTATTACTCTACATTTTCATGGCAAGCTTAGTTCCACGTTTGGTGTTTGTTCTTTTTCTTCTCTTTTCTTTCTCTCAAGCAAGAGAATTTTGGCTAAAAGGCAAACATAACTCCTGGAAAATCCCTTCTTCCCCAGATGAATTTACTAATTGGGCACGTAAACTTCGTTTCCAAATTGGAGATTCTATAGGTTTGTCATAATTCCATCATGTTTTTATCTAACAAATGCTACCTTTTTCATTAAATATCATTATGTTTTGATTGTAATATACTATTATAGTTGCCTTCATATATATTTAACAATCGATAGAAAGTAATACTCTGATTCGACTTCAAATATTCTTTCATTTTGACCGTCTTTTTTATGATTATTTCTTAAACGACGTTGAGGTCTTTTTTATACACCAGAACCTCTACTTTATGTTGCATAAATTATACTCCGTATATACAAATTTAAAGAATTATTTTTAACTAAGGAACTTTTATTATTTGTGATAGTATTATATTAGTATGATGGGTAAAATAAAATAAAACTATGTTACAAATAAACAAATGTTCATTATTTACATGTTATCAAATATACAGTAGGTCATTCGAATAAAAATAAAGTAAATAGTATGATCTCGATTTTCATTATTAACGTACTTTGTTATTTCTCATACATTTTGTATCCATGCATGTCTAAACAGTTATGGAGTATGATTCAAAATCAGACTCAATTCTTGAAGTGAATGAGCAAGACTACAAGGATTGCAACAAAGCCAATCCAATTAAATCATACCAAGATGGCAACACCTCAATTAATCTCAATAGGTCTGGTTGGTTCTACTTCATTAGTGGAGGTGATGGTCATTGTGAAAAGGGGCAAAAATTGGCTATTGAAGTCTTGAATGCAAAACATGCAATGTCTCCGACGCCGTCGTCCGAGGGTTTTGGTGGTGCTCCGGGGCCGGCTCCAGTTGCAACTTCAAAGGCTAGTGATACTCTTGGATTGAGGATGACTACTAGTGGAATATTTATGGCTTGTCTTTGGTCTTTTTTGGTCATGGTAACTTCGGTCTAATTAGCTTTATTTTAAGAAGTCAATAAATTATATCATGCATACTTGGACTGACGAGCGGTGTCTCATTTCATCACTTATCTATCCACTCTTTCTTTAATAAATATGTATGGATATTTGGACTAATTATGTTTACATTTAAAATTATCATTAACGTTTACAAATACATAGCATTCTAACAATGAAAGAACTCAATGCTAATTTGCTAACATATGTACAATGTTTTGTTGTCCTTCATTGTCTAAAAATACTTGAATAAAAAATCAAATTATCATCGATTTGAATGGTATCAATTATATAAATAACATTCATAAAGAAAAAGTAAAATATTAAATAATAATATTACATTGAATATTTTAATGCACGTAACATCTTATTTATGAACACTAAAAGCATTCATAAATGGAATTAAAGTTTTATCAAGAAACAACAGAATTGTAAAACTATTTTTGTTATTCAGCCAACCCCCTTCACTCTGAAAACATGTACGGAGTATTAATAGAGTTCAGTTTTCCATCAACCAACTTTAACCTTCAACAGTTCAACTTATATTTTCCCCAACCATAATTTGGTATGCGTCGCTGCTCATATCGATGAAAGCTGTATTAAGACGAGTTTTTCACCACCCACTCCACCAATGTCGAGACACCAAATCCTGTGGCAGCTTTCTTCTTATCGTTCCAGACAGGGCCAGCCAAGTCGATATGCATCCACTCTACCTTCTCATCTACAAACTGCAAATACAGTAGAGCTAGATATCAGATATCTGAATTCTGAACCAAGGAGGTGGTCATTTTTAGTTAAAGCTGCCCATCAATATTTGAAAGGAGTATAAAACAACACATGTTACAAGGAAGCAATCATATGGGGAACCATAGTATCAGGCTATCAGCCTGTGGAGGACACGGAGTTGGCACAAAAATCTTCAAAGTTGCTATTGCGGAATTATATTAAGAACACAGAAAGGTAAACGATAGGTACGTGAATCTATTAGGCATTAAAAAAAAAACGTATTATAGGATCCCAATAAATTAGTATAGTTGCAGACACTATCAGATTATTCATGATCATGTCATCAGCCAGCATGGTAACATCCTTTTTTTAATGAACGAATTGGCAGGAGTGAGAGCTTCAACTAAAATGCAGAATCAGTGGATGTCATATAGTGATGAAAATATATAATATCTGATCAAGACATCTTACCTGTTTCAGGAAAAGAGCAGCAGTAATAGCACCTCCTTGACGACCACCAGTGTTAACCATATCAGCTACTCCAGATTTCATGCCCTCCCAATAGCTATCTTCCATAGGCATCCTCCAAAGTTTTTCACCAGCAGCCTCTGAAGCAGAAATGACCTCCTTCGCCAGGTTGTCACTGGGTGTAAAGACACCTGTTTCCATAACATCAGAGGCGTTTACATCAATTTTTTCCTTCTTTTAGAAAATGCACAAGGGATACTTATACAGATGGAAATCATGTGTCGAGAAAAAAGTCCTACAATGTACCTGCTATTGAGGGTCCAAGTGCAACTACGCAAGCGCCAGTCAATGTAGCAAGGTCAACAATCTGCACACTCATCAGACATATTAAGATGGAGCCTCCTAATAGGAGAAATAAAAATAAATAACTCAAGAAAGAACAAGAAAAGAGGAGTCTTCAAAGAGCGTGTAAAGAACATTATCGAGAATCTCTTTTGACGAATGACGACTATATCGGAGGTCGTTGTACGGCATCTCATGAAGCAAACAATGGATTTTTTTTCTTTGTTTTCTTCTGCTCAGAGTAATTTTTTAGAGGGTAAACTAAATATAACCTATTTGCAAATAGTGGTCTAAAACTAAGATGAATCATATCTAATAACCTAAGCTTTGAAGTTTGAACTTGACTCAAAAAGTTATTCAAAATCACGGTTTTCACTATACACATTCCCAGAGGAAGAATTGTCAATTAACTATTTTTCCATCACAAAGAAAAGGGTTGGTGAGGGAGGGTGGCAAAGACACGAGGCTTACTAATATGAGGGGAAAAAGATGGTACCTTCTCAACACCTTGATTACAAGCATAAACCAAAGCATCTGCAAGTGTGAGCCTTCCCTCAGCATCTGTGTTGTTAACCTACAGAGGACTCAACACAGAGAATTAGTCACAGAAAACAAACAAGTGACTGAGTAGACAATAACTTATAATGCAACAAGCTTGCATTTATCACAGAACAAAATTATATCATAAATTTTAAAGAAAATGCCAAGAAGGAAGTTTATGGGGAAACAATCTGAAAGCAATTCTCTCAAGGATAAAAAGTGAAAAAGATGGGCTATTCCACATACAATGACCAAAAAATTTACCTCGATTGTCTTCCCATTTGAAGCCGTGAGAATGTCTCCTGGCCTCATACCTGTCCCACTTATCATATTCTCACAAGCTGCAACCACAAAATGGACCTGCAACGGCAATACTTGTTACTGATGCATTCCAAGGGACCAAGACCTTTGCTCAAGCAACGAAAGAATGGGAACATAATAAACAACATATCAAGTAACCTCCACTCCAGGAGGTTTGATCTGTGCAAGAGCTTTTGCAGCACCTAAAACAGCTGCCGCACCTCCCATATCAAATTTCATAAGCTCAATTGAACAACCAGGGCCGGTTTTAATGTTATAGCCACCACTGCAAACAACATAACCAAGAATGGAAACTTTTATAAAAACCGAGTTTCAAAATATTATCTTTCAATTAAATACTGTAGGGAGAATTAGATATTGGTCATCACCTGTCAAATGTCAATCCCTTTCCAACTAAAGCCAACTTAGTTTTAGCTGGTCCACCAGGCGGCTTGTAACACAAATGAATGAAATATGGAGGATTATCTGAAGCTGCAGCAACACCTAAATAGGAGCCCATTTTTAGATCTTTGCACTGCTCCAAGTCCAATATTGTTGCAGAGAAGACATCACTGTGAAGAGAAGCAATGTTTTTGGCCTCCTCAGCCATAACAGCTGCAATAATTTAGGCAATGAAATGTAAGCACAACTAGTAGATTTTGAAGAGCACAAGAACTATATATCAACTAAAGGTAACAAGTCTACTTTAAGCTGACTCACAAATCCTGAGAAACCAGGGAAAAAAAAGAACGAGGAGCACGAGAGCAAATCAAACTAGACTACTAACCAGGGGTGAGTACATTCGCAGGTGCATTTACAAGCTCTCTCCCGAAAATCACACCAGCACAAACATCTTCTGCATACTTGAGTTTCTTTTCTATCTCAGGTCCTGTTCCAAGACCCAGAATATCCACAGATTTTAAAGCTGGTTTCTTAGACTCTGACTTGAACCTGCTATCTTCAAATATCCCCAAGACAGTTCCTAGAAAATTTAATACAACCAGAAAGTTCGATCAACTGTCATACGCATGCAGATAATAACAATCTCTAGGTTAAGTCAACTAAACAAATTGAAAGATTATTACCAGTGGCAATGGCAGAAGCAGTGATAAGCTTTATTTCTTCAGACAATGCACCAGGAGAAGCCAGAGCAACTGCAACATTACTTGCCTGGGCAGACTTTGCAGCTGCAGCGACCACTTCACCAAGACTACGGTAAGCAGTAGTAGGTGATGCTGCAGACCCTAGTCCATATAAACCAACTCTTTTGGAGCCAAGTCCTGGAAGTCTAAGAACTGTGGATTGTCCAGCTTTACCAGAAAAATCCTCCTCCAACGAAGCCTCTAACAACAATCCACCTAAATGAGAATCCAATTTCTGCAATATAGGATTTTGAAACTTTGAATTCTCATCCTTCGCCATGTCTTTCTCTGTAACACCTACTGCCAGTATATCTCCCTTCCATTCCACCAAATCAACCTCTTTTGCAGCAAAAGATATCTAACATCAACAACAAAAAACAAAACCGTAATAAATCAGTTGAAAACAACATCCAAATACAGCAAATGACGTTAATATCAATTATGCAAGTCTTCCAATAAAAAACCCGCTATAACACGATCACTCCAAATTTCATTCAGATACACGTAAAAGATTCAATAGTAACCTTATGGAAAGGCAACAGTAAGGACTAAATTCCGTATGATCAAAACTCAACGACAAACCAAGAATGATCCCACATACTTATCATTTCAACTGCAACATCTACGTAGAACAGAAATTACTGATAAAATTATTGTCTCCACTGTAATTATGTAAGCAGATACGAACTAGAAGCTCAGCAAACACGGACACACATAATCACTGATACAATCTTGCTCCAATGAAACCTCTTTCAGTACCAAAAAAAAAAAAATCTTTTGTGGGATCTCCACAATTTACATAAAACAAATACTGAATTCCCAAGAAAGAAATCTAAGAAGCCGAAAAAACAGCAATGAAGTCAACAGTCAGAGTCAGACACCACAAAGCTAAAGAATCGTTTATTCAAGCTTGCTCTAATGAAATCTCTCTCAGTACATAAAAATCCAATTTTTTTGAGGGATCACCACAATCTACATAAAGTTTGAATTCCCAATAAAAAATTCTAAGAAGTCAACAAACTGAAAGGAAGTCAACAGTCAACCATACACCACAAAACAAGAAACTAAAAAAATCACTAATCTCACACAAATAACAAAATAAACTGAATCAATCACTATATGAAAATTCTATGAAAAGGGTATCAAGATCAGACCTTTGGGAGCTCAAATTTGATTCAAACATGCTCTAATTAAATCTATTTCAGTTCATAAAAATCCAATCTTTATGTGTATACACCATAATCTACATAAACAATTATCCAATTAAAACAAACAAAATTAAGAAGTCAACAAACTGTAAGAAAGTCAACAGTCAAACACTCAGACAAACCAAAAAACTAAAGAAGCCACTGATCCTACTCACACAAATAAACTACATACACCCCATACTCAATAAAACTCGACTCGTTTATACTAAAAGACTCTTAAGATTAATAAACTATATACACCCCATACTCGTTAAAATTCAAAACTAAAATTAATAAACTACATACCCCAATACTCATTAAAACTCGACTCGACTCGTTTATAGTAAACGATACTATGATTAATAAACTACATACACCATGCTCATTAAAATCAGACACGTTTATAGTAAAAAGGTATTAAAATTAATAAACTACATACACCCAATACTCGTTAAAACACGACTTTTTATAATAAAAGGGTATCAAGATTAGACCTTGATGAGCTGAATTTGATTAGGATGAGTGAGACCAAGAGTGGCTTTGGCAATAGAGTGAGCCATTCTTCTTGTTGCTCTACTAGAACTTAGGGGTGAAACAGCAAATCCAATATTCCAAGAGGGTCTAAAATGCAATTTAGCAAAATATGAGGATGAATAAGAAGAAGAAGTTGATGTTACTAGAGAAGCAAATGCAGTTGTGGTTAGTCTAATGGAAGCCATTGAAGTGAGTGAATTATTGTCTATTTATATGTGCATTTGGTGTATAGTTGAAAAAATGGATTGCTTTTAACAAGAAGCTGTAAAGTTTCATTGTTTTGTGGGGCTTACTCTGAACTGGTTATACACACACCAAAACAAGAAATGAACACGATGAATTACTATTTTACCCCCGCCGAGTTTCTACCAGGAGAAATGTTTAATTGTCATGTGAAAACAAAACAATTTTTAACATTAGACAAAACAAGCGAATTCGCTTTGTACTAAAACAAACATGTTCAATTGCTTATTATTAAACAAACATTGACATTACTTTGTTTAATTACGAACACGACTTACAACATACTTTCCTTACAACATAAACGAATTGGTAGTTTGTCATGACCTGTTGATCAACTAAAAATGATCGGGCTGACCATAAGCTCAATACGTATCATATTTAAACACCACTAAAAACGACCGTCAATCATGTCGAATAATGTTATCATTTAACACCAATTAACATATTTGAGAAATATTAGCACAAATTCGAAATACACAACATTAATTATTAATTATTGAAATTATCAAAATTCAAATTATTAACATTAATTATCAACATTCACTAATTATCAAAATTCAAATTATTAACATTCAAAATTATTAATTAATAAATAGTTATCAACATTCGAAATTATAAAAATGGAAACATGAAAATTAAAAATTATTAACATTCTATAATTAATATTACAAATTCATAATCGACGTATGTAATAGCAGAATATGTTTAGTTGAATAAATTATTATTTACATGAGGCAAGCTAGAATAGATAATTCGCTTTGTTGTATATAAACAATAAGAGACATTGGTTTCAGATACAAACATATGTTAATTGGCTTATTTTGTTAATCATTTGGAAAAATTGATCGATGAATCTAAAATTTACCAATATCTCATTGCTTCTAAAATTCGTGTAATTATTTCATATTTCTTACCATTTTGACCATATTTTATATTTCCTCGTAACGTTACTATTTTACCATATATTTTATATCGATAATCTAAAATTAACCATATTTTTATATTAACATATTTTATCATAACCTAAAATTTTATCATATTTCATAATTTCATCATACTCTTATCATAATCATATATTTCATATCATTTAATCATAATTTTGCTAATATTTCATATAATTTTATTGTTTTATAACCTAAAATTTCATAATTTTATACTTCATATTTCATATTCAGTTTCATATCAAGCATTTTCTGTTAATAATATATAGTTTTATAATTTCATAATTTCATATTTCATAATAATTTCATAATTTCATAACATTTCATAATTTCATTGTTTAATCATAATTTTAACTATACTTATATTTTTGTTTAACTTATTTATAATTGTTCGATATGTCATATTTTACGATTTCATAATCTAAAATTAACTATATTTTATAATATTAACATTATTTTATCATAACTCAAAATTTTATCATATTTCATAATTTCATAATTTAATATCATAACTCTATATATTTCATTGCTTAATCATAATTTAAAGATATTTTCATAATTTTATCATACTTGACCATATCTATTATATTTCATAATTCGCCAATGTCAATAATTTAATATATAATTCATAAATTGATACTATTAAATACACAATTCATTACATTTTATCTCAATTTAATAACCATTCTCATTACACTTTAATAAATGCAAGCATTATTGTACCAAGAATCATTGCTTTTTGAATTCCGCTTTTGTCAGATACCATAAAATAATTCGTTGTCATATAACTAACAAATGTCAATTCGTTGTCATTCAGACGCTATTAGGTTGCTTGCTTGGACATGTCGTCGACTGATGCTTATTACACAACAAACGAATTTTGTGTGTTTGTTCGATAACGAAAGAGCATGGTATTGGGCTTTGTTTGTTTATGTAAACACAATGAACGAATACAAGTTTTACTAAATAAATTAATTACATAAAGAATAACTTAAATAATTAATTACATAGATAAATACCCTTGTTGCAAGAATTTAATTAAATATATTCACATACTAATGAAATAAATAACTAATTACATAAAAATAAAATAATTAATTACATAAGAATGAATTAAATAGTAATCTATGTTAAGAAATAAATAATGAATATATTAGAAATACAAAATTGAACATAATTGAGAAATATTAACAATTAGAGAAATATTAAAATAATCTGACAATTAAATATCTCAATTAATACATATAATTTCAATAATTTCATAATATTTAAGACATAATCCTTCAATCTTAATATGAAAAAGAAAGTTTACAACATAATAATTTCGGGGATGGTAAGGCAGAATCAATAATAATGGTTTCAAAAATCACTTGGAATTAACAATACTTGATAATTAATACATACTTCATAACCGAATCCCAACAAATAATTGTCTCGCTTATTGCCTAATAATCATTTCTAATTCGCCGTTTAACAATAATCATGGAAAGCTCAATTCGGTTGTTAATAACAACCACGATTTAATTGCCATGACTAACAATCACGGGATTCAATTGCCAGTATTATCATTTTTATGAATTAATTATTCAATACTTCTTACGTAAGTAATTAATTCATTTGGGCGTAATTAAATATTTAATTGCCTTATGTAATTAATTCATTCTTAATGCAATTAATTATTTAATATTTCTTATATACTTAATTATTTAATTCATCTTTTATGTAATTAAATATTTAATTGCCTTATGTAATTAATTCATTCTTATGCAATTAATTATTTAATATTTCTTATATACTTAATTATTTAATTCATTCTTATGTAATTAAACATTTAATTATCTTATGTTAATTTATTTTATTCTATAATAATTATTTTATTAATTAATTATTTCATATTTCTTATATAATTAATTATTTAATTCATTCTTCATACATAAACAACAGCACATCACGCTTATTATCTAACAAACACAAAGTAAATTCTCATTATCAAGGCAGAATAAGCATTTAATTCGCTTATTGTATAATAAGACTTAATCACCTTCGGCCAGATATATTTATAAACGTAGTTTATTTATACATTGAAAAATTGCTTACACAACAAACATTAGACATACTGGGTTGTTACACAACAAGCACGGGCATAATTCGCTTGTTACACAACAAGCATGAGACACTGCCATACACAACAAAGCATTTAATAATTCGCCATTCAAAAGTAAATAGTCATTTCAATGCTCACAAGCATCGCTTGTGTGTATATTGTCAGCCTCGCTTAGCTTCTAGTGGGGTACATTTTTCAATTTTACCTCCAACAATCACGTCATTCGCTTATTTTTTGGCTGATGTTCAATCTGGGCGTGACGCCCGCACTCTGGCCATTATCAACGCGTAGACATGTCTGAAATAAGGCCGATCTGCCATACCACTCCTGGGCCAAGATACAAAATTCTCACACCCGATTCAACAATAATTATTGCCGCCAGTGATTAACCACGCTACATACGCAGTGACGCACCGCAGCTGAATCCTATATTCATCGAGATGCTCGTGACGTGCCATTCGTTTATTATAGTTACGAACGATTGATCAAGATTTTTGATCTACTAGATAAATATTTATATTGATAATCAAAATGAAACAATACAACTAAACTGAAGTAGTTAAAAAGAAAAGATTTGAACATTTATGAAGATTGTGAGTAGAAAAAAGTGAACAAGGTCCATTTGAAGTAAAAAAAGTATCGTTCCATCTCAATCGGATATTCGATTGCTCATTCTTTTCCGAATCAAACCCAACTACTTGATACTTTTTCGAGTCTAATTTACAGCACCTCAAAATCCAATATTCAACGGATCATTTGTTAAGTAGAATCCAAATTTTCCAACTTAATACTATTTCGAGTCTATTTTACATAAAAAATGGTGGGTTCAAATTTGAAAGCAGAAGCAATGAAGCTGATGGATAAAAGGACTGAAATTGAAGCAGAAATGAATAATATTATTCACCGCCTCACTCAACCTGGTGGACCTGGTCTCTCTGGCAACCTTGTGGATTCTCAGGTAATTGCAAATTAACATGGTATCAGAGTCAGCCCGTTAATAATATTACTTGTGGTCTAAGTGAATCGGGTTATACGAGGGTATTAAGATAGTTCATATAATTAAGACGTTTCGGGTGAATTAATAAGTTGTGACCACTACCCCTATGACTACTTTGTTTTAGAATGAGACATATGAATTATTACAGCACCAACCCCAACATATATTGTGTCATGTTGAGAAACGGGGTTTTTTAAGAATGTAGTACTACCCACAATTTAATTTAACTGGAGGTTGAGTAACATGTTAAGAAGATTCAATTTTGACTTAAGGGTGTGTTTTTTTTTGGTACCGAATTGGAATTGAAATGGAATTGGAGTAAACTTTATACTGATTTCAGCATATAAGTATGTGTGAGTGTGTTATATTGAAAAAATGGGGTGTTTTAAGAATATGTGATAGTTTGATACTACCCACATTTTGATTTAACTTGATGTTAAGTGTTAATTAATCTGTTACGAAGATTCAATTTAGTACTCTAAATTAGTGCTCCTTCGGTTTAAAAATTTAGTGTAGTATTCAATTTGGACTCTAAATCTGTTGAGTAGATTCGTATTGCTATGCGGATTTAAAGTACAGTATGATATGAAATTATGAATAATGTTGAAGTTACATTTGATTAGAGAATCATATTACAGTAATACAGTTATTGTTGTGCTGAAGATTTGAAATAACTTGATAATCTTTTGGTAATAGGGAATATTGTGAAATATTAGAATTTTGTGCTTACCTCTCTATGTGTGTAATGTGCGTGTGCAGGGATTTCCTAGGACAGATATTGACATTTCAAGTGTGAGAGGCGATCGCGGTAGACTTGATGGTAATGTTCAGTGTAAATGTTGTGTGAGTTTATTCATTTTGGGATGTCTAATATGATTGTTTCTTTTCAAGTAAAGAAGGATAATGATATTGGTATTAATGGATAAATTAGAGTTTGTTGAGGTGTTTCTCCTTGGTTATAAAAGATAGCATTCTTTGTTATGTATCTAGTATGGTTATATAAGTAGCTATAAAGATTGTTACATCTCCTTAAAACAGAAATATTTATGGCTTCGATTGGTAGTTCGTAGTGGTAAGGGTGTTGATGCAGGCATGCTGTGCATTAAGGGCACGGTAGCGTTAAATTACCTATGGAATCTGGAGTCTGATTAAATTTTGGTAAGAGTTTGATTCTATGCTGAATAGAGAAATTAAAGTGGGTGCAAAATTGTTTAAGCTGTTTATCCCGCATGATAGTTATTATCTTTCTAAAGCTATTCTCTGTGTATTAGTTGGCCAGGTAAATACCTTTATACAAGGATCAACATGATTGTGCGTTGGACAGATAATGGAGACACTATATGTTCTTAATTCCTTTTCATGTATAGATAAGTTGACATCTTGGTTTTAGGTGCATCCTACAGATAGAAGTCGTAGAACTGTCTGGAAAGATTTTATATAAGTAATTGGTGTCGTGTTCTTATAGCAGACCGCACTTAGTGGGATAAGGATTGGTTTGGTTTGGTTCTGTTTAATTGATGTTTGTATATCTCCATTATGCTCACATAGTTTTAATCTTGAACTGCAGAGCTGCGCAATGATCACAAGAACATCACAGAAAAGATAAACCAACACATTGAACTACTGCATTCTGCCAGGATTTCACCTAAACCTAGCTTTGTCAGAGGATCAGGTAGTCCTTTATTGGACCTGCCTTGAAATATAAAAATGTATCGAAGTAGTTATGCTTTGGAGTTCTGCATACAAGACTTTTTACCAAAACATAGTTTTATAAAAGCTTGCGTAAGGCAAACAAGGTGCAAACTGCAAACAAGCTTGCATTTGGAGCCTCATGTTGTTTCCTGATTAGAATAAGGCTCAACCAATCACTCTTAAATAAGCAAAACTCTGTTTGTCAATGTTCTCTTTGCTGAAGTTTGGTTTATAGTTTCACCTGCTTCATTGAAGTTTATCACATAAGTATATCTTCTACAGAACTAATAGGCAAAATATAAAAATTTGTGTTCAGATTCTGGAAGCCATGAGTAGCATAAAAAATTATAGGCTATAAATCATTTAGTGCAAAATCTCATTATCTACTAGTTCTTTCCCCATTCACTTCATGCTCACTAGTGCAATACTTGTATTTCTTCCTAGGTCATGTGGAGAATTCACTTGATGCGAAATCTGTTTCTTCAAGTGTTGGACCATCCGTAGCTGGTGGTACTGCTTCTGCGATGGATGTTGATGTTGTAGTCAGCAGACCTTTCGCCTTGGTCGATGAAATAAATGAGGCGTCCCCAGCAGCAGAAGACGGGCTTCAACTTGGAGACCAAGTTGTGAAGTTTGGCAGTGTGGAATTTGGTGAAAATTTACTGCAAAAGCTAGCCGCCGAAGCTCAGGGAAATCAAGACCGTGAACTTTCTGTGGTGGTCATCAGGCAAGGTGTCCGAGTTAACATAACCATGACACCAAGAGCATGGGGTGGGCGCGGCCTTCTCGGGTATGTTAATGGTCATTCTCCTTTGATCTCCATCACTCAGTTTTCCGTTTTCAAATTAAACCCAATGGGATTATTAGTTAATTTTGTTGCCGAGTGATTTCTGTTTGAATTGATAAAATCTAGTTAGCAGTTAAACCAAAACCAAGCCAAGCCTTATTCCACTAAGTGGGGTTGGCTATATGAATACATCTTATTCCTCTGCTACCACGATTTCTAATAACATAACATCTTTATCGGTTTATGCAGTTGCCATTTTCGAATGTTGTAAGGCCTCATGCAGCTGCTGCCATGCCATGATGAATGAATGAGGCTGCAAATTTCTGCAAGCTAATTCTTGGTTCAGTTTGCTTTATTTGTAGATTTCAATTCCTATGTTGTAGACTTCTAGTACTTGATGTGTTATCTTGACATAGTTTTGACTTTTGAGACAGTTTCCTGAATGTTTGGTACTATATTGGTGAAAGTTGCTTCTGATGAATTATCAAACACTATACTTTGATTTATGCATCTTGAATATTAATAACAAACTCAAATATGAAACTTGACGGATGATGAACAATCAAACACTTGACAAAATACTTGATATGTATCCTTTAAAGGATTTTAACTTCGCTTGATATTTATCAAGTCGAATTGAATATTATATTTGTTGGGTTTTATTTGTCAAATCGAACGTACAAATAAATGTCATGCCCAGTTAAATCCTTCTCGAGTATAAATTTGAACTTTTCATGTATTAATACATATTAATATATTGCTATTTAATGCTCGTACAATGTATATTTCTCATATGTAATAAAATATTGAATATTCTAACATACTATTAACACATATTATTAATCGAGTCTAATATTTGTCGAGTCTGTTTTTTATTTCGAAATCAATCAAGCTTAAAATTAAGATTTGAGACTCGATTTGAATCATCGAGTCGAACATGTCAAGACTATATCAACCAAAATTCAAGCTCGGTCTGTCTTACAAAATTTATAAAACCACCCCAACTATTTCCTAATATTTACAAAACCACCCCAACAAATTCCTTTAACTATATTCTTGAAATTCATCAAAAATCAGGAAAAAAAAATGCAGAAAGCAGCACAAACATGGTTTTCAGGTGGACCAAGCAATGATCTGCAGAAGACAACCTCCCTTGTTGCAGATTGGAACTCATACGCCGCCTCACAAGATGAAGACGCCGCCGTTTCCGACCCTGGATTTGATCTTGAAGCTGCTGTTCGTACTGCAAATGATACAGTATCTGGTACTTTCAGCGTGTAAGTGTGTATGGATTTTGTATATAAAAATGCCATTTTTGTTGTTTGTTGGTTTTTTTTTTCGGTTTATGTTTGAATTTTGAGAATCGGGTTGCTCATAGAATTTGTAATAATTTTTTTTTATCATTATGCTACTTTCAGCGTGTAAGTGTGTTTGGATTTTGTATATAAAAATGCCATTTTTGTTGTTTTTTGGTTTTGTTTTGGGTTTTTGTTTGAATTTTGAGAATTGGGGTGCTTGTAGAATTGAGAATAAATACCATTTTTGTTTTTTTTTTTTGGTTTTATGGTTGAATTGAGAATAAAGTTTATCATTATTGTTTTGTGTGTTTATAAATACCATTTTGTTATTTTTTGTTTTGTGTTTGATTTAGCAGAATTTTGTTGCTCATAGAATTGATAATAAAGTTGATCACTGTGGTATTTTGTGTGTATGAATACCATTTTGTTGGTTTTTTGGGTTTATGTTGGATTTTTCTGAATTGGATTGTTCATAGAATTGGGAATGAAGTTTATTAGTTTTGGTTTTTTGTATTTATAAATACCATTTTGTTGTTTTTTGGTTTTTTGTTTGATTTTTCAGAATTGGGTTGCCCATAAAATTGAGAATGAAGTTTATCATTGTGGTATTTTGTATGTATAAATACCATTTTGTTGTTTTTGTGTTTTTGTATGGTATTTAAATTTTTGTCATATATTCAGTAATTTGCTTGATTAGAAATGTGTTTACTGAAAATGCAAAATTTATTGCCATGATTGGAATTTCATGGTGTTAATTGGCGATTCTGAGATCTGACTATGATCTACCAAGTTGCTGATATGCGTTGTCGATGTTTTGTAAGTAGAGAAAGGCATGTTGTGGGGGGTTGATCTACCATATTTAGCTGATCATTGATCACATTTATGATGGTAATTTACATAAATATGGACACAATTTCTATACAAGTTTGTGGTTGGTCATGATGTTTTAAGGCGTCTATTTGGTACTTGAAGGTAGTGATAGCTATTCTATAGATATGGTTATTGCAGTTCAACCTCGCACTCTTTGTTGCATGTCATGACAATTCTTGATCCAAACAGAGTTCCGAATTGTCTAAATTGATGTGTTTTAATTCTTATGTTTAAGCAATACGTAACTGAACGAAGCAATACTGA
>JADFUC010001319.1:0-130104 GCA_019722365.1 Lithospermum erythrorhizon | reverse complement strand
TTGAAGTTACGTATTGCTTAGTCAACACAAAAATACCAACAAATATCATTAGGCTATTAAGTCATTAGTATTGTTTCAACATTCAACACATTCTTTTTCAATTCTCAATCTTTCATATCATATTCTCTCTCTTCCACCTAATAATTCAATACTATTTCAACATTTACATACTTAATGATTTTAAGCTTAATTATAATTGGCCATCCAACTTCTAATATCAATCACACACATATTTTTTAGGCTAAATTTCATACAGTCAACTGAACTACGGAAAACATTTTAAATGTAATAACCCCAGCTGGCTGACATCTAACCTTTGAAAAAAATATTTTTAAGACTAACTCTACTTTTAATAAAGTAAACCTAAGAAAATGAAATTATATATATTGGTATTTCTTATTACTATTTTTTAAAATAACAAATACTTAATTTGATCAATTTTTAATAATTAATTCAATTGAAAAAAACATATCATCTCCACCCTCATCCCTACTTTTGCTGGTAATCCTAAAAACAAAATTTGGTTTGTTTCACCATTTGGGGCATATTAATGATCTGTTGTGTTTGATTTTCAGGTTAATACTAAACCAACATAAATTAGCAGAAGAAACAAGATTATTCATACCCAACAAAAGATACTTCAAAGTTGGTCACTACCTTTTCTTTTTATGCTGGTAATGCACTAATGCTTTGTTCTTGTTTTGTTGCATAATCATTGTCCATTTGGGGTGTATGGTAATGATTTGTTCTGTTGGGATTTTCACTTTAATCTTAAAGAAAGCAATATCTAAGCAGAAGAAGAAAGATTATTTCATGGGATGGGGTGGGGATAAGACTAAGACGTAAGCTGCTTTTTAATTGAATTTAATTAAAATTACTTATTTTAAATCATTCAATTAAGTAATGATTGTTTATTTTAAACGACTCAAAAAGATAATATATATAATTTTCCTCTTTATTCCTGTGTTTACCTATTAAAAGTATAGACTTCATCTCACAATTTGGAAATAAAATTAAAGCGTAAAATCGCCATCTAAAGTCATTTATTTCGAAGCCAGTGCATGTCACTACAGATTCAAACGTTTTAGCTCGATGCACAAATTTTGTTTCATTTTTATCACCAAATTATTATTTCATTTAAATATTTATGAATACATACAATTTATCTCTCAAATTCAACATGCTTAATAAATTAAACACTTCTCTCCATTACCTCAATTCAATACACCATTGTAGCAATTAAATAATTTCATTATTCAACACCCATGAAGAGTATGATTATATAATTAAACACAGTTAGAGTAAGATAAAAAGAAAATTTAATATGTCATTAATAAAGACTGAACCTAAAATCTCTTTCAAGTTTTAAAACTCAATCAAATACTACCAGATGATCGACCCATCACAATTTAATTTGGAATAAATTAATGACTTCAAATAAATTGGAACGTGATATACATTTTGAAATTAAGTATGACGGGAGACATCAAGAGATCCATACATGTGCCCTCAAAGAATTAAGTCAAGGTAATACAACATTAAGTTATTGGGCAGAAAAATACTTACCTACCAATTTGTTTCATTATGTAATTGATAATTTTGTTTTTTCTATTTAAACTTTTAACAAATCACTTCGTATTTCAATAAATCTAATATTAATATCACTAGATTCATTATTATAATTTTATTTTTTTATAATGTTTTATAATATAATTACAAAATTATTTTGAGAAAAAAATATAAATTAAAAGAAATCTCAAAATTATAAATTAGTAATGTGTGGAAAGTCCATTTCTTATTTTAATGAAAATGTCATTTTAACCTTTTTCACGTGTTCATGTTCTTGGGCAATAAAAAAGATAAATAACAGAATGTGTCTTGGCTAGGAGGCTCATAGTTGAATACAAAAAAGTTTTTACTAGGAGTTGAACCTATATTATATGATAACATGAGAATTGTCACCATAATCTATTAGCTATTTACAAGAGTTATGTACACACTACAGTAAAAAATACATTTCTTGGTTATCTAGAAACTTATATACACGTGGAGGGTGTCTTGAGGACGTACATCTCAATGTAAGATTCTGATCTTGGGGAAGACCACAAGATGGGAATTTTGGTCGAAACATTGGACAGTAATAATGGTCTGTATAAATATTTCATTAATTTTTTTGTTAGATTCATTTATTTTTATATAAAATTTAACTAATAAAATCCAAACATATTTTACAAACATAATTTTTTCTTCATATTTTCTTACTTAATTTGATAAAAGAAAAACCAAAAAAGAATTTTTATTTAAAAAAATAATAATTCTTAAATTAAGGAACAATGAGGGAGTAACATAATTATACAGTGTGTTCGTACCAAAATAGATGACTCATCCCACCCAGAGGCCCAGAGACATAATGAATTGTCCTCTTTTTCATATTTCATTCTCGTAATCACTCGATTTACTTCATTTTTACACATGAATGTTGCATGTTAATTGGGTACTTCATGAAAATGTTGCATGTTAATTGGAACTTCAAACAAATCATGTTTCATAATCTGATATGCTCACTTCAATAAGAATTCGAGCAAAAGAAAGCCTCATCTTCTCTTCTCGGTTGTAATCTGATCCAAATAGAAAGGATTTCCAAAGGCTTGAAATTCCAAAGTTGTAGTGGCAAAGAAGAAAACTTAGTCCATAATACCACCTTCAACTCTTCAGCATCAAACAAAACTCATCCAGAGTTCTCTCGAACAAAGTTGTTTTCCATAACGAATGAACGATCTTTTAGAACTAACGGTAGTATATTTCAATACAAAGTTAGAAAAGAATGAACAATGAATGTGAAGATGAAAATGTATGCTAGTCTCGGGTGATTGCACTCTTTCTATAGCTAGATGCAAATGTAAACAGTGTGGATCCATTAAAAGGAATGTCTTCTGTAGCTTGTAGGATCAAAATTGATCTTCCTGTGAAATTGTACAGCTTCTCATCTTCAACGTTATACACAGATGTCATTAATGGGTTAGACAATAGCATTGACTCGATGCTCTTGATAATTTCGTCTTGAAATACAATACTCATGCAGCTGCACAAATCGACCCTGAAAATGACACAAATCATAGTTCAGTACAGTTCAACCTTTCCTGGCCAGGTTGCAAATTTTAAAAACAGGGGAGAGGATATAGGAGAGAGGTAGACCTGCTGCTGTCGACCAAGAAGAGCAGCAAAACTTCCCTTCATCAATGTGATTTACATTAACCCCTAAAAACCAAGATCCAATACTGACATCGTCATGAGCATATGTTTGGAGAAATGCTCTGCATGAGGAGAGATTACTAAATAAGCAGATTTCCTAATAAAAAATAAGGTTAGAAAGAGCTAACCAATATGAAATCTGACCTATTAACTGAAACAAATTGAGCCAATGCTTGTGAAATGGCAACTACTTCTCCAGAAGCATGCCTAAAGTACCTGTTAATTGGGACAACAAAATTAATGTTTGCATGTCAAAAGATATTTTATCAGAATTACTCGGAAAAGGGTTGGATTCAATTGTTTTGGACTCACTCTACTCCAAAACTATGTCCATCAAACTACTACTTCGTATTATAGTGTATAGCTTTTGATATGCTGAATCAAATAAACTGCATAGGTAATAAGTGAAACTAAACTTTTAATTTTGCCAATCTGGAAAAGACCAACGTTATTATAATTCCTTGAAGTATAGTCTTTAACAAAATAGAGCAGTATTGTATAGGACCTTTATCCTACTAAAACAGAAAAGAGGAGGCGAAGGTGGAACAAATATATAAAGGCTGAAGGAGTAAAACTCACGATTTCCCATCTCCAAATTTCCACCATTCTGGCTCGTACCATTTATGGCCCCTGCAAAATGGAACCAAGATATATAGTGATACAATTATTTAAACTTTGAACCTAGATATAAATTAGTGAAAGAGAACTCACGGTTGGGAGAAGACTTCGCCGGATTTCATACACCCAATATAAACACGAGGGTTGTCCAAATGACTTGCTAACAGAGCACCAAGACTATCTGCAACAGAACAGAAGTTAGAAGGAAGTCAAATAACTGCCACCTAGGGCTTTGAACTTTCAGAAAGTAAAGTGTTGCAAATAGCCATCTAGATTTCAAATACAAAGCAGAAAATCTCAAATCTTAATAAATTTTTGAAAGGAAGCATGCTCTATCAATTATTTCAAAAATGTCTTTTAGATGAACAAAGAAAATTGCTTTTGGTCCAGAATATAAGTGAGCAGTATACTTTCGAGAATAGCATCTCAGACGTTCGACGATGTATCTTTTCGTTCAATGCAGGATTTCTTAGTTGTTTTGCTGGTACTTTAACGATGAACAGATTACTAAATTTATCACTTCCACTGCATACGTCATTACATTTACATAAATGATAATAATGCAAATAAGAGGGTTAGACCACTTACCAATATTGACATAAATATCATCATTGACCTTGACATAGAATTCTGCATCCCAGTGATCAACAGCATGAGCAAAGAATAACTTAACTCTCTTGGAGTCTTGCTCAGGAGCCTCCCGATGATCTTCCTGTTAACAATCAAAGACTACAGAAATTAAAATTTTAGTAACTCAGAATCTATTTAGTCGAACAGATAACTGTAATGGCCTAAAGTCCTGAAGAGGTAACCCAGGAAATCACGTCATGCACGACATGTAAAGACAGTACACTTCATTTTCAAAGGTTTCTTAGTTGGAAAAAGACAATATAAGCAGCCAAATGGGACTCTCAGCTCTTTTTTCAAAGACTACGTTTTATAATAATCACCCGTATTAAAACAAGAAAAACACTCTATCTGCCAGTGCAACGAGCAAATGTAATCTTTTGAGTAGTACATCAAATTTGAATCACAAGAATATACTCCCTCCATTGGTCCATCCCTAATTCCTAGGAATGTTTACTTTATAAACTTCAAGAAAATTCAAATTTGTCTCTTGTATTAACTTTTCTCTCCTTTACAAAATTACAATGTTTCACAAATGAGACTTAATTTTGGGATTTCCCAAATAGGAAAATCTCCCTAAGAATAACGGATGGAGGGAGTATGTAATAAGTAACACTTACAAGAATCATAAAATCATTGGACTGGCTATTTTCACTATCGATTTCTCTATCTGAACTGTCTCCAAGAGTTGCACTGCATGAAGTTTGAAGGTATAAATTTCATCGAAGGAAGCATTGTTAAAAAATTATCTCAAAATATAGTGGTATACCTTCGTCCTATTACAAATCGTATGACAATCCCCTTATTTTCTTCTAACTTTTTTAAAGAAGCGGCACCTGCACAAAGATGAGGAGGATCAACAATATCAGGTAATAAATACAGCACTAAAATAAACTTTCACATGACATGACTGTAAGATTCTAGGTGTCCTGTTGTTACAAAATAAATTATTCCTATGCAAGATAATAAAGCACAAAATGTACCCATTATGCAATAGTGTTTCCTGAATGTAGAAAGTATAGCTTCTTCCATCTTAAACAGACAATAGTCTTCATAAAACAAAGTCATATAGAATACGGTACAAGGCAAGCAAGAGAATAAACTTTACCTTGAGACATCCAAGCCTTCCGAATGGCATCTCTGTTGTTTCTACGACCAAACCTCGTACTTATCCCTATGACTGCTAAAAGCTTTTTCTTTGTTTGATCTCCCCTAATTCCAGAGAGGTGCTTTGGAACAAATCCTTCCTGTGTAGCCTTTTCTAGCTCCATCTGAAGAGCAGATAATCTCTTTTGTTGCTCCCTGCCAAACATAGAAAAGGAAAATATACAGGGCACCAATGTTCAGAACTTCAGATGATATATACAAGATATATATAGTAGTACCAATGCAATCTAGCATGGTGAATATTTAGAAGGAACATACCTGCAAGATATGATCTTTAATGTATCATCTACAGATACTGCAGATTTCACCTGCCATTGGAGAGTTTTCAACTTTAGATTCTAAAATAAGCAAGTTCCATCAAAATAAACTTTTCGCAGATGCAATAGAAGACATTAAATATGTGTCTATCAGGAAAAATTTATATGACAACAAAATCCATTATCTTTTACTAGCTCCGTCTCAACTTAGGGGGAGGTTTACCTAATCACTTAAACAAACTCAATTTTGATTCTAAATTAATATGGGACAAATAGAAAAATAGATGTTCAAATTTTGCTATTGTGCGTGGTATAATGGTGTGTAGTATTTAATACCGTGAATCTTTTGATAAAAACTCAAAAGTTATATGGACAAACTATTACTCCCCAGATAATTGAGATGGACGGAGTATAGTCTTAAATACGATTAAACTTTATCGATGAGACCCAAGTACGAAAAAAACAAGCAGCAGAGAAGATAGAAAGAGTAGCATTCATATGGCAACTAGAGGATATTACTAAGTCCAAAATCATCACTTCAGCACTTAATAGGAACATGAATTTGGTTTATACTTAATAAAACTAGCTCATCCGCTGATTTAGCTCAGTTGAATATACAAGTGTCAGAGATACAGTAGGATCAAAGGAAAAAGATAGGTTTTTAGCCAAAATGTTAAGCAAATTAAGAAATACCTGACCAGTTCTTCTATCAAGCTCATCAATCATATGAACCCTATTCTCTGCATCCTGCCACAGCCTAACACAAACAAATCACACCAATAAAACCTTAATCACTCAACTAATCCAAATCAAACATAAAAAAATCCCAAATATATGCATCCATATATACCACACTCTATCTAAGGTGTCTGGATTTGTTTTTAACTAGTCAAAATTAACAAACTTTAAGGCTTTAATAATTGATATGGACCGGACACACACACTATGTTAAATATTCAATATTTTTATGGATACCCATTACTTAATACTCCCTACCTTGTCTTAATTTCATTATAATTGATCTTTTACTTAATTTATTATCGATACAAGTTTTTGTACTGGAGTTAAAATAATTCTCATTTCTTATTTTTATTCTTGAAAATAATAAAATCAATGACTCCGTATTATCTTAATAAAGTAGTTTTGAGCTACATAATCAATTAGATTGAAAAGTGGACAATGTTTTGGGACAAAAGGGAGTAAATAGGTACCTGCCGGCAACATAGAAGGAGGCCATAGTGGCGAACATGGAAAGGAAGAGGAATGAAAGTCGAGATGCAAAGCTTGGAGCTGTTGAATTCAGCCGGTTATTTGATCCCCGGCTATTCATTGGAAGCTTGGAGTGTTGATCACTCAACTTTCAACAAAGGATTTGTTTCTATATTTCGTCATTCAATTAGCGACCCATGGAAGATTTGTTGGATTTCAACAACTATTTTTTTTAAATAATTTTTTTTTTTTTTTTTTATCAAATTAGATAAGAAAATATGAAGTGAAATTATGTTTTATGAAATATGTTTGATTTTTTTTTTTTAAATTTGTGCAAAAATAAATGGGTATTAAATAAATGGATGGAAAGAGTATCAATTTTTGGGATTTCATGTTGTATGTATTGGGTTTCAATAGTTACACTGATTTGTTTGTTTTGGAGAGAACTAGGGAGAATCAAGACAATTTAACAATTCTCCTTGTTTGGGAACTTAATATGATTTTTTCTCTCTTGAGATTATTTTATCATATCCTCGGCGAATCAACTTGACACAAGAATCAGCACCCACCAACTAACAAAAATTCGATATCAACTCTGCTTTGAAAGCGGCTTGAAGTTGTTTATTTGCTATCATCTTGGTATGATTGTCATCATATCCACATTATTACTGATGGGGTTTTCTCACAAGTTTGGGCTAGGAATAAAGAACTATTAACAATTGGCCGGATTGAAAATCAATTTTGCAAGAAACATTTTTGAAAATTTGCAGTTTTTGTGGAGACCAACGGAATTTGAATGTTTGTTGAACCTTCAAGATGTTGTTATTATTAATGATTCTAATTTATATAATAGTCCTACTTCAAGTACTAGAACTTTCTCTAGTCCATTTTGTATGAATGCCACTATTTGAAATCAATACATGATCAATTATCAATTATCAAAAAAAAAAAAATTATCACTGAAATGCATTCTGCGGAATGGGGAGATGGAAGAGAATGACAAATGTAACACAATTAATATTTTCCCTCATTCTCTCTCCCTCAAAATTATTGTATCCAAACAACAATTTAACTTATTTCCTCTCGTTCACCCTGATTCTCTTCCCATAGGATAATTTTAAATATTTCTTACCTCTTCTTTGATTGACTGAATTGACATAGCATTACATCGACCAAGATAAACTAGTTAGAAATTTGATGCACTAGTTAGACAGAAGGCGAAAATGTCTAATTTGGGCTCAACCCACACTCTTATATTATAATTTCTTATCTTTATAATTTTGTATTAACATAGTTGAAATAATTTTAGGATATTATGTATTAAATTTAGTATTAAACTTTCAGTTATACTTGATTAATAAAGTGTAACAAAGCCTAAGTTATTTTTCTATTTTAAATTATGCCCATAAGCTTGTTGTTTGTGATAATCTCGTTTTGCTCTTCTTAAAAAACGATTTTCATTATATTTAACCCAAAAAATGAATGACAGAGGATAACTGACCTAGTGACCTATAACTATTCTTTAGGGGTAAATTGATAGATCTAGAACTTGAGTACCTTATTTGATCGGTACAACTTTTTTTAATTTAAGGAGCATTTTGAACTTTGGCCTTCGATGTGCGCATTAGATTAAACAAAAGTATTGAGTTTATCTTCTAGATTTCTCTTACATCAATTAGCTCCAAGCAATTTTAACATTTATAAGCACTTGGAGAGATATTTATATGCGTTTTAAATAGAATTTTAAATCATAGAATATAGACTTTTCTAATGTCTATCTACTTCTTGATTTACATAAAAATATCAATGTAATTAAGTATCATAAGTGAAGAATATTATATTTCTTATAGGAAGGTGATAGGGTGCTGGTTGTGGCTAGCGACGGTGGTGGGGAAGGAACAAAGCCACTTTTTTCCGCATGAAGAAGATGGAAAGGGTGAAGGGGGTGGGTGGAGTTTCTTTTCTAAATACTATAGTTCTTTTAGACTAGACATAAATATTTGCCCACCAGAAAAATATGAGTCGAAAAATTTCAAACCTTAAAAATAGCATTCGAACTCAATCAGAAAAATTGAAAAATCTCGTTCCTAAAATTGATCCGGGTTTATACAAAAAAAATATAGTATTCGACCCGACCGACTCGAAATATTCTCATAAATGTTCATATAGTTTATTTGGTTTGTTGGTTTATTAGGTTTATATATTATTGAGATTAGATTTTTACATTATTATAATTTAATCATTATAGTTTTTTCTCATTTGATAATCTAATAATTTTGTACAATATTTTTCGAGTCGGGTCGAGCTTATGTCTCGAAATCGATCGAGAATCAAATTAATGTTTTGAGTGTAGGTTGGAAACACATAGTCGAGTTCCAGAGTCAAATTATTCAAGTTTTTCAGGCTTCATAAAGTTAATTATCACATTTTTTTAATAACGATGTCGAATTATTCGAGGTTATTATCACTTTCCTCAAATACTTTAAGAGGTGTAGACATAGCCATGGCTTAGGGCCCTGCTCAGTTATTCGTGTGCTGGCCGTTACCGGTTGAGCTTCGATCTGCTGCTTGAATATGAATGGGCTGAATTCGTTCTTAGCAGTTCGGATGGGGGAATCACTTGGTTGGGCCCTCGGCCTGATCGGGCCAGGTATATTCGGTGGGTAATGCTTGATGGGCCGCTAATGTCTTAAATATGCACCAAAAATAATATGATGGTAGTGGGAGTTAAACCTTAGATCTCAGGCTGAAAGTGTAACTCTATAACCATTATGCCAAATTGATATTATGTTTATTTGTATATACTATAATTGGTAATCTTGTATAATATTAAATAATGGGCAAGAGTACTAGCGCCCATTGAGTGTGTCTATCTTTCCATTCGCTAGCTCGGTAATTGAATTCATAGTCCCACCCCCGATTAAACTTCAAACTCCTGCATTTAAGTCATTAAATGCGGTCAGCGTTAAATTGTGGTTAAATCGAATTAAACGGGATATATCTACAAGTTTTTAGAGCATTGGGGGAATAATTTAACTATTTAAATACTTTGGGAATTTAATCATTCTTATTACACCATTAAATGAAATACAAAAATAAAAAATCATTTATACCTCGACTCCCTCCCCCCTCAGCGCCCGCCCCATTTGAAGGATTTTTATGGTATAACCCAGTTAATTTATTTAATATTCATCACGGGATCGGTTGGTATTCTGATCGGATACATAGCATATGTCACGATATGTGAATACTAGAATACTACGGTGTAGCGGAATAAAACACCAACGATTCTTTTTATGAGTTTGCTAGAAGCGCGTGGGAGATGGATGGAAGAATCAGAAACACAAACTATCAATTTTTTACACTTAAATTCCGTATTGGAGGTTAGAGTTTTGCCTTGTTATGTTATCTGCATGAAACCTAATAAGTCCATTTATATACGAGGGTTCTCAATTAACACTTATGTGACAGTTTAGTTAATGGCTAGGTTGTTAATTTAATTAAACCGTTCAAGTAAATTAAACAATAACAAGTTAATATTAACTAACAAGTTACTAAACGAGCTCAACTAACTATTAAATTAATTAAGCGGCCCAGATTGAGTAGTAGGGTTTATCAATTTATATTTTACATTATCAATGTAAAATTCTCGATTGAATATTAGATTGAATTACAATCAAGCTCTCAATTTAGAAAGAATCTTGTTTCATGCATGAAATATAATTGACGTTACTATATGTGTGTGAGTTTTTGAACTTTAGATAATAGCGTGTAATAATATAATTGACCATATTATTATTATATGATTATGCATGAATCTGTGTCGACATAATCTGGTATTATCATGAGAACCCAACTAGTAATTACAATTACTATTATTGAATTTTCTATTTATATATCATATTTAATTAAAGTAGTAAATGAATTGTTACAATAATTCAACACCTCCCCCTAATAAATCGTCCCCTACGCACCCTAATTCACCTTCTCCATTATCAAACAAAACCCATTCAAATTTAATTATGGATTATGGGTTATTTAGGAAGATGGAAGAGAGTGAGAGACACCTTTCTTTAACCTTCCTTATTTATGTTTTCATTGGTAAAGTCTTAGGAGAAGATGCCTATAAAGTCTTGGATTTTGTTCTTGTTCTTATCGAAGTATGTGGTGAATTTCATTGGTAAATTGTGGGTGGAAGTTGATAGTTCCTCGCCCCCCTACTTGATTAGAGATCCCCGTCGCGCTTGATAGCGTAAGTATTCCCCCTGTAAACTATCCTAATTTCTCGATATACGCAAGAAATTGGTGCCTCACAGGAGTAAGCGGAATTGTTAAATGGAATTGTCGCCATTGTTTGACTTCAAAGAAGCCAGTTTGCGAGGAATAGCGGAAGGAAGAAAGAAAAAAGCAGCGAAATGAAATGATGTTGCTGCACTCTTTTCTGATTAGGTTATGGATTCTGAAGGTGTAGGGATAGGATAGGTTGGGTAAATTCTAAAAAATTAAAATATTAATTATTTAAAGGTTATTATGGAGTATTATTTTAAGAAATATTAAGTTGTCACAAATATGTTTTGTTATTTAAAAAAATTAATTCCAAATATGTAATATGTATTACCAATTTCATTTGCTCTTTAACTATGCCATTCGAGCCATTTCTTATGATTAGAAATTTTGATGTTAGAAAGGGTTTCCTTGAATAATGAGTTATTTCAAAAATAATTGTAAAAGTATTACATTTAAATTGATTTAGCAGTCCAAACTAGTATCCAGCTATGAGAATAACTTAAATGGTATGACTTTGGAAGTTTAGTGGGTGAAATGGTAATTTATGTTACAGAATGGGTGTAATAGAAACGAGAGTATTACCTGATGGGAGCTAGTGCCCTTTGCCCTTAAATAATATATAAATACAAGAAAAAGATGCTTTCATGTTATACTATGAAAGTTATTAATGTTAATTATTCTTTAAAAGTTATAATTATTATTCTTTAAATAATGAAATTTATTTATTTTTTAATAACATAGTATTAAAATAGCAATATTCATCATAATACTACAAAGTAATAAGATTGTATGTGAATTCTTTTGATAATACTATAAAAATTATTAATATGAAAATATACATATTCATCACAATATGTATACCTACTCATCACAATATGTGAATTCTTTTGATAATTCTTTAAATAATAAAATTTATTTAGTGTTAAATCTTTTTATTATTCTAAGTTGTAATGACAGGTCACAAACCTTTAAAACTTGTTGCAAACCCTTGAAGTTGTTCCAAACCATTGATTTCGTCATAAACGGCCCCCATGCTAGGATCAAACGGGACACCGTTTATCACACTTTTGTGGAGTTTTTGTGAAAAGTGTGATAAACGGGGCCCTGTTTGATCTTAGGAAGGGGCCGTTTATTATATAAAATAACTAAAACTTGATTTTTGTTTCTGAAATCATTTCTAATTGTGTTAGTTTCATTTTAATATTAAATTAAGCTATAAAAAATCGCTAGAGTATGGACTTACTGTCTAGGTTATTAAAAATAAAAAATTTGGAACAAATTTAAGGGTTTGAAATAAATTTTATTTTAAAATAATATATTAATTAACTATAAACAACTTTTTTGAAGTCTTTATTTATTCAGGAAAAAGCCGAGTACACTCTTGCAATGAGCATATAGAATCACATATGAGACACAATAAATAACTACTTATTCGGAAAAACATTACAATAAATAACTTTTATTATCTAAAGAATGATATATTAATGCATCTCATACTTTTATTCATAAATAATTTAATACTAAATAACTTTTATGATTTAACTAGACTTGAGTATGTAACTACTTTATCTGACTTTAATATAAATCAATAAATAGTCATAATTATTTTAGTTATTTCTTGAATTTGTTATTAATTACTTGAGGGCTTTATTATATAAAGAATAGTATATTAATTCGTTTGTAATTTTACTCAATATCTTGCCAAAGAAATTTAACATATTGATATAGGGTTTATATGGATGAAATGGTGGCGAATCTAGGGTTTTCTGAGGGAGGGGTGACGGGTTTTACCAGGGAGAAGCGGGGAGAAGGAAACATGGGAGGCGGATTCTTTTTCGGGGAGGGTGAGAAGGGAGGGATGGTGGTGGTCGGAGTGCAGTAGGTGATGAGATGGTAGTTGATGGTGGTGGTGGTGGTTATGATGGTGGGTGATGGAGGAAGGATTTTGTTTTGAAGAAGAGAAGATGGGAGGAGGAAAAGAAATTTAATATTTTGCTCTGAGGATATATATATGTTTTTTAAAAGGTGTTATTTTAGCCATCATTTTCTTTTTCTTGACCCACTCTATTACTAGACAGTTATGAACCCATCCATGATCCACTCTATTAGAACGAGCATATTTTAGTACAATTATTCATGAAGATTGAATTATGGTGTAGGAATTCAATAGCCCTATCACATCATTTTTTTTAATAACTATAGAAAACTCGTTAAATAAAAGATATAGTCCTTGGGTTGATTCAGGAAAATTAAAATTATTATAATGATCCATAACATGCATATCAATATGATAATCTTGGAAATTCATAAAAGATCCTACATAAGTTGGATGTCACAAAATCATACGATTACTTAAAAGGCTATCATGCATTAATATCTTCCAGCCTCAATTATTTTTGAGCTTGCATCCATGGTTAGCCCAATAAATTATATGGATGATAGCAGTAAAAATTAAATATGGTGTTGGTGGAAATTGAATCTTAGTTTTAAGATAAAAGTATAATTCCCAATCATTATGCCATGTTGATGACTTATTAATATGACTTCTATTATATAATTAAAACAACTTACATATAATGTAACTATAATATATTAATATATATTTAAGAAAATAATTTTTATTATTCAAAGTATAATATATTAATTGCATGTTGTACTTTTGTCCATATAATATTTCATATTTCGTATTATATAACTTTCATCCCCTCTTTTAGGCTAAAACAATTATCAGTCTAAAATGATGAATGCTTCTTGACATTTTGTTTTTTCTCGATAGGATTTAATTTGATATAACTCTGGGCAATGATAGAGTGAGAGTAAGTTGAATGTATTTTTTAATTAAATTAATTCAAATTGATTATTAAAAATGATCCAATTAAGTGTTTGTTATTTTAAAAATGATTCATAAAGTATAATATATATAATTTTCCTATTTTCCCTTAGGTTTGACTATTAAATGAGAGTTCAGCTGCCAATTTTTTTTCTTCAAAAGTTTAGGTGTCAAAAAATCATTAAAAGGTGTATAGTTGAAAGGTTCGAGTGCAAAATTTGAAATGTTTTAGTTGTTGATAAATATGAAATATAGCCTTATTTATACATGTGAGTACTTTTGAAATTGTAATATGATATTAGCGAGTAGCATGGTTGATAATTTTTGTCTTACGCTTTCTATCTGAGGTTCGAGTTGAGAATGCGCTATAATCGTATTATTTTTTGAAACTAAAGTAAAAGTACAAACTCGGCTTTGGTCTAATGTTTTAAACGGGGCTCATTTTAAAAGCGGTGCGCATGTTAAAACCCCGCCGGTCCCTTTAAAAGTTGTGGACGAATAGGGGCCCAATATATTGTTAATAGGCAGTCCGAGCCCTGTTCGTTACTGAGATGGAACCGTCGGACTCGATCCACATGCCCGTTCTGCTCGGTCCTCTCCAACGAATTAGGCCAGTACAGCCTAGTTCATTTAACAAATAGTAGTCTCAAACATAAAAGAAAAGGCATGCCAAACAAAAGCCTCTTGCCAAAAAACATTTCGGGTCAGGCCCACTAACCATAAGAATAGATAAGCAAAGCCCCGTCTAGACGTGTCAAGGGGGCAGGCCGAACGGCCCGGTTCGGTATAGGCGAATCGAGCGACACGCCCGACCTGGTTGAGCCCCGATTCTTACCGGGCCGACACGGCCCGCTAAACTAATCTTTGGGCGGTGTCGGGCGAAGCCCGTGTGCCGAGGGCTTTGGCGTGGTAACGTCAAATTTAGGCGTTACTGCGTTGAATTCTGATTACAAGAAGTAGAATAAGCGTTACCACGTCGTCGAAGCGTGGTAGCAACGTCCTAACGGTATATTTTCGAGCGTTGGTGAAGATAGCGGTAGTATTATGAATAAACGTACGCGTCACGATCGAGGCATTAGTAGCGTTTATTAAGCGACTAGTTGTATATCGTTGGCATTAAGCGTTACCGCGTTTATCTTGGCGTGTTAGCGTTTATTCATAGAATATGAAAGCGTTCGCGTTATTGGCGTCATAAATAGGGAGGACCCTGAGCTTATTTTCTGCTTAAATCTGGCAATCTAAAAACCGCAATCAAAAGCAATTCTTGTATATTCATTTCTTTGATAGAAATTAAATAATTTCTTTTATAATCATAAGTGTGCTTGATATTAATTAATGATATTTCAATTAAGTAGAACTAATCTAAATACGATCAGCTTGCCTTGCTTTCGGGATTGGTATTCTCACATCTTTAAGTTGTTATTTGCTATGATATTTGTTGTTTTACATTTTATGGCTTACTAAGCGACCAATTAGTGCTCTGATTCAAATAATAATCTTGTTAATTTAGAAGATGATGTACTTATGGAGTCCACCCAATTAATTCTCAATCTAGTGTTATCACGAGTAATAATGAGAGAAAAAAAAAGTTCATGGGTTTAGACCACTTTGATGATGGCGTCGAGAGAAGCAAAAGGCAATTTGTGTGCATATTGTAAGATGGAATTAGTATGGAAGCAGGGAGGGCAAGTGGTACCGGTCATTTGGGTGAGAACACTTAAATAACAAACATCAAATAACTAGAGATAGTGTTCAGTGGGGCTTGGGGTGTCGCAACCAGCAAATAATACTCACGAACCTTTAGAAATTTTAGTTTTTAATGAGTTTTTTTTATAAAATGGAGTCGATAGAATTTTGTAATTGTTGTGTTAATTTACCTTTTAATTTTTTGTGATGGATGGCGTTTATTCATTTAGATTCAGGCTATTAACCCGAGCTCGTCGTATCCCCGTTCTATCGCAGTATTGCCTTCAAATATTTTAAAGATCAAAAAGAACTTATAGGTAAGATGATGAATACTTTGCCTTGGAAAGTTTGTTTGACGAGTGATATCGGTGTGTTCGATGATTTTGATATAATGTGTGTTACATGTCATTGGATTGATATAGATTGGGTTTTACAAAGAAGAATTATATATTTTCGCTCAATTGCTAAACATAACAACGTACAAATTTCCGAAGGTATTGTTAAATGTGCTCAAGAATATAATTGTTTGAATAAAATTGCTTATTTCCTTTTGATGTCGTCGGCTTAAGCAATGTAGCTATTGACCCACTTAAAATGGAATGTAAACCGGATTATAATGAACTCTTTCATGTTAGATGTTTATGTCATGTATGATTGGTGCTAATGATGGAATTAGGTTGTTTAAGATGAGTTTATTCAACCTATTAGAAGGTTGTTCATTTGATTATCACGGGAGGAGGCGGTAAGAAAACATGTATATAAAAAATAGTTGAAGATGGATCGAAAAAGTTTAAAATTAATCATGGATGTCGTACTAGATGAATTCTACTTATGATCTCTGATGCGTGCATATGTTTATAAAGAAGAAGTTTCTAAATTTTTATTCCGTGTATGCTCTAACGATCCATATTATACTCCGTTGAAATATGAAAATTAGATATTGCTATGAATTGCTTAGATTTTTAGCCCGTTTAAGATTATACAAAGTTTTCTAGTCAATATAAAAATCTAATATTCATTTAGCTCTCGAATGTGTAAGTTAATCTTCTTGATACATATGGATACTCATAGAAATGAATATGTTGTTAAGGATATGATTCGAATATGGAAGACGAAGTTTTTAAAGTATTTTCATCCTTTACCTCGTGGATATCTGCGATTGGTGCCATTTTGGATCCTCATATTCAACTTGGTAAGTTTAAGATCATTGTTGGGGAGTTTTATAAAGCTTTACGACCACATAATGAGGTACTTGAAAATTATGATCATAACAAATATTGTGATGAAATTGAAAATTGTTATACGATGTGTATAATAAGTTTAGGTTTAAACATCAACTTAGTCTCCACTGATGGAGCTACGCTTTTTGCATTCGTTTTGGTCGTGCAGTCGATTCAGCAGCGGGAGTATTAAAAATTGAAGTCCAACCTGATCACCTTGGGAATGCATTGGGTGACGTGGTTCTACTACGTCGCCGTAAATCCGAGATGGGTTAATGAATTAACTCAATATTTGAAAAGCCGGTTTTGACACGAATCAATACAATAAAAGGAACAACCCTTTCGATCTTTTAAAATGAGAGGTAATTACATGAAGGCAAGTACATTTCGATTTTATCGAAGATAGCAAGGAGGTATTAGGCATCTGATAATGCACAATAGCGAAGTGAATCGGCATTTAGCATGGCGAGAAGCTTGATATACTCAAAAGGCGTTCAAGAGGCTATGGCTTTCGGCAATTGAAGTTTGTGTAGCAATCAAAGATTGGGCTGACGCCGACTACCGGAAGCAAGATGTTGATCCATATGATGAGAAAAATGATAAGGAAGACATGTTCGTGATGCTTAGTGATGTTGAAGAAGATATCCTATCGGAGAAGAGGCGTGGGATGCCGTCAAAAATGATCAATATGTTTCTTTCGTTGATGAATTAGACTTCGATGAGTTGTAATTATGAAGTTCTGATTGTTTATCTTTAATATTTTGTAACAATGGTATCATTTATTCTCAAGTTAAAGTTGTTTTTATCTTTAATATTTTTGTAACAAGCGTGTACACGTATTTGTAATAATAAAATTATCGTTTGATACATCCAAGAAGTTAAAGGATTGTTTATTTTAATATTTTTGCTTAATAAATGTGTACGCTTATTTGAAAGCGTTGGGGCGTTAAAATAAAAAATTAAGTTACGTAATAGCGTGTACCGTTTAAACGCTCAAGCAGTAGCATTCGATCATTTCCTAAGCGTTACCCGCTTAATAGAAGCGTTGGGATGTTTAAAACACAAAATTATTTGTAATAGCGTGTACCACGTTTATATAAGTAATACCGTTTAGAGACCCTCAAGCAGGTTGCATTCGATCATTTTTTTTTACCTAAGCGTTGCCGCCTTATTTAAGCGTTGTAGCGTTTAAAACACAAAAATAGGGTTACAACGATAAACATGTACACGTTTAATTAAAGCGTGTACACGTTTAATTGGCGTGTACCCGGTTAATAGGGTTCAAGCGTGAATTCATAATTACGATTTCTCAATTTCAAACTTCGAAACCAATATCACCGATCCGATCCTCAGAGTCTCCTCCGACTATTATACTCCCCAACATATTCGATTACTCGATTTGTCAAAATTAGTATCGATAATCACATTCAATTGTGCAGTGCTTCCAATTTGAAAAAATGGGACTAGAGAAAAGTTGAAGGGGAAAAGAAAAAGTTGTAGACGAGGTTGCAATAGGGAATGAGAAAGAAAGCAGCAACCCTCCACCGTCGCGTCGCGCGCCGTCGAGTCGAGTCCGATGAAAATTTGATGTTACAAACCCCAAAAATGTAAGAGCGGGATTGTACGTTGATCAAGCGGAAATTATGGAGGTAACGGGTAATATTTTGTTTGACTTATTATCAAATACCAAACTTGATATAATTGCAACTTTTGTTAGTAATTGGTACCCCGACATAGTCGTCAATTTTAAATAATTAAGCTTAAGGTTGTTAATTTGGATGGGGAATGGTTGCTTGTTATAATGTTAATAGTGTCAGGAAGTGGTAGTTTTTACGGAACAAGATTTAGCTAGAGCATTTGGTATGAGTAGGGCGGGATACTATGATTACGTAGAAAGAGGGTGGTGCAAAAAGTATCCGTTGACTAGGGAGGATTGTGCGGCGATTCTTAACAATGGTCGTAGGGCTAAGAAATCTCATATAGCGTATAAGTACAATTTGAACGGCCTTCAAAAGATTGTTTGGAAGGTCGTTCAAGGGGTCCTTTGCCAGTAATAGTGGGCGTCGGAGCTTACATTTATACATGCTTTTTGTCGCGTGGGCTCTTGTTAGTGGTGTTTCGGTTAATTTACGTATGATGATAGAACATATAGTACCAAAAGAATAAACTCCAGCGTCAATATGACATGATCATCTCCCGTATGTTGGTTAATGTCAAAATGTTCCAATTATGGAAGGTCACAAATGAGTGCAATATAAGCGGAAAGTATGATCGGAAAAGCGATGCGTTCTTTGCCCGGGGGTTGTATATGTGGGAGGGTGTGTTGCGTTAAGTGTGAAGTTTTTGAGCAATTTGAGCTCGTGAGGGATGATGTGTGGAAGTTTAACAAGGTATCCGCTGATACGCCATTAGGATGGACACCCGAGTAATGGGGAGCGGTAACATCAGCGGCCGATTTCTGTGCATCGACCGAAGCAGGGCCCTCCTATGGAACATCCGATCGAGCTTTGTTGGAGATGCTAAATACCGGCATGAGCAAAATGTTTACCGAGATTGCGGGTATGAGGGCAGATATCAATAGACAGGGTCTTGGGATTGATCATCTTACCGCGCAAGTAGAAGATATGAGGTTGATGATGCAGGGGTATCCACGACCACACATGCGCCACGATTGGCGACTCGAAGAAACACGCGAGTGAATGTGTTTTAGTTTTATGTTATTATGTACTTTTGAAACAATTATAGTTTATTTTTATTTTATGTAAATATGCGATTGTTCGAACAATTTAATATTTATGGTTTGCAATTTCATATTTGAGCGATTTAGTATATGGTTTGCAATTTATGTTGTTTACAATAAATCAGGCTTCGGTTTGTGTTGTTGCTAAAATGCGTGCAGCGTGATGCGTTAGCTGGTAGCGAGCATATTAACGTTACCGTGTTAATTCTTAGATATATCTCGTGACTTTAAAAACACTGCCTTTTTAAGATTAAAGCGTTCTACGTTAATTTCGTATATTTAAGCAGTGTTAATTGGATTTAACGTTCTGCGTCTAATATAAGCATGGTAACGTTATTACCCGAGCTTGAGGGGCCTCGGGCGAACCGGGCGAAGGCCTAGATGGCCTTGAACCGGGCTTGAGGCAGGGCTCAACTCCTTGGCCCATATCCACTTCGTTTATAAACGGACTGGTGGGCCTTCGTGGGCCTCTGAAGGCTGGATGGGACCAAACCAGCTGCAGGCCAAGCCGCGAATAACCCACCGGACCGGTTCGTTTGCCACGTCCCCATCCCTTTAAAACCCTCACGCCTCACCCCATCTATTTAATGTCTCAGGTGAAGAATACATGGGTAACAATAAAGACACAATGATAATCTTGTTTCTTGGTAATTTAAGATGATATAATTTTGGTATCTTTATTACACTATCATTGACCCAATTATTTGTCCTTGACTAGTGTGCATTATGGTTTATGAGTATTTTAGTTCTAAGCTGAAATTTTTAAAGTTCGATTAGGTCACTTATCAAACTAAAGGCTCTAGTCAACTCGTTTTTAGTTCTCCAAGTCATTTACAATTGAGTTGATCTTTGACGTGGCTCACTTAATTATATTCCCAAACAAATTCTGAAATTAACACGTTTAAGTATAAACATTTAATTATTAAATGAAAAATTAATAAAATTAAAAATTATATGTCAATACTAACCAACACTAATTGAATTTCAATAGAGAAGTCATCATACATAAATTCAATATGAATTGGAGGGAGTATTAACTTAATTTATATATAAAATGATAATGAATCAAGTCGAACAAATTGGTAAAATTGAACAAGCTCGTCGGGTTGTTGAGCCTAAAAGCAAGTTTGAGGCTCAACTCAATTATAATCGAGTCGAGCTCTAGGCTCATCCGAGCTAAATGAATGATCCATTTAGTATAACTTGGCTCATGCACATGTTTGGGAAGAATATAACGACTTTAAAAGCAAAGTAATATAAAGACTTGTACTTAAATTAAATAGTTAAATAAGAATAAGTATATACATTTTATATCATCTACTCAATACTCATTTGGAAAGACAGATTAAAAGGTTTATGATCACTACTCTATGTTTCTTCATTAGTATTTATTTACATAAAGCTTATCTTCATATCATGAACAGAGATTTCCAGCTTATATATAACATTATCGTATAAGTATAACTAAAGAAAAATTCTGTCTTCTGATGTTTGCATGATTTTGAGGAATATAACATTTTCTGAAAGAATGTTGATTGTTTATTGTCTAGTGCCGACATGAAGAATTTATTAGGTAGTGATGACCGATGAGGATGGGGATGGATAGCAATATTTTATAAGCTAAATAGCTAATGCGATTAGTTTGCTCGTAGATATTGAAATTTTAATTAATAAAATTTATTTTTATGGATTTATTAATTTAATTAATTTCGGTTTTACCCGTATTTCAAATTAAATTCGTCGGGGAGAAAATAAAAGGATTCTTAAGTTCAATAACCTAATATTAATTTTAGAGGTAAAATTAGGGTTTTAAATTAAATATACCTAAGTTTAAGCCTAGAATGAATAGGGTTTTACATTAAATGAATCTGACAAGAAATGTCGGGATCGATAAATAAATTTGACTTTTGACCTAAAAACCCTATAATAGGCGCTGACTCCATTGAGAACCGGTCTTGTAAAATATTCGGCAGTCGGATTATGCGCCGAAAATGGCCATTAGATCGTGATCCGCTTTGAAAATGAACCTACGATCATGTCGGGCTGAAAGCTTATAAATATCCTATTTTGAAAATAATGCAAGCAAAAGGTGGGAGAGAAAAAGCTAAAGGCAAAAAGGTGGAAAAGGCTGGCTCTAAAGAAAAGATCGTGAGGATGGGCATCTCGGACTTAAGATTCAAGGGATGTTGCAGGACGCTGAAGACCAAATGGCGCCTAAACACATCAGAAGGCATTGATCGAATCTCGACGAGAAAAGCCGGACAATCCCGAATCTCCGGCCAGAAAGCAGTCCGAATCTCCGACAGAAAGCCGGCCCGATCGAATCTTCGACAAAAGCGGAGTTGTCCGTCCACGACAAACTGCGGGGAAACCTGTTGCTAAGGCCCTGCGTCAAATCAAATCTAGGAGAGAGGATCAAACATTTGAAGCCCACCCACCTCCCGATACCAAATAAGCACTGGAACATACCGGAAAAAGAGACCATCCTGAAGCTAATGAGAAGTTGAGCTCCCCACCCAAGACTCAAATCAAACTACGAGGATCGAGTTGGTGAAGCCTACTTTCACATTCTGACATCAGGCGCAAGGAAGTTACTAAGGCCTACTTGTTGAAAGAGCGAAATACAATGCGGATTCGTTAACCATTTTGGAACTAGATCCCGGCCACACGGGGAGCAAAACTGCTGAAGCGCCGGCGAGGACACATATCCAGCTGTCACATCAAAATCCTGACGAAGACATATCCAAGAAGGGTCGGCGTCGGCCGACCTACCCGATCCGATAAGAAGGGTCAAGCGTCCGAGCCCGGCCCAGCGTATCGATTAAGATGGTGGCGTCCAGCCAAAGAGAGTGTCATGTCCCATCAAGCCCATATCTGATGATCAATTTTCAAGACAAAAGATTAAGTCCATCTGACCACACGGGATCGAGGCTCGGTCGCTGATTCGGACCATATCTGTTAACCAGACCAAATCTTTGTCTAGGCCTGTCCGTGACCACGTATCCAAATTAAGACCCAGCTCGCGAGTTCAAGTCCATATCAAGTCGAGCCATATTGTAAACATTGCTCGTAGGATATAACTAGACTAATAATCGAACCCCGTCGTTTGATAAAATTTTTCATGCCAAGGAAAATTTCTCTAAAGGAGTTTATTATTCGGTGCATATAAATAATAAAATTTTTCCTCGCATTACATTGCTAATTGCTAATTTGAAATTACCAGTTGTTACTCCTTATATTACAATATGACAATTAATTAATATATTTTTAAGGTTCTTAGCAAATTTTTAATTTCTTATATTATGAAAAAAACAAGTTGATTTACGTTAATTTTTGTTATTGAAATTGCCTTTTATCAATTTTTCTACCATGACTAATTTTTTTTTTTTGGTAAATTAGCGTTGAAGAGTATAATATTACAAATTACGAATACATAAATTCCTAACTAAAGAAGATAGAGTAATAAGTGGTACAAAGAAAGCAGACTAACTAAAATAAACTAGAATAAGTGTTACAAGAAAGTATAATATTAATATGTTTGAAATGTCTCCAATAAGAGTAGAACCAATACCTCCTTATGGAAGTTTGCGTCAGATGCCATCAGGCTATTGAGTCACCGATCATGACTAAAACTTTTTGAGCGTGACACAATGAATGTATGTTTGGAATTACCAAGTTAAGAGTTTTAAGTTTTAAATCGTTTCATGCACCAACAAGCTAGAGTTGAGGATTTATATATAATCCTTCCATATCAAATTGTATGTCCCATTTTGCCAAAATGGAAATCCCATTATTGGTTTTATTTTTATCAAATATAGTAAGAAAAAATGGAGGGAAAATGAATTTTGTGAGATGAGTTTCAAAATTTTCTAAAAATTTGTGTAAAAGCAAAGTAGACATACAAATTAGGATGGAGGGAGTATATTTTTTTTGTAATGGGAGTACATGACATTGCCCGTCAAGTGTGCATAGGGTAGACCTCGCCCATTTGAATGTAATAACCTACGATTGTCAGTAAAGCGCTTGCAGGCCGATCGAAAGTGTTGGTAGAGAATGAACTCATGAAACTTTGTTGTCACCCGGCTACTGCTCCATGTTTACTACGCACAGACACTTAGGATTTAGATTTTGAATAGTTGATGTTATGAATTTGAACGCACAAGCAAACTCTCTTTACGCGATTGATTAATGATATAGTATAATCCCAATCTATCTAATTTAACATCTAATCTAAGATAAGTAAAAGTACGAATAAATTTTGTGTTTCTTTCGTTTCTTTCCCATGAGTCATAATAAAATACAACCCTAATTAAACTCATTTATTTCTATATTATTGCGGAGTATAATAATATATCTTTTCGAAGCCATAAAATCACCGATCGTGATGATTTGAAATAGAAGTCAACGTGATTATTCCAACTCAATAGCTCATCATCTTTCAACCAAACAAAGTCGTCTTATGTAATTTGTTTATTGGTGATGGCTTACCAAGTTACTCTATCCTTTCAGGTTTGATTTCTTTTTTTATTCGAATTTAATTTCATGGTTTGTTCATTTTTTTATGTAAATGTACTATAATATCTTTGATAGAATAAGAATATTAGTGAATAAATTTCATATCAACGGACTAATAATACATATGTCATTCTTACCGGCTAGATCTTGTGCAACCCAATATTTATTATCATAAAATGATGAAAAATCTTAACTTTATGTAAATGTACTATAATATCTTTGATAGAATAAGAATATTAGTGAATAAATTTCATATCAACGGACTAATAATACATATGTCATTCTTACCGGCCAGATCTTGTGCAACCCAATATATATTGTCATCAAAACGATGAAAAATCTTAATTTTATGTAAATGTACTATAATATCTTTGATAGAATAAGAATATTAGTGAATAAATTTCATATCAACTGACTAATAATACACATATCATTCTTACCGGCCAGACCTTGTGCAGCCAATATTTATTGTCATCAAAACCATGAATAATTGATGGGTTGTTTTCTGTACGTTGCTTCTCTCTCCTTCCATCAACTTTAATTTCTCTATTCAACAATTTCTAAATTCAGGATATCGAATAAAGGATCTCCTATATAAATAAGACAATAATGGAATAATAATTAAGTACTATACAAGTAGTAGAATATTTCCAGCCATCGATCCCTTTGCAGTTGGACAAAGAATTTGTCTTGTAACATAACCATAACTGCTTTTGTCTTCTCAGACAGAATAAATATTCTTGTGATTCGATAGATTGGTGGCGTATGATTTTTATTGGATTGTATTTTGTTAAAGCTTGTATTGTTGTTGGTGGGAACATTACAATTATCTTTAGTTAAAATTTATGTATTAAATTATTTGTAGTCTTTCGATATACGTATTAGTAATTTAAAATCTTATATAATAATATTTTTTATTGCCAATTTTTTTTTTTTAAAATCTTGAATAAATATTATGAACATCCAGTTTTTTTTCTTTTATTATCTAATATTCCTCTATTCGTCCCAATATCTAATTAAAAAACGTGAACCAGGTGATATTCTTACCTGAGATGCATGTTACTGAGAAATTAATTAACCATGGTTGTTAATTAATTTTACTGGTCATCATCCATGATCCATTGATTGAATGTGAAGAACAACTCACAGAGCAAGGAGTATTTTTTTCAAAAACATACTGTATATAGTGAAGATGTTGCACGATGAAGATCGTGGGGATTTCTCACTGCTTGGAAAAGCAGCAAAAAACGATGAGCACGTAATTCGAAGTTACGCAAAAATGATGAGATCAAGGCAAGTTGTAGCTAGACCGGTTTTTGTTAATTCGGGTTGATAAAAACGACGAAATACGTGGTATTTCGTCTATGTTAAACTAAAGGCAATAGTGTGTATCTATAATGAAAAGGGCGCTCATCGATATCGTTTTAAATTTAATGCCGAGTTTTTAATGACGTTATGGTAATGCGAGAAAGATCGAGAGGTTGAAAATTGACGATAGATTTGATCTTTTGCATGAGGTGGCGTAGGTCTTGCGTACGTCTTCATGAGATGGCATGGGTATCCTGCAGTAATGTAATAAATAATCAATTTATTTCTTGTTTTTTATTTTTAATTTAATTAAATAGTAAAAATTTAAATTTAATTTTTTAAGAGAAGAGAAATACAATTACATTAGTAAAATAATCAGCATTAATTATGAGAGATAATATTTATAATGTGTAATGTAAATAGATATGCGTAAATCCATTGATGGCTGAGCAGCCGACTGGTACTTTCGACCGCGATGGGCCGTGATAGTTAATGAGTAGATGCGGGCACAAAGAGGTGTCATATTTTGCTCCATAAAGAGAGATGTGTATTTTTGTTTATAGATAATTATTATGATTTATAGATAATTTTATTTGTTGCGTAAGAGCGTGTATTTTTTAAGTTTAACGAGTCGAGTTGGGTACTCGATACTGGCTCTGAGCACACTTCGTTCAACACTAACAATTATTAATAGTATATTAAAAATGATTTCCAGCGCTCGTATATATTTTAACGGTTCCCTTACCATTTCCACACCCACTTGAGCTTTCACTTTTTGTCATGACAGCAATACATTCTCTCAATATATTTCATAAAGCGACAATCCGTCGGCGCTCTATACAATACATTTTCTCCATCTTTACATTTTGAACTATGGATCATTCGTTTCCACTATTTTAATCAACAATCCAACAATCTTAACAATCCAACAATTCCAATAGCCTTGACTTAATGTCAATTTAAGCATATCTTCTAATACTGATACTCGTCTTATTTTCCTCACAATACTTGTAGCGTGCATTATCAACAAAATATTCCTTATATGTCATATGAACAACCACCTCCATACATGGCTATAGTGGTGGTATCTGAGAGGTTTTAGCCGGGTATTGTCGCCTTAAATTCGAGAGTTGTTGGGGATGGTGAAATACGAACACCGTGTGGTTGAGCCTCTGCTACCTGATGAGCACGTAGTAGTAGAACTTATAATTCATAGATGCTTGGAGTGTAACAGCCCGCCTCGATGCAAATGCGCCCTCGAGGACTGAGATGATCATCCTTTTGTATATAAAGTCGCATCACGATGTAGTTGTACCAAAAATCATTTTGTTGATGACAATAAACACGATAGTTTGATAAAAGTAAAATAGTTTAGAAAATTCAAAATGTTGTATCTGAGTTTAACTATACGTGGTATCGCTAATTCAAAACCAAAGTGTAAACTCCCATCGCGTACAGTTCCAAAATACTCCACAAAAATAGTTTACAATTTTGACATCAAAACAAAATATGGCGAGTACATAAAAAATAATAGAAAAGGGAGATGAGCGCGAGGATGCTGTGCTAGATGCCTAGAGTAAAACCAACGGACACTCCACGAACCTTGCCCCGGCTTCTCGAATGGCACTGTAAATGCGGAAGTGGGAAGGGGTAAACTCGATAGCTTAGTGACGAATGCTTGAATGGTAACTTGTAAAAAATCCGAATGAGGTATGGAGTGAAAGATATAGGCCGTAGCAATTAGGTATATATATATATGTACGGTAAAAGAATAAATCAATTATCATGACCTCGTAACAAGAATGACAATGACATACAAACATTTTAGAAGACTCGGCTTTACGTTAACTCGCGTATGCATTGCCAGATCTCATCACGTAATCAAGCGAGTAAAACAACATAAATTCAGCGCCCGTTTATGCACAAAAAACAATAAAATAAACTTACGAAAATGAAACCACAACAATATCGCATATAACATTTCATCGCTTTTCGGTAAGAGCTCGCCGCCCGAACACCAACCAATGACATATCGCGCTTTTCTCGCGAGGCTTCGCCGCTTACGCTTGACATCGTCATGCTCTTTTGGTAAAATTTCCATGCCGAGCCTTCTACGCGTAAACCCACAACGTTTCTCAACTCAAACAATTCCTGATTCACACATACGCCTGGCATGTCTGACCATCACCTGATAATCTTTCGATGTAGCGTCCATAATATACCGCGTCTGACAATTTCATATAGAATCTACGCTCCAAACATGAATATACTCGCATAAATATACTCAAAAGCATGAATACTCAAACATAAATATACTCAAAAGAACCTACACTCGAATATATAAATATACTCAACACAAATACACTCAACATAATATAAATATACCGTAATGCATCACTTGAAGCCACCCATCCTGAAGTCGACATCACCATGATTTCACAAAAGCCCATAATCCGCGGATAAGTTCATAACACGGATACTAGTCTGACCAATCTACCATATGCTCCATTCAAACGCATAAATAAGGTAAACAAGCTTGGTGATAAATCCCAGCAGCTAGTACGTGCGCCAGCGGTCGATCGTCCATGGCTTTTCCCGCGTTCCGAGTCTAAACAGAACACCGAAAATACAATTACTACAAATTTGTTATAAATTATCTTTTAGCAACCTTTAGTACCCATTAGCCCCTTTAAGTGAAATATTATTAGTTAAACTTTAACGATAAACTAAACGACAACGTTCCAACTAAATCCTAATTCTTAAACTTTAGAGCCCACCACTTGAATACTAACACTTATGACTCCAAACAATCCGAATTGTGGAAACTTGACTAATTAGATCAATTTACTAACAACCTCTAATCCCAAAGTCCGTTTAACTACTGAAAATGCAATAAAACTAATTTTAAACATATATTCCTCAACTGACTTATAAATCATAATTTCCACTCGAAACAATATGATAAAGGTCGATAACATATTTATGCTCTGTGGCGTTTTTAGAAAAAGTCAACCCAAAGTCAACTTTCGAAAGTCAACTCAACTATAACGAGCTTGCTTTCTACTGACAATCGGTGTATCATCTCACATACTATAATCTAAGCCTAGATACTAATTATGTGCCAATAATAATGTAGCGACATGGGTGGCCTTAGGACCATATTGACTGAATAATCGAGTCTGGCGATGGATAGCGATAAAATGACCGTTTAGCGTGTAAAATAATACAACTCGTCCATCGGGTGAACTAACGGCGCTACACATGGCTGAAAGTAATAATATAAATCTGACGTCAAACGACTTGTTTACAACTTCGAGACAACAATAATTATTAAGTCTGATATAAATCTCAAAGAAAGAAGATAAAAGTATGGCGTCGGTCTTGCGAGCCACCATTGCCACCTCAGCAGATGCCTTGACTGCTCGGCCCGATGCGTCTCGGTCATCCCTTGTAACCCTAGGCATAAAATGCCATCCGTAGGGAAATAAGTCAATTGGTAGAGTGAATCTGATATCACGAAGTTAACCCGCTTATCGTACAAACAAGGATAATTCAGTCCACTTACCTACATAGAGACTATATACCTCAGAGAGTTATATTTTATATGCTCTTCCTTATATGAATAAATCTTTCCTTAATGGCTTTCCAGTAACACCCGATAAACCCTTGTCGACAACTTCTACATGGTACACATAATCACAAGATATATCTTTCTATTTATCTTTACGAGTATAGCTAATTCGATATAATATACAACTCAAAGCAGCGTACCTGACTTCGACATTTCTGCTTCGACGATTATCTTTAGTTCACGGAAAGTCTTCTTCGATTATAATTATACACTTTCCTATGACATTTGAATGTTTATCATAAGAACCTCCAAATTGTTTTATTATCTTAATACGAAGCTGAGTAATATATCTTAATCAAGATAACTTAAGTACGGAATTATCTCGCCAAATTCTTCATTTTAGTCTCTGAACTTATTCACATGATAGTATCGGCGTGGAGTAGTTAGATGTCCTTTTATATACTAACACGTTTGAATTCAACTTTCCCATATATATATAAAAATATCATCAACATCATCATAGATTAGGCGATGGGTTTATAATTTTTATACTATTGTCCTCATTTTAAAAGTTATCTCAAAACTTTAACCAACTCGACTTTTAACTTAGCAAAGGATGTATAACGATTAATACTGACCTAGGATCCACAAGAAAATCTAATAATATCAATAAACAACCAAAACCTAATTGACATAATTTCATCAAGCGACATCTAGTATAATCGACCTGATATCCATGCTTAAATAAATAAATTAAATAAAGCGGATAAATACGACAACACAGCAAATTTAAGCGACATGTCGAGGCCATAATATAAAGTCTCGATAAGGCACACCGTCACCGAGAATAAAATCATAGAGACTCGGCAGCATTCTTTCAGTCATCGAACCATTTTATCTTTCATATCTCTCTAGTATACCAACCTACAATGAGCATATAACAAATGCGTCTACACAAGGGAATGGACTTGATCGTAAACACCGCTCTTATGCCGAGTATAGCGGCCGCTTATCACCGTAGTATAAGGCCACACAACAAATGCACCTGACAAAGTGATCATAAAGAGTCATACCCCATTTCTTATACCGAGTATAAGGCCATGGCTTATACACTAAGTATAAGGCCACGCGGCAATCTTGGCATCAAAGTGATCATAAAGACTCCTACCTGTATATCGAAGTATAAGGCCAAACCGCGCTTATACCTTTAAGTATAGGCCACACCGACAATGCGACAAAGTGATCATAAAGAGTCGTACCGCTCTTATCACGGTAGTATAAGGCTAATGGCGTCCGTATCTACGGAGGAGAGCCCACACAACCCCAATCATCCCAGTATGAGGGTCGAATCACGATACTCAAATTAAGCACTAAAGTCACGCATGCTCCAACTGACACCTACCGATAACCAAGCACTCACATTCCCCAAACTGATATCCAAGCCTGCGGCTAAAACATCTACTTGATCATAAATCGTCGCAACCGTCGTACAGAGGGAAGCTCACGAAAGTGCGAAATGAGGCCTGACTCTAGCAGTGCCGACAAAGGCCACGAGAATCAATGCCAACAAGGCCACGAGCAGCCAGGTATAAGTTGAAGTTCGCTATTGCTTTTTACCGAGCAAATCTTATTTCATAAATCTGATAAGCATATTCATTAGCATATATTCCTTTGCCGATAGATCACACATAATCATACAACATGATTATGTATACCCGTTACCATAATCATACGATGACATATATACCATTCTGTAATCATACCCTGATGACATGTTCACCTGATTTAAAGTAGAATGCGTAAAAAGTAACACCCGTGAGATAAGTAATAAGAAGCGTCCCGTCTAATCGATCAGTGCACTTTCCACGTTCGCGTCTAATCAAACACCGAAATTACAATTACTACTACATGACAATTTTTAGCCACTTATCTTAATTAAATTTCGACTTTTATTACATTTTAGTTACAAATTAACAACTTGAGTATAGATTGCTAATTATGTTTCAAAGACTATTAAAATAATGAATTTCAAGCTATCGACTAAATTCCATAATCGGTCGACACACTTAACGAGAAATACTAACATTTTCAACCAATTTGATCAACCCAAAATATAACTTTTCAACTAACTAAACCCATTTCTATGACACCAATCCCAGAAAACGAGTTCTTACTCAAATCTAATAAAACTAATTTCAACATATATTTATTCCTCGATATTATAAAACCCGAACTTAATTCTCAGAAACAACTAAATTCATTCCAGCAAGCTATATTAATCTCAATGACATTACTTTAACATATTTATATTTTTCTTCAAAGTCAACTATCAAATGCAGCGCGTTTGATTCCATAAATCAAGTATTATCCTTCTAATACCCTTGATCTAAAAACTTGGTGAAAAATTCTATACCATTTTAAATCTCAAAACTCGAAATCGACTAGTACAAAGTCATCCTCGAAAACATCAAAGAAATACCGTCAAACACACTTTTAACTCAAAACAACAATTTAAGGCATAAGAATCGTTTATAGCAATAAAAATCAAAATATAAAAGTCAACTCCTTGAAACTCCTGAAATGCCAAAAGATCCGGCTTTGCTGGCAGATCGAAGAGAGGATGATGAGGAGAAACTCTCGAAATTTGAGGTCCAAAGCTTGCGAGATGGAGAAATGGAGAAAAGAAATTTCAAGGGGGGGAGCTCTATCGTCAAGGCGTAGGAAGGAAAGAAGAAGATAGGTTTTGGGCAGCAGTGGGATGGTTTATGGACTTTAATGGGTTGGCCCGCCTGGTTTGTGTGTGAAATCGTTTTTAAGTGATGATCTTTCGTTTAAGAAAGCTTATACCGACGGTAACTTCCCGAACATCGGCGTTTACACGCCGATTATATTACCACCCAACTAATATAATTACCATTCGGTCTAAACACAAATTACAAAAATAAAATGTCTTCAAGCCAGGCCGATTCGTTTGTATTTATTTATTCAAGCTTTGAAATTTTTATTTCTCACCGAAATAATCCACCCGGCGACTAGTATCTTATTACGGTAATATTAGTACGAGCGGGTTGTACAAATAACCCACAAAGCAGTCCAAACTAAAATTCCAAGTCAACGGCCTTTAAAGCGTCGAAATTCAGCGTGAAACACGTAATTTCAACTCAAGAACAACTAATTTAGAACCCAAGAATCGATTGTAGCAATAAAAATCGAAATACAAAAAGTCAACTCAACCGAAACTCACAAAATACTCAAAAAGATCCGACCTTTTTTACCTTGAATCGAAGAGGATGATGAGGGGAAGCTCTCCAAAAAATTTGAGGTCCAAAGCTTGAGAGATGGAGGAGAAATCGAAGAAAAAAAATTAAGGGAAATGGGTTCGGCAGTCGCGTGCTTGGGGAAAGAAGGGGAAATGGGTTTTGGGTGGTTTGGGCCTTGTTTTGTTGATTAAGTAGTGGGTTGTGATAGTCCAAGCGGTGGCTTCGAACATTTTAATTCGTCATTACCTGCCGTTTCGGCAGTGCAAGCTCCCGAATATTAACATTTGTCATTACATAAAATATAAGTGGTTTCCAAACTACGTTAATCAATTTAAAATCTCTCATTTAATTTATTAATTAGCGATCGTTACGATTTTTACATTCTATATGCAACAAAAATTTAAATTTGCACCGTATTTAGATAAGCCTTATAACCACCACTTATTTTTCAACACATATTTATTATCTAATATCATATGAACTTGCTCGACCTATAACTTACATTACTGAGTGATATCTCTCGCCATTTCCCTTTCTCCGTTATTAGTCAATTATTTAGCGTCTCACATATTAATCATCTTCATAATTAATAGTATCTGTATATTAATATCTTCCATATTTTTCACACAAAATTTTACTATTCATCGATAACATCTACGCATCTATTTCATCTATTTATTATCTGTGCTTAGTTACTTACTTTCCATGTCAATATTGTCATAGGCTTACTCATAAATTAACATGTATGCATAAATATGATATCCTATAAAAAGAAAAATCCAAATTATATCATAAAGGAAATCGAGTGCAACTCCGTATAGCAAGTATCTTGAATCATTCAAAGCAACGCTCAACCTAGACCTCATTTAATCGCGTTATCGATCACTTATAAGATTACACCTCGATAATCATTTACGCCATATTTATAATGTTACGCGGCTTGGCGTCGATGATACCCGCATTATTGTTTACTCTCATGATTATATGCACTCATCAAAGTCAACAATTTACTCCCCGACTAATACGTTATACTTTAATCAAAAACACATAATCATAACATCTAGAAACAACAGAACACCCAATCCGAACATTTCATGGGAACAAATCACATAATCTAAATGCGTCAAATATCGGCAAAGATCAATATATCAACCTCGCTATATCTCCGTATTAGATATTATCATTCGCGTGATTTGATATCTTTATAATCATCAATATCTCTCTCTTGTTTATCACATAACATTCTCAAAAAATCATCTAACGATTATACTTGTTAGTTCATTTTCTTATATAGCATTAAGATAGTCTAACAATTTATTAACACCCTGACAGTCATCCCCAACGTCAATGACCTCAACCTTCAGCTATTAGATAAGCTTAGTCGATATATCGCCCATATAATGCGTATACCGCTCTGCAGTACTTCGTGACTCGGCGATACACATAATAATTTTTCTGCGATTTTCTTGTATGAATCCAGAAACAAGAAAAGTAGAAGAGACTCCCAAATTTTTAAACACAAACTGGTTCGTCGAAACTTGACTTTCGTCGTTGGATATTTTACTCGCTAGCCATGGTCTTTGGCATTTTCATACTCTATCGACATTAACTTCTTGCACTTTATGACATATCATTACTTATTCTCGTTACTTTAAAAGGCATAGTCGTATCTCTTAATCATCGAAAATCTAAACTTTGTTGTATTCATGCAAATCCTTGATGTCAGCGTGTATAGTTCCTTTCGTAATAAATCGTACCCGATCTAGAATTGTAATATCACAATTTATTAATCACCCCAAATTCCCAATACACGATTTAAGCACACATATATCGTTCACTAATAACACTAATAACTCATACATTGATGTCATAAATGTCGTCAAAATTCATAAACTCCTCGATATCGTATACCTTTAAACCCCGTATTTCTAGCATAATAGAACCTCCCACCATATTCAACTTGATATATATAACTCTAAATATACATTGATACATATATTCACATATATTCTCTCAAATATTTTTCTTTTTAATTTCTTTTTTTAATGTCTGACACACACAAATTCGAGAGGTCGTAATACCCTTACTTTCTTATCCTTTAATAAACTAAATTATATCATCAATGCTTTTATCTAGAAGAAAAAGAAATTCGCTACTTCGACTAAATGTTAATGTATGGCATTAAATCGATCTAATTATCATCACAAATTTATATTACAAATACTATCCTAAACGTAACTCGGAACATTCTCTTCCTTGATTCTTAACTTACTGTACCTCACCCTCAGTCATGTCTTATAATCCACATAATATAATCTAAGATATCACCAATCCTAGCTAGTTCATATTCATCGTATTAATGACTTAGTTTCTCCATTGATAGATTAACTTTTCTGAATCCCTTTGAAAGGGTTTCAAACATCACGAAGAAAATGAATGCGCATCTATCTCCCTGCTTGCTCATGCTTATGAAATAATTTCAACAAAGTTATAATCTTAATATATCCTTATACAATGATCGTACCTTTTTGTCTCTCATTAGTAACTCCTACGAAATCCTCATAAATACGTAATATCAACCAATCTTCATCCAACTAAATTCTTCCTCGATCGGACATATTTTATCACTCATCGTTGAATTTCAATTTCACCCAACTGCTATCCCTTGATATGTTTAGCTATTCTTCCTACTTTAAACTTCCATTATTCCACCTCCTCTTTTCGGATATTTATAACAACACTTGAAACTTCCATAAATATTTATCGAATTGAATCTATTGTCAACTTTCGTTATTTCATAAGAACTACGCCCTTCTTGATTCTCTTATACATTATAAATCCCTTGCCTTCCAAATAACCATAAAAATTCTTGAAAATGTAATAATTTATTTAACACTAAACCGTTTAGTCGTCGGCCAATCTTAAGCTATGAATTAACCATGATAGCTTTTACTCATTTCATCCCAACTAGCAATTCAAATTTTCCCCATCAGCGTTCTTACGTTATACATATAATTGCATCTGATATATTCAAGTTTTCAAGAAGTCATCATTTTTTATCCATTTCATTTCTCTAGCTACTTTCGAGCCACCAAATTGCATTAATATTAAATCCTTGATATTCCAACTATTATCACTAGTTTATATTCGTAATTTCATACTTTCTCCTTTTTAATTTATATACATTTACAACCACACATATCATCACATTGACATACATATACTCCATTAATAAGTACGCTTCTCAGGGTTCTATTTTATATCTTACCTTTCATTATAATACAATCATACCTGATTTTTTATATTACTTTGATACTTGACTACAAATCTCGTTTTGACCTAACCGATAAATACGTAATTCACACAATTCTTTTGATTTTTCACTAACCTTAAATAATCTATTTTCACCCAATTAATATCCGTAGTTCATAAATTATTCAACACTATATATCTAGTCTCAGAGTCTTATTACTTGGGAAGGAATGGGTTCGTACCTGACTTGGCACATTACACACTTCAGAGAGAACTTCGAGGCGTCTCGTCTTCCTGTATGTACTCCCGGAGGTCCCACCTGTTTCATCTAGTAATCTCTCACAGAGTTCCTCGACTAGTATATCGTTAATTTTCTCATAAGACCGTTCTTTCTCGTCGAACTTATTGCTCGATCATTCTTGAATTTCCATCTCGCTTAAATATTCTATTGATGATCTTACCGAACATATCTTTCTTCTCCCGGGGTCCCCAAATTTTTCGTTATTCCACTTTATTCTTGACTTGACGCCCACTTAACCCGAAGTACTTCGTAATGACAATCAAACTAGAATACTCATTTTCATCTCAAAATTCTTATACATTAAAATTGACTTTATCTACTAATAGAGTACCCCCGTACTAAATTTCTGATACTCATTTTTCAATATTTGAGATGTCTGAGACATATTCGATGCCTCCCAGGTGATTGATAATCTAGCAACCGTTAAATCCTTGATAACATTTTGCGGCAAAATTTTCATTTAAAACATCACTCGATTCTACAGTATCCAATGAGATAAAATTTCCAATATCCACCTATTCTATGACACTTATGTTCTCTTATTGCCCTAAATATTCATATCGTGGACGATAAGATTAGGTACTTATTCTAATATTCTGATGACGATCAATGTTTGTCTCCCCGCTTTTATTTGTTGACCAATCGCCTCGTTAATCTTTGATGTTTAGTTGTCAATATGGTAAGAGAATTAAGCGATTTTCTCTTTTACGGTCTTCTTTATACTCCACTCTAGTCTAATTGGCGAGGAAATGCTCACATTCGGCGTGGAAAGAGAATGCTTACGTATTCGTCGAGCTTGAGCACTACACCCAGACTACTCATTGGAGTTTTGATCCAAGACCATAGAGCCTTTCTTTTGGGTCCTTTGACTGAGAACATTGTGAGACAAGTGTCCTAATAGCCCACATTTGAAAGCAGTCTGTTAGCCTTTCATAAGCCAAGCAGCCAGCGTGATAACTCGCCGTCAGTTGGAACAGGTCGTCTTACCGAGTAGTGCCGTGCATTGATAGCTTCTTTTACTGGAAGAACTTTGCACCTTCTTTTTCCGATAAAGGCTCACATCCACTTCCTGACCGGAGAAAATTTGCAAGCTTGCTTGGAACATCCCAAGTAAAGTATTCCGAGTTTAAACCACGAACGTGTATCCAAAAAGAAATACGTTAAACCAAATTACATCCCAAGCGGATGCTCCCACCGGATCCAGTCCTTCATCACCAATAATTGACTATCATAACACCCACAGACCATTGGCCGATCACTCTCTTCTTCTGCGAAAGTAGAAGAAAATATATATAAAATAGGCGTCGTAACCTAAATTTCCGTAATTGCTTTTCTGATTCCATTAGCCGAGAGAAGCGAAGTTTCACTCCTGGATGCTCACCAAATGATTCTTTCAGTGAGTAGTTTGGCATATACACTAAGTTCAAATTGATAATCGCCCGACAAAATCCTCAACTCAGCGGATCGAAACCCCATTCGTTCTCGTTCAGGTGCGTTGGAGCCGGGCTTACGATAATAGCCATATATGATATCAAAAATCACAGTACAACAAGCAAAAACAAAATATGATGTATTAACCAAGAGAAGGATAAGGCAGTAAGAGGTGTTGTGAATGGCCCTACTCCGTCCCAGAGCCCTTTTCATGCGTTGATGACACAGTAGTATCCTTTGATTAAGCTGAAGAATCTCACTGACCTTCCCTCGCCAAAAGCGCTTGCCTCCTTAGGCATTGCTCCCGGGATCTTGGAAGTTTCAAATCTCCCACGATCCGTTCCTTCAATCGTATCTTTTTCATTTTGTAACCCCTTCAACACATGGCCATTTACAGAATCACGTCGATGGATGATGTTGAAATCGCTCTTAGTATTCTAAATGTTTTAAGAGATAATTTTGCTCTAGAGATGATTCTAGAGAGGATTTGCCTGAGATGATTCACAGAGAGAGAAATATTAAGGGAGATCCACAGAATCTCGACCTTAATAGTCCACTTTGAATTCCACAGCGTCTCGGTTTGATGAACAAACGTTTGAAGCTTAGAGTTAAACCGAACTTGGTAGGCCAAATGGAACATATGAAGAAAAACATAAAATGAATAATCGTTGGAAATGAACAATAAAATAAGTTTAACATTATTTAAGGAGTTGGAAATAGGATTACCCAAGTGAAACATTAAGCTTGAGAAATAGTCTAGTAGGTAGAAGTAGAGTTGTGCATGAGTCGGCTAAACCACGAGCCGCTCGGTCGGCTCTACTCGGCTTCGGCCCGTCTAAAATGGGTGAGCTTCAGAGTAAACTTCCATTTTGTTAGCTCGGTGAACCCGGCTTGGTGAGCATTTCGATATTCGTTACCGTATTCATCTTACGTTTATTATGAAGATTTGATATAATTTTTTATGACTTTAATCTTTTCTTATTATCTTGTCATGACTATCTATTTATTAATGTCCACTTATTATTAATCAATGGGTTTGCTTGTTTTGTAATGTTAACTGAACATTAGCGATTATGCGACATCAGTAAAGTATTCGAGTTTTAATATGACGTGTATCGAAAATGCATTAAATCATTATTCGTTAACCACTCGGATCAGGTCTGCCATCACCGTAATTGTTCATCATGCCCTGACCATTATCGGTAGCTCTCTTCTTCTGCGAAAGTGGGAAAAATATGCAAAAAATGGGCCTTGTAACCCTCGCCATTTCGTAATTATTTCACCGGTTCCATTACTTCGAGAGAGAGCAAGTTTCGGCTCACGGATGCTCGCAAATGATTCTTTGAGTGAGTAGTTTGGCATATACACTAAGATCAAATTCGATAAATCGCCAGCAAAATCCTCCGACTCAGCGGATGGAAACTATTTCGTTCATTCAAATTGGGCTGGGCGAACACGATAATAGCGTATCCGTGATATCAAAATCACGGTCGTAATGACAAAAAACAAAAATGAATGTATTAACCCGAGAAGGATAAGAAGTAGGAAGTGTTTATTGAATAATATAATCCCACTTTCATAACGTTGATGACACCGGCCGTGTCCATGATTAAGCGAAGAATCTCCTTGACGCTTCCCTGCATCAAAAACGCTCTTGGCATTCTTTCCGGGATCTTGGAAGTTTCGAGATCTCCAGAATCCGTTCCTTGTCATTATCTTTTACTGTGGCAACCCGCTTGACCGCTGATAATTAGAATCGCGTGATGGATGATGTTGGAAATCACTCTGCGTCGACTAAATGTTTAAAAGAGATAATTTTTGCTCTGAGATGATTACAGAGGATTTTGCCCTAGAGATGATTCTGAGAGAGAAATATTAAGGAGATCTGAATATCGACCTTAATAGTCACTTTGAATTCACGTCTCAGTTGATGAACAAACATTTTAAAACAAGTTAAACCTGACTTGGTAGTAAAATGGAACATATGAAAGAAAAAACATAAAATGAATAATCGTTGGAAATGAACAATAAAATAAGTTTCGCGTATTTGAGGAGTTGCTTAGGCGAGGATTCTTGGTCAAAGCATTAAGCCGAAATAGTACAAGTAGGTAGAAATGAGTTGTGCATGGTCGAGTTAAACCCGAGCCGGCTCGGTCGGCTCACTCGGCTTCGGCCCCGTCTAAAATGAGTCGAGCTTAGTCGGTTTCCATGTTTGTTAACATTGAGCCATTCGATGGCTTCATTTACCATATTCATACTTCGTTTATTATGAAGATTTGATATAATTTTTATAGGTTTTAATCTTTTCTTATTATCTTGTCATGACTATCTATTAATACCGACATTATTAATCAATGGTTTTGCTTGTTTTGTAATGTTAACTAATTTTATTAAACGATTATGTAAATTCAATTTTTGTTAATTCCGATTGAATTTGGATTTTGAAATAAGTAAGACAGCTTGGACCTTGGATCGGGATTGACTCAGTCTGATGAAAGTAGTTGATCGAACCGAATCGAGATGAAATCAATTTTTGTTAATTCCAATTGCTTTGTTAGTTTGGGCTCGACTCGACTAGTGTCCGTTCTAAGTAGAAGTACTAGTTGTAGAGCCATGGAGCATCGATCTCCACCAAGCATGGGGAACATTTCTCAATTTTAAGACAGCAGGAAAGCCAGTTGTATTCCTAGGGTTATAATATTAAAGTACAATCTTAATTGTGGGGCTGATCTTTCGTTTTGTGTTATGCTACAATAGATTAATATTCTCTGCAATTAATTTTTATTTACATTTATATTATTAAATTGTCATAAATAATTTTTATTATTTTATAAAGTCATTGAAAGAAAGTATTACATAAACACTTTTAAAAATAAATGAACATATCAATTTAATATTATTTACTAATATAAAATCTAATATTTTATTTATTATCAAATTTTTCTCCAAAATATAAAAATGACAACTAAAATAGATCTGTCATAATTAAATCATAAAAAAGCATATTAACAAATAAAATGGTAAATGCATGGAGACAACTCAGACAAGCATTATTTCTATGGGAGATCTGGTCTGTGATGCGATTTGTGCTTCAATTTATTCTTCCAATGCCAAAGTTAATTACTCGAAGAAAGTACTGTACGTTTTATGTGCATATAATAAGAATTTATTAAGACCTTAATGTCATTCCATAAATAGAGATTTTCACTGTTTAACACGTGTTAATGTGTCATTTATCTTGTCCATTATGGGAAAACTGCTACCTCGTATTTTACCAATAATTTATTACTCATTTAGTTTGTCAAAGTACACTCATAAATAATTAAAAAGGCTACTTAGAGAGCCATTAAGCTAAACATAGGCTTTATAATCAGCCTAATAAGGTTAAAACATAGGGAGATTAGGGTTAGGAATCACTAGGGTCTTTAAGCGCCTCCTATAAAACCGTAGCCAGTATTGCTATTTTTTCATTCTAATCATCATCATGACCATTACCCTGACGTTTTTATAATATATGTGTGGTTTCATTCTCCCCCAGTCTATTTAAATGACCTATTAGAGAAAATAATTAAAATATACTCACGGATATATCAAATAGTTAATTGTATGTTTGGCGAAATTTTTGTGTTATTTTTTACGTGATTCTTAATGCAATTTTTTTATTCTGACTACTTAAAAGTAAAATATTATTACAATATTTGGTAACCATCATAAATTATTAGTCGAAATATCATGATTCATGAAGATTCAAAAATCATTAAATATCCATTGAATACTACAAATTGATTTTTTTTTTGTTTAGTGCTATTTTGAGTTCTGTACATTGTGGAAAATTGGAATGATATCTAAATCAAATTTGGAAAAAAAAAGACCATCAATAACAATGTTAATATTCTGAAAGTTTTGATACGAATGATCTCAATAAAGAGGAATCATATGAATAACAAACATTTGTCATTCCAAATATTTTAACCCTAAATTTGATTAATCATCAGCACCTTTCTCTTGGCTATATAAACCCCTGCTCCCTTCCACTCAAGGTCCATAACCTGGGAGCAGCCTAAAGGAAGTCAAAAAAGAAATAGAGTTTCTCTTCTTTCCCTCACCATAACACCTTCAATCGCAATTATATTTCCTAATATATTTCAAAGTTAGCATGTTCCGAAAATCTATTGTCCATCAATTAATACTACGGAGTATTTCTTTAGTTTCTTGATTACTTGAATATGACTTCTTCTACCTACTAATGGAAGATGGAATCTAATTGAAGAGAGCTCTCTTCAGTCCACTCATGGGTAGCCATAGGATTTAATTATCTGCCGACTCATTCATCCAAATGGTTAGTACAGAGATTCGTACTCAACAACTGAGTGAATGATGCGGGAGATATAATTAAATTCTAAGTTTTCTGTACTTGGACTGAAGGGAGCTCCCTTAATAATTTCTAGCTTTCTCTGCCACATACTCCCTTCATGATATTCTTCTTTTGCAGATCCGTTTTTTAGCTCTTTATAAAAAAGAAACTCATTTTCTATTCCTTGAAGTTGAAGTGTTGCCATCTCAGGTAGAAAGATATTCACTCAGTGGTCAAAAGGTATGGATCGGCTCCAAACTATACTTTCAGGATAATAATGTATCTCTCTTTTTTGTTCTTTATTACAGTACTTTTCTATATATATATTACTATAGAGTATATATAGATCTAAGATTATTGATGTTTTGTTGAATTTGTTTATGGAGATGATACTTAGGTTATGAAAACAAATTCAAATCTCTTGCTTAAATTATAATATTGGCATATGAATCAGTTGATAAGGATCTAGGATTAGATACTCTTTAATAGCAAAAAAAAAAAATAGATTGTTACTCCCTCTAATCTATTTCATATTAGATAATTATCTAGGTAAAATTTATTTTTCATAATAATTATTAACTAAGATTTCAATCTACTTTATTTTGATCTTATATTTATTTTTAATGATTATTTTTGCTTTTGAGTACTCCCTTTATTGAATTGACATATATAATGATTGATTTAAAAAAAAATTAATATAGAATATACTAATAATTTTTCCTAACTTCTTAATAAAATACTTTTCTTTTGACTAGAGAATTATCTAATATGTAATAAAGGGAATATTATAATATTCAAAATACCTTTAGATATTTTCTAGATATTATTTTGTATATTAGTTAACGATTTGTACAATTATTATATGCTGACAATCAACCATAATTTTAGCTAGCATAACTATATTGAGATGACAATCATAATAATAATCATGATTATTCATGATTTATAACCATATAAAAACTGAATTTCCTTGATTGATATTGAGATCATTCAATGAATATAAATATATACAATATTTAATAAGAATTACTCCCTCTTATCCTATTTATAAGTCGTTTATATTTTTTTCTATTTATTCAAATTATAAATCGTTTAATTAATTTTACATCATATTTTGTTTAATATACCCTTAATTAATAAAACTAAATATTAGTCAATGGTAAGTTAAAAATCAAAAAGGAACATTTGAATCATTAATTATTATTAAATGAAGCTTGTTAAATGTTCATTATCTTAAAAACAATAAAAATAACATAAATGACTTATAAATAGAATAATAGGGAGTACTAGTTAAGAATATAACTATAAATCATGAATAATCATGATAGGCGATATATCAATGTACTTAAACTAGCTAAAAATAGCTTAAAATATGATTGATTATCATCTATGATAGTTGTACAAATTTAGAGGGAATTGACGAAATAGTTCAGGTAATTGGGTGAAGCGTTAGGTTTAAGATTTCGCATGAATAGTTCTATAAATTGTGTATAAAGAAACTGAGGTCTATTTTTGGGTCAAATTTATAATTTGAGAATATTTTGTAATTTTGGTAGAAAAAAATCTATTTTAAATTAAAATACCCTTTTTAAATTATTTAAACCTATCCTACCCACCTCTTCCCCACCCCACACTACCCCACCCTCCTTCACCACACCCCACCTTCCTCCATCCCCACTGCCCTCCTCCTTTCCCCCTCCCTATTGCCCTCCTCCTTCTCCACCTTCCCCCTATTCCTCCTCTCCCCTCCCCACTGCCATCCGAATGTAATTTGAGTGAGTTAGCAGGTAACATATTTGAGTGAGTTATAGTTCATCATATTGCATATCCATTCATTTCATTCTAATAAGTTCTCTTGCAGACCAGGGGACAAACTCTCCGAATGGAATTTTAAATAATTTTCAAACCTTTGATGGCTCAAATGACAAAGATGATGCATTTGTAAATACAACTTCAATTAAAAGACATAGTGAAAATTCCCATGAAGGTATGTTAGGAATTGTCTGTTAGTAGATTGCATTAAAATGTTTTTGCAACCTACATCTGAAAAAATATTCTTGAACATCCATGTATATCTAATATGAATTTGGTATACAATTAGCTAAGCTGTTTTTTCATGTCATTACAATATCAGGAAATGGAGCGATGAGAGTGCCAGTGTTTCCGTGGGGTGGGGGACTGAGGTGAGGGTAGTGGTAGATTGAAGATGAAGCAAAAAAGAGTGTCTCAATTTTAAATTTGATTCAAAATAGATTTTTTTCTATTAAAGTTACAAAATATTTTATAAAATTATAAATCTGACAAAAAATAGACCTCAATTTTTTAAGTGCTATGGGCCCCAATTTAGGAATGATTTGCGCACCGTCTGGCGCTTACGAGGTAGACTGCGCGGTCTGTTCACGGGGTATGCAGCGATCCCAACAGTGCGAGGCTATTCGGCCGATTTCTCTACAAATTTAATCTACAAAATAATTATCCCTGGATTCTTAATATTTCCTCCGTATTGTTGGTTGAACTTGTTATAAGTTGTAATCTCTTCTTGTAGTAGGTATTAAAATATGCTCTCGTCCTGGCATCCTTGGCGAGGCAAAAAGTTGGTAGAAATTTATTATAGCATTTTAATCTTTATGTGTGGGTTCATTCTCACAAGATAGCGCCGAATGAGTTGGTTTTAGAAGAAGCTATCAGTCTTGGTCGATTAAAGCATTCTGCGTTCACGTCATCACGTATAAGCTGAGGATATGGATATAGCATAGTACATTAGGTTGAGGATTTCAATTTTTTAAAAAAAATATGCCCTCATATATGTGATGTAAATGCAGGTGATGAATTATGTTCTTAACTCTAAAAATTTAGTATAATTCTTTAATCATGTTAATGTCTATTATTACTATATTAATTTTGTAAGTGATATAATGTATTGAGATTTGTATGGTACACAAATTTATGGTAACCACACATGCAACTTGCACATATCTCACATGTATTAACTTTTGTAATCACTATTAGGACTATTTGCGCACATATCACATCTAAAGATAGGAAAGTGCAACTTATACATATTATCTAAAATCATTTTACAATTATCTTTTATTTAAATAATAATAATAATAATAGTCCCTGAAAGTGAAAATAAATTTATAATTGTGACAAATGTGCATCAAACAATTCACATTATATAATCTTTTAAAAAATGCACATTACATAATTTAAAATTATCCAACATTCAACTATAATTTGAACGATAAGTTTCAATATAGTTTTATACAATATCATATCTTTCATTATATAATTTGAAATAATTCAATATAATGTTGAAATTAATTTAAAAAAATTAATTGGAATTAAAAATTAAAATTAAAATATAATTATATAACTTAAAATTTAACTGTAATTATAACTGAATTTAATCTTCCATTATTCAAATTAAATTCAAAAATTAAAATTAAAACATAAGTATATAACTTAAATTGAGTACCTCATGAACAGTTATACAGGTATTTGTTAATTATATATATATAGATATATTAATGTATAAGGTATTCGATAATAACAATTACGTAGTATTATTTAGTTATTATTCTCAATTGATCAAGTAAAAATCGAGTATCCGCTTGCATATTTTATGGTCAAATAATAAGGAAATATTGTAGAAAAATAAGACTACCTTCATTTCAAATTAATTGACTTTTTTATTTTTCGAGACATAACTTTAATTATCAATTAATTTATATATATATTATGAAAAATTACAAAAAAATAATATTATAAAAATATTTTTAAACCAAATTCAATTATATCCATTTTATATTTTCGGTTATTGAATAAAAAAGTAATTTAATGATCAAAGCGCCTTTCGCGGTCAGCGTTAATTAATTTGAAATGGAGGGAGTATATTATATATTAATAGAAAGGAAATATTATTGAAATTGAAAATCCTCTTGCACATTTGATGTCCAATCAGTCGAGAAAGATTGTAAGTAATTAATGCACATATTTGTATGAATAGAATGAAAGATCTTAATCAATTAACAGTGTAAAATATACTCTATCATTATTAATATAACTGATCGTTTAGTTTAAATATATTTTTTGTATATAAAAAAATCCATCACGAACCCACGACTTCTAAGTTACTGGAAGACCAACTAATCACAAGACCATTCCATATTTTCTCGTTTATTCTAAAAATACTTTATTAAGTTAATTATTGATTCTACTATTTTCTAGGGAAGAAAAAATTATCAATCAATGAAATATTGAACTAAAATGAAGCTAAAATGTTGTTTGAATACAAACTGGATTGGAAATAAAGGATGTTTACAAAAAGATGAAAAAAACAATTGTTTGAATTTTTTTGCTTTGGTAATAGAAGTTTAGGTTGGAAAGAATACACAATATCGAACCTAATCGTCTAATTAAGAATATTTCTTTAATTCGAAAAATATGATGCATTTGTTAGAATTAAGATATTATTAAGATATTGAAATATTTAGCATAATAGTCTAACTTGAACATCTGGACACCAACACATAGATTAGCTTTCTCATCGTTATTAAGCTGATACATATCAGAGATATAATCCTTTATACATACAGAGTAATAATATTTGTTTATATATAATTATTTAGCCTACTCTAAAACTGTTAAAATGCTTCACATATCTAACTTGGTGAAAGGGCACATACCTGTTATTATCCTTTCCAATTTTCCATATTTCCAAGTTCCAACCATGATTTAGTTGATTTATATGTGCACCATTTTTAACAAACACAAGTCCCGCGGATTTTGTCATTACTAGACTGTTTTATGATCACCATTTCGTCTACTTTAATTGTCGTTATTTTTCATTTAAATTTTATTGTCAATTATTAATTATTTTTGATAAATTTAAAGTTTATATGAATTGATTCGTCTTTTTGAAATATTTTCATAATATTAATTTTTATATAATTAAAGAGTAATTGAAGATTAAAGATTTATCTCGATATTTGAAAAAGTCAATTAAAATGAATTGGAGGGAGTACAAAAATCAATTTACGGAGTATACAATAAAGGTTAAAAGACAAATAAATGAAAACAATTGGATGTGGTAATAATTTTTCCAAAATTCATTTGAAATTTTAAAGTTTCACCATACTGACCTTTAGCATACTTTAGACCAAACTAAGTACATTTATATTAGTACTTAATAGTTGACATGCATATTTTATTTATTAAAGTGAACCTTTAATAATAAATCGTTTTGATTTCTTAATTTTAAGAAAGACAAATAAAAGTAATATGATACTCGTAGTACTAAATACCTTGTTAAAAATCATAAATAAGTTTTTTTCCTAAATTTTCAATATAATAAAAAAAATATTCATACTTTGACAAGACAAGACTTCTGTAATCTTGATCTTGATGTGTAATCTAACTTTATTATATGGGTCCTGAATATACTCACTCATTCGTAAAATATTCGATGAAAACTAGGAGATTATTCGATCTGCGTAGTGATGTCTTTTCTAGTGGCATGGATCTACACTATAATATAGACAGGGTACTCTTTACATGTTTACATAATATATTTTAAGTAGCTTTTAAATGTTAGGTCTCATATTTTTTATATGGTGATCGAGAAAAAATAGAAAGATATATTTAGCGCCGACGTATTTGATTGTTAAATTTTTCAAAATACACTTTATTGAAATTTGTTTCCAAACCTGATGTATCTAATGTTTACATGGCGATCGTACCGAATTATCATCTTCATCCTTAAAATTATGGTTGGTTTATGTCGCAGGATACATAATCTAGGTCATCGGTTATGGACTCTTTGATTAGCATAAAAAACAACTGATACTACTTATCAGAAACGTCGAATGTGCAGTGGTTAAGAAGTGCTTTCGGTGACGTAAAGGTCACAGGTTCGATTACCGTTGTAAGGGATGATGGGTGGGTTTTATAAAAAAAAAACAATGCTACTTATCTAAAACTTACTTATTTATGCTTGAGGGTGTAACTTGATTGGTGGTTATAATCTTTTATTTTTTCCTTCGATCCGAAACTACATGCCCTGCCGAACTAATATGACACCGTACGAAGAAGATATCTTTATGTAATATGCTCGGTTAGCTTAAACGGTTCAAAGAAGCGACAGATAAATTATGAAGCGATATAAGATTGATTGAATGTTGAATATGTTTATCTAATAATCAAATAATCCGACCATGACAACCGATCATTAAGCCTTTAACTTAATCACAAACATTTTAGTGTATACGTTTGAGCAACTCTTTATGTCTTAGGTTAGAAAATGCGATTACGCTTAGTGCGCTTAGAGTTAAATCTTTATGAGCATATTAGCAACTTTGATTCATTATTTTGTCTTTGTGGGTGGTCTTAGATGGTTTATTTATTGAAGAGTAAAAGCGGTTAGAGTTGTCGCCCAGGTTCAGATTGGTGGCGCAATTTGATGGGAATCAAGCGATTGAGAAAGCTGGTAGAGCGACAACGTCAATCGATGTCAGTGACAATATAGATAGCGATAAATTATACAGGATCCATAGATACAAGAATTGAAACAATTATATCATTGTTGATTTGATTATAAAATAGTGGGGATATAATAGTCTAATTAGTTTTTCAAGGCGGGTATATAAAGATTTTGAGACCCCGGCGTTTATGACTCTACATGTTTTTGTATTTAAACTACCTTGATTTTGTAGTCTAACCACGTGCAATTTCTTTATGTACGTAGTATATTACAACTAGGGATGTTCATATTGAAAAAAAATCAAATCGCCAGGTTGAATTAGATTGATTGATTTTTTTAAGCCACGAAAAACCGATGAGGTTTGAATAATTTCAAAACAAAACTTTGCAGTTTGCGGTTTACCCTAATCCCGAATCGCACCGATCATTGTTATTTAATTTATTATATATATTTCAAATAAATATTTATTTATTCATAATATATTCGTATTTACATTGCATTGCAATTTACATTAGGCCTAGACAATTACTTTAATAAAATCATATTTGTATGATCAATTTAAATGGAATGGAACAATAAGTCAATAATATAGTCCATAAAACAATAAATCAATGATTTAGTGGCCTTGTCTAAATCAAAATTTGAAATTTAATTGTCTCACTAAATAAGTGAAAATAAATTATTTTTCAATTTTTTAATTTGAGTTATTTCATTCCTAATAAAATGATCAATAGTGTACAAATAGTCTTTCTAGTAAAATGATTAATAATTGTGAAACAAATTGACAATTGCTAATAAATTTTTAAAAAATATACTCATGTTTGTATATATATGCATGGTTATGCTCAACAAAGTATAAATGAGTTGTCGACGAATAACTAGAAAAGGTTTAGAATTTGAGTTGGGGTTCAGGTGAAATTTCAATAAATTTGGGTGAGTTTATCATTTTAATCATTGAGTATGTTGGCCAAACAGAATCTTTCTTAATTTTGAGGCCGATATAAAAAAATTAACACTGATGTTTAGAAGCTACGAAAAACAAACCTCCAGTTAAAGAAAGTAACTACTCGACCTAAATCAGTGATGTGATAATTAATTACGTAATATGGAGTCTGAGGTAATTAAAGGAAATGATAAGGTAATTAAGGAAATGGAGTTGCGGTTTGAGTGCCGAGTAAGTGTCATGCGTCTGAAATGGTCGCAGCCAGATGTATGATATGTTCGAATGATCGAGTAAGTGCCTCCGTTAAATGTTAACGGTAAAAAAAATTAAGGTCTATTTTAATCAAATTTGCTATTTTTAGAGAATACTTTGGGTAAAAATTTAATTATTCATTTCCATGCGTCCATTAACAACGTACTCATCTCTGATGACCCCAAGCTTTATTAGGTTTTGATAATAAAAATATGATTATAAATAAGCAGAAAGCAGGGATTACAGATAATATAAAATAATAATATAAATTATTACGCTTCTTCGAGGGATTTGCGGCCGGAATATATATGCGGGAAGCTAGAACAATCAGCGTAGATTGTCTGCAGAGAATAGTCATGGCGAAGCGTGAGCAGAGCTATAGTGAGGCTGCTTAGAAATTTCTTTTAAAATATTACCTTAGATGAGATTAGGCAAAAAAATCAATGCGATTTTCCCTTTCTTACTAGACAGGGAGAAAAGTTTCCTTCAGCTTTTCTTGAAAAGTGAGAATTAACAAATGAATGAAATTTTAAATACAAAAGAGTGGCGCTTTATATAGGGGTTGAATTATAAAATGTAGCCGCTTTAAAAGAAGGTCAGGAAGAACATTCCCCAGAAGCCTATCTTATCTAAAATATAGAAGGTAAAGAAGGTTCTAGAACCTCCATTCTACCGATTCGCGCCAATGAAGTGAGATTTGAAATCCGAATCTCGCTTCATCGACCATACAATTTCATTTTAAGCGCCGGAAATTATAATTAAATTATGGTTGATTCGTTATTGTACCTCTTGGGCTCGATCGGCCAATAGCGATATATTAATTATGTTAGCACAATATCATATTAATATATAGATTATGAAGCGAGACTACAATGGCCATTCGTAACCTAATGTTAATCAGTTAATCATAATATATTAGTTGTCCTTGATTAACATCCGAACTTATTATTATTTTAAATGTAATAATCGGTGAGTGATACAGTATTCAGCGGACGTATATTTATGAATCCCAACATCTGCATGTTCAACCTCGCTTCGCGCACGGGCGATTGCCTTAAAAGCGATTACTAACTAATCGATTACATCAACACAGAATTCTAAATGCGATTTCAACCCAATTGAAACTATGGTAAGATTTGTATCACCCAAAACTCTTGCACTGTGCTATGACAGCATGAAGTGATGTGATACCGGTGTCCCAATGCGAGAGTTGGCAACAATCATCATCAGTTCTCGAGGCGAGAAAATCTAAGCAGTTATATAGGTTATAAGAATTCGTCTAGATGTGCAATTTCGCCTTCTGATTTGTAGTATATAAAACTTAAGTCTTTTATAATCCTCACATTGGAAGGCGTTTAGAAACAGTCCAAATTACGCTTTCTACTCACGTAAAGTGAAACAGTCAATGCGGTCTAAATCATCATTGCCTTAAGTTATAAAAATTTCTTGGGACAGGATATCGTTCTTAAGTGCTTTCATGGCGGTGAGTCGATATTCTACGGTTGAAACCATTGCTTTTATGTGATTGACTAGGTATTCGTTCTCCTGCGATCAGCATTGACCAAACAATCTTACATACAAATCGATGTATTCGATTCCAATAGTGAATATAGATTAGGGACAAAATATGGTTCTTTCCCAGGCTTGATAAACGGAGTTTAACATTTGAGTCCTTAACTCAGGGAATCCTTAAATTTCATTACCGTTTAATATTACATATATGGATACACATTATATACGTATGTATAGATCATATTTTGAAAACAAATGATATATTGTGTGAATTTGAAGCTTAAAATTGATGTTGTCTTCTGATCGTCTATGACATATAAAGAAAAAACTTAGCTTCATTTAAGACTAAGACGGCTCAGCGTGTCATTAAGACCGGTACTATAGATGTGCTTATAAATGCTTTGCTTTGAGGTAGTGGTTTAGTTAAGAGGATCTCTTCTGTTATCGTCGGTCGGGAACACCCACGTATCACCACTTGTCTATACATCGGTTATCTCGAATAAGATGGTACTTCACAATCTGAAGCTTGGATACGTGATGTGATCTTAGTTCTTTAGCTTATTTATTCGCATGAATGTTATCGTGATATAACTCCATTTTGGACTTTTATCTGGAGTCTTCTTTCAAAAGTCGGCTACAGATTTAGCGGTCAAAATGAACTTCGCCCCATTGGCTTGGAAATTTCTGATGTCGCTTAACTTCGTTCGAATTAATTTCACGATTACTTCGGCAACTGCTGCGCTAAGGCAATGCGCTGGGTGATCCCAGCAGTTGAGATCATTATAAATACTCATCGGTTTGAAGCTTGAGGAAAGGCGTCAGTTAATAACTTATTTCTATCGATAACTTTCATTATCCGCCAGGTATACTAGGAGCATATCTTTTTAGTCCTTACATTAACTACTTAAGTATGGCCTTAAGCTGCCAGTCCGATTCTTTACGGACATGATTGATAATGGCTTGTTTTCTCGAACTTCTGATAGCAGAACGTGTATATAACGACATGCGTGCGTATCATATGGCTTATCGTAAGGAAGCAACTCTTCGTATTTTCTTGACTCATTCATTGGACGGTCAGAACGGCTGGGGAAGTAATGCCGTATACGATGGGGAGGTTTCCCTTTCTTGGAGGGAATTATCCTTCTTAATCTTTTTAAACACTTTATCGATATAAGTATTTTGGTTCAATCAGTCTTAGCCTTACCGTCGATTTCTATGGATTTTATTCGAATATGTGAAACTATACCGTCTTTAATGAAACACTTACATAGCCATGATTTGGCCAGTTGACATAGGTATGTCGTTTCTATGATCGATTATATTATCACATCTGGTATAAATCTGATATTTGCTTCATGCTTCACTGCTTCTAAGTCTGCCCCATTCTTAATAAAATCAAACTCTTTCATTCCTTTCATTAAAATCAGATTCAGCTTCTTGATCTTGCTTAAGTCAAAAATTGATCTTTGTAGCTTGCATGCACAACTTTACGGTGGTGTCCGATAGTTATTGGTTTCATTAATTACGCCCATTCTTGACGATTATTGTAATAATTCATTTACTAGTTTAGTTAAATGTAATTACATAAGCGAACGTTCCAGCTATAGTAATTCTCTTAGTCGGGTTCTAGCGATATCTTGAGGGGTTATCTTTGAATTTTCACAAATCCCGTGCATAACCGATATAATATAATAATAATTACATCATATTATTATCGACTCTTATTATTGAGCCCGGAAGGTGTATGCTTGTCGTGGCGTTGAGTTTTATTTCATGTATGAAATTAATCGTGATTCTTTAGAATTGAGAGTTGATTAGAAATCAGCGAGATACTGTCGAGGGATTTTAATAGTGTAAAATATAAATTGGATGAAACCAAAATAAATTAACTTGTAGTTTAATTAATGGTTTAACTAGTTGAAATTTCATTAAGTGACTTCTTAGTTACTTACTGGTTAACGTGAAATTTAGTTAGCGGTTTAATGAGTTGAGCATTATTTAAACTAGTTAGTATTCGGGTTAAAAGTGTAGTACATAAAGAGAAGGTAGGTTTCAACATAAATAAAAACCTAATATTCACCATCTGTTCAACGCCACTCCATACCATAGTCGTGCGGCATCAAGCAAAAATTGCTTGATTTGTTACTGAAATTGTTCTTGAGATTCTAGCAAATCGATTATGTGATTAATATTTCTAGTGTGGATGCTTTGGGCGTCGTCTGTGTAATTGGTAATTGTTAGAATTCAAAAGAACCGTGAAGATTGTTGGTGATTTATATTCAGTTCTTGTTGTAGTTCTAATTTATTATATGTCATTATATATTTTGTAGTTCGATTTATGCGATTTATATGATCTGATATACTTTTGTTTAAGATTTAAACAAGTTTTTGCATAATTTTCCGTGATGGCTGTCAGCATGTTTAGTTTTCCATATTTTCGACTCACATTAGATGTATGTTTAAATGAAATAGAAGGTTTTTAAAAGCTTTATTTTATTGAAGATCCCCGAAAGTGTTATTGTGTTTTGGGGCTTAAACTCCGAATTCAATTCTCACGTTTTCTCTGCGTTACGTATAATCTGATACTTGATGGCCGAAATAATTTTTGGATAGTTTTAATAATACGAAAATATTTTATTTTTTGGATTATTAATTAAATAATTAATTATTGAAATTTTTTTTTTAATTAGTTGAATAGTTCGAAAATTATTAGAATTCGTACCAAATTTGAGATTTTTTGGATGAGTTTAAGACTTAAATCGGTTTTTCTGAATAATTGATAAAAGCGAAAAATGAAGCCAAAATAAATGACACTACGGAGGTCCTCCGGAAGCGCGTCACGGGTAGCAACGGAGACTGATCCGGCGTAGTTGGGCAATACTGGGATGGAGCTTCAATGGCGCCAGCAGCGTGTCGTCGGTGAATTAATTTTGGAGGCCGGTCGTCCCGTCACCGTTTTGAGCAGGTTGTTCTGAAAACCCTAATCCGATTTTGGCTATTTTGATTTTTGGTGAATTATTATCGTTTATTATTATGATAATTGTAATTGCTCATTTTTGTATGATATTTTAATTGGATAATCCCATTGTTATCTTTATGGATATTTGTTATTGACAAGGATAAAATCATGGTAGTACTCTCACAGTTAATAATATATATATATAAAGATAATTACTTGTAAGTTTGTTTTATTATATATGAAATAATTATTGTAATAATTATTAAACGAATAATATATATTAATTAATTTATTTTAATTATATATATATTTCCTTAAAAATTAATTATGTAATTAAAATTAAAATTTAATTCCCTATTAACGTTTAATTATATATTTATGTGATTTAATTTAATTTACAAATAAAAATAGGAAACTATTTATATGATTTCTGTAAATATATTAAATTTGAATTTGATTGAAAGTATCTCGGCCGTAATTAACATTTATTGCATGATTATTACATTGAAACAATAGTCTTATGATGTATTTGACTTTAATAGTCGTTTATTCCGTTCCATTTAATGTATCTATTAAATGGATATTTTATAATTTAGTTGTAGATATTGTAATGGGAATATAAATGAGATATATTGATATGACCAATTTCTTGTATTTATTTGAATATGGTGCGAGCCCAGTTTGACCGTTATCAGTGAGTCATTATTTATTTTTAAGCAGCGTCGTCTTGCGTCTTAGTTGGGTTAGTAAATAAATGAGCTAGCTGGAGGCGTGAAGATGGCGTTTCTTTGGGCATGGCAGCCAGACTTGGAAGTTTTCAAAAGTTGAATCCTGAGAATGCCTTTGTAAAGTGTTGTGATAGGACCTCGTGTTAGTATGAAAGTGTTGTAATATATACATATTTTTAGAGATTAAGTATCATATATCACCAGATATATATTATTTTTGTATTTTCATGGTATGCGTATTCTTGAGTATGTGTTGTATAACATGTTAGATAATATTAAATAATATTAATCATACTTAAAATTTAAGCAAAGTATCAGGCCATTTTAAAGTTGTGCTAACTTGCTCCCTTTAATTTCCGCAGGCGCGGCTGTGTTAGGCGGGTGTCTTGGTGTCGTGATAGGCGTAATGATGGATAAATGTTGATGGTTTACACTAACGTTGTGAGCTTTGAAATCATCGTTCAAAGTAGCGAATTGGTTTAATTGGTTCCTTGCTTAGGTGATTTTTCTTAACGTTAGCAGAACATTGATCTGTTTTGTGAAATTATGCCTTTGTTAAGTGTTAGTGAACCAAGATTTGTGTAGTGATGCGTAATTGATTGGATTAATCTACCGTTGTGTTGGAATTCGAAATGTTGCGGTGTTGGGTTTGGGTTGCGGCCTTGATGAATCTTGGATCGCCATCGTTTGTGAGTTTGAAATATGGGTATAATGTTTATAAGTTATTTGTAATATGTTAGAATATTTTTGGTATTATCTATGATTTTATATTTTCTATTTTGATTGGCGCTAAGTTTAAGCTGTTTAATTGGGCAAATTTAAAACATATATCTGAAATAAAACAAGTTAAGGAGAAATCCTTAAAATTATGGTAATATAGTATTGTACATGCTAATGCGATTTCCTTCATAAACCATTGAAAATGGTTGTATCTTTAATAAAGGACAAACGTTCCATTTAAATTGTCGGGTAAGGTAAGGTGTCGAAGAAGAATTTGTGGTTAGTGAAAGTTCGAGGATTCGGGGGGTGTCAGAAGAAAGTGGTGGGGTTTTATTCTAATTATGTAAAAAATTTAAATGTGCCGCTTTATACTTTTAGTGTGAGTGTTAGGGACAAAATGGTAAATTTAAGTTTTGATGAAAAATATATTTTAAATGTGGCTTAGAAATGAGAGACGGTCGAAAAAGATCGTGGAAAATCGGGAGGAAAGAGCAGAAAAATCATGATTCGAGGCGGCCAAAAAAGAAAAGCTTATAGTTATTGGGGCAAAATCTTGGTAATACAAAAGAAGCAAAAAAAGGGATATTTATTTGTCTTCTTCTTTAACTTCTCATCGAAGCCTATCCCTTTAGCGCTTGTCGTCCAAGAGACTAAATACATGTCATGATCTCATTACAAAATATTTTGAATTGTGAATGAAAATCGTAAACGTGCCATACGATATCGTATACTACATGTCTAATGGTTGTGAAATACTCTGTTTCTTGTTATTGGAATGACAAAAACAATAATAACAATACTATAACTAGCATTGAATAAATGAAGATTGAGGCCTTTCGTCTAGGAAACACTCAGGTTCTTTATCAATTTTTTGACTTTTTTATTATTATATTTGATTGTTAAATTCATTTTAATTTTAAAAGTTTTTATTTGAAGGCATAAAGAGATGAGCAATGAATATGAGACTTATAAATTTGGGCATATGTTTGAGTGAGTATTAATGGGTTAGTTAAACTTGGCTTCTGATTCGTTTGGGGGGGTTGGCTCAAACCCAGATGATGGAAATTTGAAATAAATGTCCTTTCTTTTTTTCCAAGTTTTATGAAATAGCGATACGTCGTTGAGTGGCGGTTATTTCGACAAAGTTAAGCGATGCGTTCAACGAGGGGACTTGACTTTAAATGATCGATTGAGTGAATGAGACCGTTATATTCATGAGTGGTGAATGGAAAATAGGCATAAGTGATGTCTCAGGCCTTTTTACTGGGAATTGTGTTTAATGAAGTTAAAGCCTGATAGGATCAAATCTTTCAATTTTGTATCTTGAGTAATTTTCGTCCTGCATTTAGATGTCGGCTTAGTCGAGGGATCTGGTAAAATTATATTGATGTAGTTGAAATACAATGAATTAAATAAATTCACATATTGAAAGTTGTTGCGCTTTATCTTTTAAATTTATTAAATGCTCATTGTGAGACAGGCTCGAGAGTTATGTTTGTGAAACAGAGAAACTTGAAGCGTCTGAATGGACAAGCTAATTTTGTGTGTCATTGAAGTTAAGATTGCTTGCTTGGGGGTCCTAATGTTGAGACATGTCATTATGTACATAATCGAGGAAAGGAAGTGAGTATTTATTTTAAATGCGTAGAAATTATGTTTATTGTATGTATAATATGCTTTCATGGTATAAAAGGTGGAGTAAATATATGAGCTTGAATGTATTAGTGTCATGGAGACAAATCCTATATTAAATTCTTCGGTTATCTCCAGAATATTATTGGCAAAAATTACGTGCATTCTTGTCTTGTCTTAATGAGACATGATGAAAGTATGAATAAATCATACTCCTATAGATGAGCTTGAGGTAAATACGAGGTGAATAGAATTGGAATCACAAGGTAAGTATATAACACTACATTTACGCTAGATGGTGATTATTGAGAAGTAAACGTATTTATTAAATGAGCGTATAGTCATAAATGAATCAAACATTTGGTTTCGACCCAAGTTGAATGTATTCGTTGGTTGATTATGCACATGACTATTTAATGCTCGCATAGTTACCAGCGTGTTTATGTAGTATTTCCCTAAGTAATGATCGGTGATGATGGATACTTGCCATTGTTATTGGAAGTTCACATCTCAAGCGAGGAATAAGAAGGAGAGCGATTATACTATCATTAAATTCTGAAGCAGGTATAGTATAATGGGTGCAAAATCTTCATCTTGTCTTTTGATTGAAATCAAAATGAATTGGCTTGAAAGATAGACATGAGTTTCTCAAACACTAGTGGGAGCCTGTTGCACATAAATCTTTTACGTTTAAGTACTAAGCAGTCCTCGTATAACCTTGAAGGTATGAGTCTTGAATTGATTCTTTGTATATGCATGAAGCCCCGATTATATATGACATATCGCATGTAGTCAAGAAATATAAGTTTAGATGATGTAGCATTTAAGCTATAATCGTCAAAAGCTTGAGGTGAATAAAATCTACGTGGAATAATTATGATGATGGATTCTCTTGTGTGAGGCAGCTTCTACATTAGAATTAGTTACCAGTAAGGACCTCGCGTGATTGAAATGGTTGGAATCCCCATTACGTGGTAATATGATTACAGCGTATGTATGTTAGAATCATGTGTTGTACATGAAACCATGACGTAGCATGATTCAGCCAATAGGAGGCGTAGAGTTCTGCTAAAAAAGGTATTCCGCAGCAGCTGGTTGGTCACGCTTTGTAGTAACTTTAAGGCAAATAGAGGAGTAGCTATAGTTACGAGGGAATGAATCGGTTGTTGATGCCATGGGCCCGAATGTGAGAATAGTGTCATAGACAGTTGTCCCATGTTGAACACTATTAGCCAAATTCATGAATGAGGTTGGTATTATACTCGGGAGGAAGTAAACTAAAGCTTGAACTTCAGTATTACAGCATTGCGGTCATTTATATTGTTAATGTGTGAATAATATCGTTAAATAAGATAGATGTGTTTTTAACGCTTTAATTGTGTTATGCTTTCAATGTAGCAGAAATGGCTAACTTGACCATAAAATTTGAAATAGTCTTTATATATACCAAAAGCGAGGTTTTATCCTTATTGCAACAACTAGTAGGGTTCGGCCAGCGAGGTGTAAGTGGGTATTTCTGGCTGGATCAGGATGGTAATATTCCGATTTAGTCGAAACTTATGGCAAATGGTTTCTTTATTTTCTGATATATATGAAGTATATCAGGATAATGTTGGTACCGTGAGTGGTAGACGATGTTGTGCCCTTCGCTCCGCCCAGATGAGATCACCACAGCCGTTCAATGCTTGGGATTTTTTTCTGATGATGTACTCCCCGCCACACTTTGGGGGATTTATTAATATATTTTCGCGTCTTTCGCTACGTATCTATCTTTTATTTCTTTCGAGCGCTCTTCTTTCACTTGTTTTCTGGTTCCATTTTAATGTCGGGTTTGATCTTTGCCACCATGTTTGCGGCGACCGCTCCAGGACGCTGGGTCGAGGGGAGGGGATCTCGACATTTTATGGTGGGGGTCTACGCTTAAATAGTTTGTATTCTGTTTATTAGTGCCGGATCCTCCCACTTGTGCTTTTAGTAGAGGAATATGGACCTTTACTGATGAGGTGGATTGTACATAGGTATCCACACCCAACGTCCTCGCTTGTCAATTTAGGGGATTTGATTTCTCTGAATTGGTAGGATGTACTCAAACATTTAGATAGATTTAAATCAATTTTCTCATACGTCGGTGCGCTCACGGGTAGTCGGGCATAATTGACACTCTGCCACATAAACTTATTTGAACTTTAAGACATTTTCTAGTTGAACCCGATCTTTTATTAAAAAATGCTTACATGTAATATTTTCTCAAATGGCATGCATTCAGCGGTCGCGGCTGCTGGCGCCACCCGAGGTTTCAGTTCATATGGTAGTCATGAGTCTTGAGACGAGAGCAAGCCCCTCTGGGGGGACTACAACTTCACAGGCTCACAGTAGGCGGATCTGTCGTTGCCCGAACTGGAGTCTCTGCAAGGGAAGCTATGCATACTGAGAACCTTTGTTGTAATGATCATTTACGCTTCCCTTTTATGCAGAGCCATTTTATCGGCAGTATTTTCGTTAGCCAATTCATTAAGCAATGCGACACCCGGTTGTCTACAAGTAAATATCTACCGGTAGCAGGGGCTAGGATCCGTACACGGACTAAAGGGGTTTCGCATTGTAAAGTTGGCGTGGTCGGGAGGACCCGTATCAGTGGCAGAGAACTCAGCTGTCCCAGCTTGATCTCCCTCACTCCAGGAGCTATTCTTGGCCCTTGAAGGCCACCGGTTCATTTACTTCATCTTTTTGTTGGCTTGGGGATACGACAAACATCGGTGTTTTATATCCGGTTCCGGGTCCTCTCAATCTTTCTGGTACGTGGTGTATCCGTTGTCGGTGACCCAGCCTTAGTGGTACCAGCCAATCGAGATTGAACATATCCTTCGGGAACTTATATACCACTTCTGGTCTGCCCGGTGGCGGGTTGGCTTACCAGCTTAGTGAAGTCAGCGGCCTAGATGGTGTACTCTTGCCGGGTGTCCTTGGAGGTTTATGATGTTAACGCTGACTGATAGAAGGGTCTTTGGACGAACATCTTGATGAAAATGTCAGGGAGGGCGATGAGGGATCTTGGCGTCGCTTTGACAAGCGTCGCGTCTCGGACGTGATGTGGCGTCGCCCATTACAGGCCGTGGGATCTTTTGAGTTAGGGCCTTACCGTTAATATGACTTAACTTCACGTGCCCTGTCATCTACCCCGACCCCATTGCCGGCCCGCTCTCGCAGGTGGCAACGGCGGACGCCCAAGAACTGCGATAGAGTGCCCACGTCAGCGAGAGTTAATACGTGAGCTTTGCCTGCGGATCTGTTAGCCGAGGATCTTGAGAAGCATTCGGTCTCGGGGCTACAGGATATCTTGGTACCGTGGCAGGGCACTTTTCCTCGCGCCGATTTGTTGTCCGTAACCGCAGTGAAAACTAACGTTCCCAGATTTCCACCGGGGAGGTAGAATCATGCGTTATTGAATACTCCGCCATGGCGAACTAGAACTCGCCTATCCGCCTCACGGTTGCTTTCTCGAGCATGCTCCGTGTGATAGGATCGAAAAGTTTGGCGAACCCCAGCAGACCACTACGTAAACATCCTGCCCAGGCTGCCTTGGCCTGACGAAAAGAATCCGTTCTTATGGATGTATTATGCCCCCAAGCATTTTCTAAATGAAAGTCCGTTCTTGAGTCTTAAAATTTCATTGTTGGTGAATTTGTGAAAGGGTGACGAAGGGTGCACTTTCGATTTTGTGGTATTCTAGGGACCATATGTGGGCTGGAAACCACGGATTGCTTCTTGTCCCACATCCTGACAAAACGGACCATTTCTTCTGCATTTCACAGTTGACTGACTCCGACTCCCACAAAATCAGTTGGCAGTAGGTCATTCTCTATGAAATCGGCTGGGGCCTTTGCTGATACTCGTCTGCGGCTTGTAACGGAGGGTCGAACTCACGGCTGTTCCCGCTTGACATTTGTGTGGGTGGTGAGGTTCTCCAATATTGCCTCGATGGTTAGATCTTGGTTGCTATAGGATATGCCTCAAAATAAGGTTTTAGCTTCCGTGATGCCACAATCGAGGAAAAAGACCACTTTCTGACTAAGGATACACAGTCACCATTACGTCCTGCGGCTAACGTATCGCGGCCGTTGCACCTTCTCCTCTTCCCGGATGAGGACACTGCTTGGCGACTCGAAACAACGAGATAGAGTTATGAGAGACATCCTCGGTTATAGGCAGCCTTGATAGCTTTGGGGACCTATGGAGTGCATACTACGTCTGAAAAGAATTCTCACACACCGAATTCATTCAGTCCATGGCGAAGAGAGAGCATGAAATAAATTGAGCATAAAAAATAGGTATAAAATAAGTCGTGGGCATAAAATAAGTCGATGAGCATAAATAAGTCGATAATGGATCAAGTAAAAGTACAGGTTGATCTTATGGCTAATCTACAACAATTGTTTCTTTGAGTGAAAATATTGTTATACCTACATATACAGAATCAGTCAAGAATACTCATACCGTACAGTTATGCCTTGGCCAAAAAAGATATGATGCTTCTTGCAATGCGTTGAATATAGAAGATCGTAACCCGTAAAAAGAAGGAAGATCGGGAATGACATTAGCATACATGAATCCATATAAGTAAATATATAACATGGGCACAACATGCTAAAACTACTGGAGAAGCAAAGCAAATATAGATGTAAACAAAACATATTAAGTCAAAGTGGCTGAAAATAAAATTCTTATATTTCAGTAAAATAAAATGCATAAAATCGATAGTGTAGTAATAAAGTATAGCAAAATCAGTTGCCATCTAAGGTATACAAATAAACTTAAACACAACATGCTAAAACTAATTGAATGTTTAACTCAAAAACAATAAAGCTTAAAAGTCGTACAGTATTTGATTAAATTTGCATTACGTCCAAGTCGAGATATCGAGTTGAACCTTCTGAAGTCTTTTAACTTGGATTAAGCTCATTACATGCCTTTTTGGATGAAGGGAAGATGGGAGGACACAAGTAGGTAAGGTGTGCATGAATCATCTTGGTCTGCTTATTAATAGAGAGTAATCATGCCAAAATATGACTCAATTGAAAGCTACCTATAGCACTTTGTATGTGTTTAAAAAATATTTATTGATAGTTTAATACCATAAAATCATTTAGTAGAGGTGTTTTTTTCTGTTTTAGTGAGCAAAGATGCAAGATCTTCAATTGGCCTTGTCAAAATTAGTGACACATCAAGTAAGTGGAGGAGCAAAACTATTTTAATCAAATCCTACCTCTTTCATGTCTGTAAAGAAGGTACTCATAAACAATGTATGGTAAGAAGAAGTGAAATTCTAGCTGGCTTTTTAGCTCATTAAGAGTTCTGCAACATTATCATTCAACTACATAAGTTGGGAATTGGGGCTTGAAATAATAAGATTCGTCTAGCGATTGAAATGTGTTCGTATTTAGGTTGGTGGGTGGGACAGGAGATAGTATAAATAATTCGAATAAATCGATTCTGAAATTAGTATTATAAATGCCCAGGTTATAATAATTTTATATTTAGAATCAAGTTGTTCTTAAGGATTTAAAGTCACGGAAAGTGGAGAAAACAATATGCATGGCTTGACAGGCTTCTGACATCACAAATATCTTATGTACTCTATCTCTCTCATCCTGTTGCTGGCTAAAAACTATACGTCCATGCCTCTCTCTTTGGCAGAATTTATTTCACTTTTACATAAAATTTTCTTCTATTTCTTCGATTAGCGTAGACCGAGGCATAAAAAGTTGATTTTAAATGCTTCATAAATGTTAATTAAGAAAGTTGACTTTCGTGAATTTTTCTAAAAGTGCATAAGTTTGACTTTGTTGGCTTTTTGAGGAATTGGAGTTTTAAAGTTTGAAATGGTATAAAGTATCATACAGAGCTTGAAATATGTGATTAGTAGTGATTATCTTTGATTTAGGGGTTAAAATGTATTGATTAGTTGTTGGCTTTTTTAGATTTTAAATTATATTATGATGTATGGAGCTTTAATATATTGGAATGTAAGTTGGACGTTTTGATGTTGATTGGTAGAGGATATTGTTGAGTTGGGTTATTCCAAGTTGAGTTGTAATTGGGTTTTTGAATTAAAGGTTGATTATAATGGGTTAATTAGTTGGGGAATTGATTGTTGGATTGATTAGAATTTGATTAAAGTGTTATGGTTGAGTGAAGGACAGCGGCCGAAAATGGAGAGTGAAATGGTTGAAGTTTTTTATGCGTTTATTAGTCCAACTAGGACAAATGGTTTAAACTAGAGTTGTTAAGTTAGTGAATGTAGTTAAGTTGGAATTTTAGAGTATACTAATACATAGGGATAGGATGATTCTAAGTATTTGAATTGAGATGTGGTATAATACTCGAGGTTTAATAGATGTTAAGAGGTTGTCTCTGGATAATGAATAGGAGTTGAACTGGTTCTAAATTCATCAGTTCTTCTTTTGGCTGGTGGTATCAATCTCATGATGGAAACCATACGTATATATTATATTTATATATTTTAAGTATGTTTTGTCGGCAGACTATTTTGACATATTGTGAGTTCTTCAAGTGCGTTACTTGGAGATAGATTTGTGATTCATGTTGTGAGATTGCTGGTGAATTCTGCAGTTATAAAGTAATGTTGTCAATGTCTTTATGCTGCGTGTGGGCGTGTGTTGTGTGTAATCTTTGTGCGGGTTTGTTTTGGTATATGTGGAGAGGGTGGCCAGGCAGGAGGTTGGTGTGATATGCGTATTGAGGTAGCCTCGGTGAGGAAGATTAAGGGGTGGATTCTAAACCGATTATTGGGAGGTGGATTCGCCGTTTGTTTAATGTTTGTGGTTCTCATTTGTTCATTGGATTCGTTTGATTGTTTATTGTGTTGAGGCGGTTTCCTTAAATGAATATAAGTTATATTCGTATGTATAGTATTAGGTGACTTCGTATATAAGAGATTCGATGTGATTTGTGGACAATTATTCATTGTGTATTTGGTTAATATATATACATATCTTTATATATAAAGTATGATTATATGTGATTGGATCAAATCATGGTATTTGTAAATTAAACAAACACACTCATTGACTCTTTATTCTCTATGGGCGGGCGTGTGTCTTTAGGTTTTGGGGTTGATCGTCGAGGTTGCCGAGGCTGCGTTGGCCAATTTGCGGATTAGATATGGTGGGCGGTAGTAGCGCAAGAGGATCTGGCATTCCTTTTCCTCTTGTTCTTTTTCAAACTTTGGACTTATAGTGAGGGTCGTGGTGATATCATTTAATATGTTCATTATTATGTTATTAATGTATGTGGCCTTAGTTTCTTATTCGAGTTGATGTATGTTTGTTGGTGATACATTTTTTTTGTTAGTTAATAGTAATATTATTATTAATGTCTCAAATAGAGTCTTGTAGTAAATCCATTAATTGGTGACTTTCTGGTATACAGGTTGTTGATGACGCCTTTCAGAAGTGTGACATGGTCTTAAATTTTAGTATCAGAATCTTGCCGGTTTCAGTTCTGTGTCACAATGTGGTTATATACTGGTTTAAGAATGGTCAGTGGTTATACGATATTAAATCTTATTTGTAATTTTGAATCTTTCTTCTTCGTTGACCGTTGGTAGGGATGCCGCTGGAAGATTTTCGTCGAAGCTAGGAAGGTTGAGATGAATCGTGTTCGTTGTTGTAAGTTGACATAAGAATTGAGCGGTTAGTAACTTTGGTAATTCTGATTAGAGTTTAGTTAACAGAAAGTGCTACGATGTTATGGGTGAGTGATCTTTATCACGGATAAGCGGTTCCATTGAAGTTGGTAGATTGTCTTTTACCGGATAGCAGTTTGTTGTAGGGATGTGTTCGAATTCAAGCATTGTGACAGTGCTAATATACCGTTACATTTGTTTGAATTTGGTTGTAGAAAAGAGATGTCGAAGATGTTGAGATGGATATAATAATATTTGGTTCAGTTTATTTAAGTAGTTTGAAGTGTTATAGCCGTCTAAGAGTGTTAAAGAGGTAATATGATTGTGGTATAAGATTGTTGATTCGCCGTCAAGTGAAGTTAAATCTTGTCTTTGAAATTGGTGGGGAGTGTGGTGGTATGATAGTTGGACCCGAGTGTTAAGTGAGGAGGTGAATTTAGTTGGCGTACAAGGATGGACGCTTGTGAAGATGGGAGGTGTGAATCTTGTTGTCCCGGGTGCTGATGAATATGAGGCGAAGAGAATATACGGAAGTGTCGTGGTTGATATTCGATGGATACTTTAAAGGAATTGAGGATAGCTGAAATAGAAAAATTTTCTTGAAAATGTTGTGCGATTGAGTGATTGTGTGGCAAGGTTATGATCTGTGGAATATGTTTGTGCATGCAAATGAAGAATTTGTATTGGTGAAATTAGGGTATTGTGAGTACTACATTAGTGGATATAAAGTTGGATTTAAATACTAGCTGAGCAATTTGGGATGAAAAGAGATATTTTAGTTAGTTAAGTTATGCAGTTGATGTTGCCAGAAGAATAAAGTGGAATAATGAGATTTTGGGACTGGAAAGCAAAAGATATTTAGTAATTACTACAGTAATAAACTATTTAAGTGGGATGGAAAATCGATACTTGATTGGTGTAGTAAGTCTGCATGGAAGAATTGAGAAAGAATTAGTTGATATACCAGGTTGGTGGGAACTTTAGAAGAAAGTACCGGATGAAGAATAAAATTGACCTACGTGACTGACATTAATAAGATGAGTAGGAGGCGGAGGAAAGGAAATATGACTCACAATAGTGACTCACATGGGAAGAATGAGCTAGATATAACTACAGTTAATGAGAGTGTTGAATGATGAAGAAATAACGTTGGGTGAATCTATAATATAGCTATGAATGAGGTAGAGATCAAAGAATGCGATCTTTGAAGGATGACTAAAGTACAAAAATTCGGAATTGTTAATGTCTAACTATGAGTAAAGCCGGTGGCGATAATTGTTTGTATAAAGTTCGAGCGAAATTAATGAGCGATGGAGAAATATGTGTTTGATTTTAACTAATGTAGAAGCCCAGAGACTCTAGGAATGCGAATATCTGGAAGAGGTGATATTGGTGGCTATTTGAGGCTGGTAATAAGTTGTGATGATAGGGGTTGCAGTATTGGTATAAATGGTAGGTGGACGTTGTAGTATAGCGATATATATATATATATATATGCATGTTATGGGTATTAGGATAATAGGAAATTTTATTTTGATACATCAACGGTAAGATTGAAATGTGCTAGTCGTAATAGTGAACCCTAAGGTATATCCGCTATGGTGAAGTTGACATAAGGATAGCTTCATGATTGTATGTGAATGGTAAATGAATATATAAGAGGTGTGTGATGATAATGTATTGACGAGTGGCGATGTAATGTAGTGAATTTATATGTATGGAGGTAGATTTGTTAAGGTGGATAAAAGCCCATACTATGGTAGTGTTTTTTAAAGGTATATATATGGGGCATTAGAAAGGGTGGGGTTATAGGTGATGTATTCCTCTGCTAGTTGTATCTTTGGGAAACTTTGTGTATTTACTATATTCGGATGTCAATAAGTAATGAAAAATTTGATGAACTAGGTTTGATAAGAGGCCAACCTCAGCTATAGATAGGCTGCAATAGTCGATAGAGGTGATATGATGACCTGAATTATGATGGATATGACCGATATTGGTGATATGAATATTAAGGTAAGTGGTATGTCGTGATGGTTGATTTATCATGTGAGTATCTGATAAAATAGGATTTGGTGGTCGATGATGTGATATAAGATATTATATGATGATATGGTGCTGGAATAGGTGGTTGAGGTATGTGAAATGCGGATATAGATTTGACATAATTGATATGACAAAAGCTGAATTATGATTAATATAAAAGCGATTGTTAAGATATGTAATTTGGATTATATATTTTGAGAGGTGGTATATTGTGAATGTAATTACCAGGTATTATGTGAACTATTAGGACAAGTGCTATATTGTGAGAATTTGATTGGGTGATAAGATGTCATAACATTCGGTAATAAGAGCATATTGAAGGCTAGTTGGGACGATAAGAAAATGGGTCTTGAGTAAATTTCGAGGACGAAATTTTATAAAAGGTGGAGTAGAGTTGAAATAACCGTTGCGCTGGCGATTGAAATGTATTCGTATTTCGGTTGGTGGTGGGACCGGAGATAGTATAAATAATTTGAATAAAATCGATATGCAGAGACTAGTATTATAGGTAGTAGGTTATGTCACGAAATTTTACGTTGGAATCGGTTTAATTTGTGATTTAAGAGCCGGAAAGTGGAGAAAGCAAAGCATGGCCGGCAGGTATATACCGTCTGAAATATCTTCAGCCATGCATTATCTCGCCGTCGCCGTCATCACTCTGCTTTGGTAGAGATTTCCTTTCTCCTTCCCCACTCACTTGAAAATTTTCTTCAGATTTCTTGATTTTTGTGTTCGAGCGTAAAGTTGATTTTAAATCTTCCACCGTCATCGTCTACTCATTAAGGTTTCAAAAGATCTTGTAAGTTTGACTTTTGTTGTTTTAGGGGTGGTTTTAAGTTGAAATGGTATAGAAGTATCGCCAAAACTTTGAAATATAAGTTTAGTAGTGATTATCTCTTTGATTTTAGGGGTTGAAATGTATTGATTGGATTAGTTGACACCCTATGTTCTTTAAATTGTATTATGATGTTATGGGACTTTAATATAGTTATTTTGGAATTTAAGTTGGATGTTTGGTAGGGATATTGTTGAGTTGGGTTATTTCAAGTTGAGTTGTAATTGGATTTTGAATTAAAGGTTGATTATAATGGGTTAATTAGTTGGGGAATTGATTGTTGGATTGATTAGAATTTGATTAAAGTGTTATGGTTGAGGTAGAGGATGACGGCCGAAAATGGAGAATTGAAATGGTTGAAGTTTTTGTCGTTTTATTAGTCACTAGGACACGCGTAGTAATCGTTAAAACAGGTTGTTAAGTTGGTAATTAGAATGTAGTTAAGTTGATTTTAGAAGTGTATCTGTCTTGGGGATAAGATGATTACTAAAAGTTAATTTGAATTGTGAGATGTGGTATATCTTGGGGTTTAATAGATGTTAAGAGAGGTTTGATACAGATAATGTTGCATGTATAATTTCTTTGAATATGAGTTGAGCTGGACTTTAACCGTGGACTACAGAGTTATCATTATTGGTTTGGCTCGAGGTAGTACAAATCTCGCGATAGGAACCGCCATATATATTATGTTTTATATATTTGCATGTGTTTTGTCATGGGATTATTTTTGACATGTGTATTGGAGTTATTGAATTAACGTTATGAGATAGTTGTGATTATGATTCATGTTATGAGATTGTGAAATTCTTTGTGATTATCTGCGTGTGTTGTGTCTTTGTCTTTGCGTGTAGGCTGTGTCTGTGTGTAATCTTTGTGCGGGGTTTATTTTTGATCGATATGGGTATATATATGTGGAGAGAGGGGTGGCGCAAAGGAGTTTGGTGTGATATCATGTTGAGTGGGGAATTATGCAGGTGGATTAGGAGGTTTGGTGTGATATCATGTGAGGTGGTAGCGCCGTCGGGAGGATTGAGGTGGATTCACCATCTAATTATTTAATGGGTGGATTCTAATTTGTTTATTGTTTGTGCGGTGGATTCGCTATTTGATTATTTTGTGTGTTAGGCGGTTTCGCCCAAGTATCGTTATTGATGGTTATAAGCTCATGCTTATATAGTATTAGGTGGCAGCCATTATAAGAGGATTATGTGATTTGTAGATGATTTATTCGTTTGTGTGCTTTAATTTAATGTATACGCGTATTATATATATAAGTATGATTATATGTGATTGGATAAAATACATTGGTATTTGTATTACCAAAACATAGGCGACTCGCAATATACATGGTGTTTTCAGTTTAGGGGTTGATCGTCAAGTTCACTGAGGCTGCGTTATTGGATTAAAGATCGTAGGTGAGGCGGTAGTGGCGTAGAGGATCGCCAGCAGTCGGCACCTATAGCATTTATGTTTTAAGAACTTTCCCGAGCTTGTATAGTGAGAAGTCGTGTGTGGCCAATCACTACTAATATATGTTGTATTAGCCAAGGTCTGTGTTGGTTGTGGGTTGATGTATGTTTTGTTGGTGATACATTTTTTTTGTGTAATGTGTTTGTTAGTTCGCGATAGACCAGTGTATTATTTTATTATTAATGTAAATGATTACTTTTATGTTATTAAATCAAACCGATGGTGGCTACGGTGTCTGAAGTTGTTGATAGCGCGCAGGACCCAATTCGTTCAGGAGGCCATTGAAATATGCTGGATGATTGTCTTCCTATGTGTACATGTTACCAAGTAAAGGACAATGATGGCCTGTTGGAATTAAAGCCAATTCGGTAAGCAATAGAACTTACAGCAAGCATGATATATCAAAATTCATGACATCAAAAGAGTGATTATCTTCAGTGAATATTCACAACATGGCTGCAAAAACAATGTTTGTTGAACAGAAAGCACAAAGAGGTAAAACAGTACATATCAGGCAAAGTACTGTTAAAACAATACAGGAAATCAAACACAATGTTTGCTTCATAACAAGAACATTTACATCAATCAGTTAATAACACCTTATTATAAATTTTTCTGAAAAATTTAATGCAATATCATATAAGTTCATTCAGAAAGTTTAATGTTGCATATCAAGTTTCTACCTCCCTATTTTTATGGTGAACTTTATTTTTCTTTGTTGCACTGGTTCTTAATGTTGTAGGTATGCTAGTACATATACTTCTAACCAATTTAGGTAAAATATGGTGAAGTAACTACAACTCATGAATTGAGACCAGACAAAAAACAAGCCTCGACAATATTGCTTCGACAATCAATCTTAAAAATCATAATGTTTACTGTTAAAAAATATTAAAATATAGACAAATAATCAACTACGAAATATCTAGAGATCTTGCTGGCCCCTTTATTCACCATAAGTTTAAGGCATGTGTGGAAAAATTGTAATCATTACATTGATTACATAGATTTACATATCAACATATATAATATTTTCTTAAAGTCAGATTTTTTAGAAGAACTTAGATATAAAATAAACTTTTCATCCAGTATTTAAATTATATAGAACAAATGTCAAAATGAATTAATCCAAAGAAGCTTAATATTAAATCTATCATCGAATTTAAAAATTATAAAACAAACATAAAATGAATTATCAAATCTAAAATTATAAAACAAACATAAAATGAATTATCAAATCTAAATTATAAATACACTAACTAAAATCATAAATAAAGGGTTCAGATAACTGATGCATATATCATAGATCAAAAAATCAAAAATCAAAATCCCAAATAAGGGGATTCAATCACAACTGATACATGCATAAAGAATTGATTGCAAACAATCCATACGGTTATGATTGAAAGTGTTCTGCATAATGATGAAAATTAACGGTTGTGTAACTTGATGACGGCGATGGTTTACAGAGGCTAAACACGGCAGCTTCAATGGTGCACAAAAAATGAAAAAGAAAGGTAAAGCAATAGGAAAGAGAAAAGAAAGAGGAATAGAAAATGGAAAAGAAAACAAAAATGAAAGTCTAATCTTGCTCGTGACATCTTGTGAGATTTCCAAAACTGTTTCAACTCCAGCAAACTCCAACACAAGTGTGCAGATGGTACAACATGTTAAAGCACCGAGTGATGTTAGACGAAAAGTTACTGTGGGACTCAGATTCCCTCTTTATTATAACAACAGGTATTTATGTCAAAATCAGTTTGTACAATTTTTTATGTTGAAATATTGATTTACAAATTTTTAATTATTGAAATTTTGGATGGGATCACTTGGCTTAGGTCTGGGATGAATGTCAGCGATAGGTTGGACAAATGCAAGGCGGATAGGTTGTGGTGGCAGCTTTCGCCTGCTACTTGACGTAGATTAAAACTCACAAATAAAATGTTATGAGTTGGTTAAATAAAAATTATTATCTCTTATCAGGTTCATAACGTCCATGATTTATCTTGTATGAGGCTCTTAGAATGGCGATTTCATTTTCTTTTAAGGAAAAAGAGAGCTGCCTTGCTTTTCACTTCAATTCCTTGAAGACGTGAATGACATGAAGTGTCTGTCGCACATACTTGTTAGGTCCTTTCAACATACGAACTTTCACTATTCCTCTTTTTTGTTCTGTACAAATTTTTTATTTTAAAATAATTATCGTTTAATATAATAAATTATATTTTAAATTTAATATCTTTTTTAATTAATTTTTTAAATTATCAATATTAAATAATATAATTTTTAATTAATTATTAAATTCACATATTTGAAGGAGTCTTTTTCTTTTTCTTCGTTAATTTATATCTGAAATAAACTTGACAGCTTAAGAAACGAAAAATAAATGCAACCTCATCCCCCACCCCCTCAATATAGATGTGATCTTGCTTCTCTGTGATTGATGTATGTGAGCAAACACACTCACACAAGTATGAAAACTCAAACAAATGGAGACTTTTCCTGTGTCCTTTCAAAATTGCCTAGAGAGCAGGTGCATATGACCATACAATTTCCGTAAATCAAAGCATATCAACCTAATCTTATTTCACTAAATGAGATATACTATATAAATACAACGTCATATGATCATACAAGAAAGTCACTATACATTTACACTAAACTAAATCAAACCAAAACCAAACCTTTATATATTATATATAAAGAAAATAGATATAGATAAATATGTGACTTCACCAAAAAAAATTTGATACTTTTCTTGCCCTTCCTTACTTCAGAAAAAATTGAAATATCAAAGTAAATTTAAGGGTATAGATGTAAATAATTCCTACCACATTCACAAGCAGTTAACAAAGATAATGTACTCCAAATCTGTTCAAAAGCAGTTTACAAAGGCAACAAGTATTTTAAGAAAGTAACCATCAATTACTCCCATCATCTCAACAATCTTTCGCGTTTGCATCGGTTCTCATTACATTTAATTTTAATTTCCATATTATATGTCAATGATATATCAAGCAACGGGTGTACGAAATTGCTAGTTATACTAAATGAGATCAGTTACATGCATACAACTTTTCCATTAAACTACAAGAGAGTTTACTATACTTCCAAAAAAAAAAAATATAATCTAGCCATTCATCAAAGAGAAAATCTCAAGGTAGGCTATTTCAGAACTGTAACATAAGTGGTGAGAGTTTAAACTCAGAAAACCAGAAAAACTCCCATCCTTCAACGAAACATTACAATTAACCCGATGAGACCGAGGGACCGAACTGCATTAAGTTATGGTGACCTTCATTAACTATTCACTTGGAAAAAATTATAACGCCGTTTTAAACAGGAGAACATGATTTAATTTGACAAAAAAGACATAAAAAACATGATGTAAAGATAAGAGAAAAAAATAGAGATTTCAAGCTTTAAAGCATTGTCCACTGGCCGTGTAATTAAAGGATTCTTAATAGACAGGTTTTAACTTCATAATGACAGAATGATGATAAGAATTTAACTAGCACGAGGTATACCTTTGGATAATGATTCCAATTTAACTGTTTTGTCATGGAGATTACTGAGAAGATCTCAAAGCTATGTTCTGCATCATGGAAATGTTTTAGCCCTTAAGACGTGATCTTGATCGCTGACCTCTTGATCTAGCTTCAATTAGTTTTGCCTTCAGAGTATTCTCCTTCAACTCGGGAGGAACTTTCGAAGATGACTCAGTATCATGGTCATGAGATAGAAGTTCGTCGGTCCATTTTCGAACTGGACTTAGCTGATTCCTCCAGACAGAAGTTCCACCAGAGTCGAATCCAGAATCATGTTCAGGCTGCTTACTCCCACTATTTGATAACGTGTAATGACTTCTGAGTAAACTATCAATCACGAAATTTGAACTCAATCCAGTGCCTTCATCAGCTTTCTTTGCATCTATACGTTCATCATCTTCTATTGCTTTGGTTATCTCGGGCTTCCTGTTGACAGATACTTCACCTATATGCCCTTTGTTTTTCCTCTTCTCTGTGTTTTCTATATCTCCTTCACTGAGTGACATTGCTTGACCAATCTGTTCCTCAAACTTGATCTGTGCACTGGATGGTGATCGATCTTTTATTTTACCATGAGAAGACACTTTTCTATTTACAATATCAGGTCTCCCTGATTCCTCAATATGATCTTCAACGGCTTCATGTTCTTGAGATTTGAAATTTCTATCGCTTGGTTTGCTCAACTCAAAACAATGTGAATCGCTACCAGTGGAATCATTTTCATCATCCTCGTCTATAGGAGCACTAATAGCCATATTCAAAGGAATGGATTCCAGCGAACTCCTAAGGAAGGTGGGATCTTTTTGCTTTAGCTTACCATTGTTCTTGCTTTTACCCTTCTGTTTGATTTGTAGAAAGGTCTCTATTTCAGGCTTCAACTTATCAACAATCAATGACTGTCCAGGACCATTCCGTGCCTCCTGCTTCATCTGCATCCTCTCATCAAGCCATGATTCAGATATATGGAGAATCAACCTGCCATGACCGGTACTTTCAGCCCAATCTTTATCAATTGTGTGTCTTAAATTATGCAATTCTTGATCATAATCTGTTATACCCCAAGCAAACTCATCACAGAGATCTTCAAGGAGATTATGTGATTTTCTTTCTTTCTCAAGGTCATTCATTGCGGTGGCTAGAGATGTCTTGACTTCATGCAGATCTCGAGCTAACTTCCTATGAAGGCTCTCTGATCTCTTTCTTAATTTCCTTTCATCTTCAAGTTCATCTCTCACAGATTGAATTGCAGCGCCAATTCGATCTTGTTCCTTGCTCTTCCTGACGAGTTTATCTTCCGTTACTTGCTTCATTAATTCACTCATCTCCTGCCTATCAGCTTGCTGATTTTGCATTAACTCTTTGATGTGAGTACGGGCATTGTATAGCTCCCTTTTCAATGATTTTATAAGTGACATATTGGAAGCATGCTGCTCTTCAAGGCTCCAGATACGATTCAACACCTTTAACAGTTCTGTAGATGTCTTGAGATTGTAACCTGGATCACCACCCCTTCCATTAATATCAACCAAACTACTGGGTGTAACTGCAGGGTTATAAGGTGCTAACTGCCAAAAGAAATGCAGTAATGCATGAGGGAGGATGACTTCATATGTAAAATGCATGCAGAATGTAAACACTAAAACGGAAGATCTCGGAGGCTAGTTCATTAAAAAAACTAAAAAAATAACAGGATCTTTAGAGGCATTGGGGCATGTTTTCGTTGTAGCCTTTTCACACTAACATGGCACATCTAATTTTCTGATACTTAGAATGTTAAGGACTAAAGGCGTAAGTGGAAGGAGGTTGTTTTGGTATACTTCTTCCCAGAATGAAAATGAACATGAGAAGAACGTTGTCATGAACATATAGCTCTCATGTTTCATATGTTCATACACACCATATGAAATGATAATATCAAGATGATGAAATTAACAAGCCAACAAGGTGTCTGAAGGTGATCACACATCTCGATTAATAGTACCTAATAGTTATTGGTTAAGATAAACAAACAACTCCTCACATGAGATGGCAAAAGGCAGGAATCGGAATGCTACAGTAGTTCAGCCTGTTTTCGCATGCCTGAAAATGGGGATGTAAAAGGGGTGGATGGAGAATGATCCATGGCTGATTTTGATGGGAATGGGATGGCCAGAGAGTGAACCATGAGAGGATTGTCGTTTTCATGATAAGCAACCCCTTCTAAAAAAAAAAAAAAAAAAAACTAGAAAGGAAAATCCTTTTTTCTCTCCTCTTTTTCCAGAGGTTTGCATAATAAGTAAAAGGGAGTGATGAGTGCCCACTATCATTTCCCCTTCATACAAAACATGCATATGAAAAGTGAAGTCCCTGTCCTTCTCCACTCATAAAGTGGGATTTCCCCTTCTGCTGGTTGCATACCATACTTTTCATATATCTGTTAACTCAAGAATTTAATCAATAGCCTGAATGGTTTTGGTTAAATTTAGAGTAATAAATTATACAAGTCTGATAAGCATTTTATGTAAGGCCATCAAATATGGAAAACACTGTAATATAAATACAAATACTCCGTATAATATAAGTGTTAAAAATCTACAAAACGAGAAACTGTAACTAAGGCAAGAAACATACCTCCAACGAACTGCCATAACTTGCCGGAGAAGCAGGTTGTATAGCACGATTGCCCCTTTCAAGTGCTCGATGATGATGCATTAATGATGCAGCAACTTGTCTTCTCAAGCTGCCACCACTGCCAGGCTATCATAAGAATAAGAACATTACCTATTTATACAAAATTTCAATTACTAATCACTACCATCATATAGCGGCACCCCCCAACTATTCAATTGAATCTTTGTTATATTTCAACAATCATAAAGAATATTCTTAAATTCTTATATGAAGTAGTAATACAACAACAACAACAAAATAATAGAGCACAAAGATAAGTCATGCATATAGATTCTGAATGATGCATAATTCTACTCACAAACAATTTCCTACTATAATAACCCCTTCCACCTGCCCCATGGAAAATAAAATTCCATTTAATGGAGGCATCTGAAGATATATTGTAATTATAAAGTATTAGACTATGAGTAGAACCAAATTTAAATTAGAATCATAGAGATGAAGCAATATGCACACATTAAAAAAAAAATTCTCAACCAAAAGTTGGTTGACTATACCTTGAAAAATAACTCCCATATAAATTGGAACACACGTAACTTTGATTTTATCATATCTACAGTAAAGTAGGTAAAAATACTATATTACTTATTATACCAGGTATATAAATCTAGTAATCATCAATATTCAAAACTATACAATATTTTTAGGGATGAAGGAAATAGAATTTATGGACAAACACAAACTCAACAAATAAATCAAACCCCTTGACACAATGAACATTAAAAACACAAATTAACTCAAAATGGAACAATTTTTTCACTTACCATGTCAGGAGAACTTGGTGAAAGATCATGTTGGTGAATTCCACCACCACCCCTTCTATTATCATCATAAACTAAGCTATGCTGATGAAGATACGGCCTGTTGTCACGGTGGTTGAGGCGGCGGAGCCTAGGTGGACCCTGGTGGTGCATCAGTGGCAAATGATATTGATCAAGTTCCCAAATAGTAGCCCCAAGTTTTCTTGCAGAAGCACTAGGAATATAAAAAGGCCTTTCTTGAATTATACTAATACTATTCTCATCTTTTACACAATTAGCTACTTTGAGTTGTTGTTGGTGATGATGATGTTGTAGTCTCCAAAAGGGTATTACTGGAGTAGTGTACCCACCTTTTTTCCCCACATTCTTCAACTTTTCCCTTAAATTTCCCCCCTTTTCTGCTGGCTCTTCCCCACTTTTCTCTGCCTTTTTCATCTCTATGTTGACTATAAAAATGGAAAAAACATGTGTTTGTTTATCCGTATAGTTCACTTGTCTAAATTGGTTAACTTGTTGCAGTTTACATGTCTTTTTGTTTATTCAATTTATTAGGCTACTATTTATAGAGAGTGAATCTTTTTACCCCCTAGTACTATAAGGTTACAGTGTTGTAGATATTTTGTTTTCTGTATATAAATTCTGAGATTCTTTTTTGTGAGTGTAGTTGTGAAGTACTAGTACTAATGTTGAAGTCATGATTGAAGCCCATGGCAGAAGAGAAAGTCTTGAAATATGGGGACAGGGGAGTGAATGCTGACTCATTATTTTCCTTGGATCCAACATGAAATCTAGTACTGCCAGCAGAGCTGTCTATTTAATATTCCTGGTTCAAAAATATTTTATTAATATAATAATTACTTTTATTATATTTAAAGAGATAGAAATATATTAATTAATGAAAATAAGAATATTATGAGAAAAAATAAAATGTTTTGAATTCCAATACAAAAGGTATATTGATAAAATAAACAAACAATTATAATAAAGCAAAGAATTTTTGCTAAATGATTAATTAATAAATTGAAATTGATGAAATTAATTTGTCACTTTTCTTGATTTATTTGTCTATTTGGTGTAATAATGAAAATATGAAAGTATTAAAATAATGTTTGACTATGAAAGCATGCGTACTATTTTCCTAACAGAACTTTTTATACCATTTTAAAAATTACTTGTTACTTATACACAAAATTAAATTACACATTTCCTAACATTCACAATTATTTTATGAAATATAAACTTGGTTAGTGTAAAAGATAAGTATATGTATGGCTTAGGTTTGACCTACAAAATATTTTCACCGTCCTTAAAAAGATCGTACAATTTTCTTTTTTAATGTTCAAAATTAACAAACTTCGATGTCTTAATTAAATTGTTCAACATTGATTTTGATCAAAATTATAATGTTAACAGTAAAGTGGATAAAAATACTATACTTTGCTATATTATTCACAAATATTATTCAATATATTAAAAAAAATATTTGAGGCCAAATTTTAAAAAATCAACTCATCAAAATTAAAAAGTGCACATTTTTTTAGGTATGAATATGTATAATTAAAGATTTCTATATAAAATAGGAATTCTGAAATTTTTCATTAAAATGAAAACCTAATTGTGAGGAGTGCTAAATGTTTGGTAATTTCTCCTAAGACCAGGAGAAAATATCCACAGAAGCAGCTAATCCATTCATATTGTATTGACATTCGATTTGTTCAAAAGTTCCTTTTTTCCCCATAACCTGGTCTAGTCAATACCTGATCTAGCCAGATCTTTTTTAATATTAAGGCACTTAATTATTGATAAGTAATAATTTATCAAATTAAAAAATCAATTTGAGTAATATTTAATTGAATAAATATGAAATATTCAAAATAATTTTTCAATTTTTGGTATGTGTTGGCTTATGATTGTGCTTCTAACTAAACCTTCTAAAAGGGGAAGACCAAGGTATTTCGGTATGCAATAAATATCAAAATAATTCTAAAGTCGGTTTAGAATTGGGCTGTTTCTTAGCTTTCCAAATTCCAGTGGAGTAGTGGACTATCAAATATTTGCCTAAAGAACTTAGAAATGGAAAATTGGCCTATTTGATTTTGTATGATCAAGATTCAGGACAATGTCCAGTGTCCACATTAGGTTCTGCTTCGACACAGTGTTCAGTGCCCTGGTGAACTAAATTAGAGCCTAATGTCAAACATTGTTTCCTCCTAGAAAACCAGAATAGAAGGTGGACCAATCTTTTGATGTTTGGCACATCTTTGGTAAATCCAATTTTAATTTAGAATTTTATAAATGCTTATTTGACCCCAACGAAATCGTTTGAATAATTTGCATGTGATGCTTGATCTTTCGAATGGATACGCAGGCTTGGTGTTGTTGGTGGGCCGGGCGGAACCGGAGGCTTGGTCAGGCAGCTCCAATGAGGGAATGCTTGGGATCGATTCAGGAGACACGGATCGTTAGGGGTTATTTCAGATGTTCTTTAATTTTTTGTGGTATTATTTCGAAATGTTGTTTAATTTTTACATTATTATTTTCGAATTGAATATTTTCAATTTTTTAATTAAGTAATTTAGGATATTGATGTTTAATTAGATTAATTCATGTAAATATGTTTGATTTGTTATTTAAACATGTTTTTGATTTTGTAAATATGTTCAATTATTGAGTAGTTTCAACCGGATGCAGGTTTCGGATACCGGATCTTATCGGACGGATCAGTTTGGATAAACCATTGGCACCGGCCGGTTTTACGGTTCGGTCAGTCGAATTTTGGACGAAATGAGTTCGGTCCGGTCCCGGATGGACGAAACGCGGTTACGCTCGGTCAGTTTGGTAGTAAAGCAGTCCTGACGGGCTATATGACTACATGGAATTTGTATTTTTGGCGCGAACTTTTTAAGAAATAGTCTTTTTGAGTTATTGACTTCCATTTGACTTTGAAAATCAGCTTAACCTAAGGACAAGTTAGTCATATTGAAAATTTTGATTTTTGGAGGGAAAATTCGCAAAAGTTCAGGTGCCAAAAAACAAAATTGATTTTTAGACCAATCTATTTTTAGAAAAGTATTACTTTCTTTGCATGAGCAGCGTGTCGATGTCGGATAAACCAAAAGGTAGTCCTTCTTTATTGTCTAAATGCTTTTCAAATCTTTCCTCTGTTCTATTGTAATATGAATTCTGTTATTGAGAGGTGTAAAAAATGCTTGAAAGGTTTTACCCAAGGGTTTTCAAATTTTGTGAAGGTGACAAGGGTTTTTTTCTTGGAGAGGAGATGAAGAGTTGATGATTGATGAGTGATGAGTGAGTTTGAATCGAGTAGTGGTTAAAGTGAGTGGGTTGGTTAACAAATTAGGTGTGGTTGGGTTAGTAAGAGTGAGGGTTAAGATATTTTATATTGTTTATGCAAGTGCACTTTTTAAAAATTAATTTTGGCTTCCAAAAGTTTAGGCGCCACTATTTTGAAAAGTTTAGGTGAAATACGGTCAGTGAATATTTGAAGGTTGAAGAGTACAGTGCCTATTTGGGGAAATGATTTTGTTAGTTCGGGTGCACATATGAAATTTAACCTACTTTTATAATCCTTAGATTCATAGTGCGTCAAAGGCGAATAAAGTTGTTGATGAACCGGCTTAGTGAAATGCTTTGATACGACTCGATAGACATATCGGTACTAGCATATAATTAACCAGTGGCATCTAGAAGTTGGACTATTTAAGGAACTGTTTGGGTTTATTCAGGTTATTATACGGATAACCCATTATCCGACTCTAAAGAAGTAAGAAGATTAAAAAAAATTGACAACAATTAAAATATTCCTTCCATCAATTTATTGATTGTTTAGAAGAAAAATATTTTATTAAGACAATCATTGATTGTACAATTTTTAAGGAGAGAGAAAAAAGTTATCAACCAATAGAAAAAAAATATTAGGAGACAAAACAAACTTCAATGCAAAAAGTTGCATTGATAAAGGAAACAATCACTTATAATAAAAGAAAGAGTTTTTTTGTTAAAAAAGTAGTCAAAGGAAAGAAAGCTTTGGGTTAAAGAAGGCCAACGAGGAATAAAAGAAAAAATCATAGTTTATAATGACCTCAACTGCAAGTTTTGATGTTGTTAGTGCATTGAATTTACTAGAATGTTTATTTGCTTTCTTTATCTAGTGAGTTTCCATTTGTGTTGTGATTGGTTCTCAATAACACGAATTGAATAAGACTATATCTGAAGATATTTTTCAGCACATGTTGAAGATCTTATTCGATATCACGTTGATTGTTTAGGCTTAGAAGGAAGCAATATTGGACATCACTTTAATTGCATGCGTAGGATGGAAAGAACTTTTTGATTGATATACTTTCATACGTGAGCATTATGGTTGATGTGCACACATACATATAAGCATCTGCATTTATAGGCCAGAGATGATTATCAACGATCGTTGTATTTTCTACATTGTAATAGTGAGGTTAAAGAGTTGGCGAAAATATTCTTGTAGTAAGGCTGAATGTATGAAGCTAATCTATAAAGCTTTTCGGATTGTCTATTCACAACAAACATTCTGAGTCTTACTTTTGTGCTTTCCTTTGCATTAATTCATCTTTGGGAGAGTATTTAGTATTAATCTCATATTGGGAGAGTAGTGTAGCGTGAATGATATGTGTGAGAGTTAGGGGAGTTCGGACATTCACCAAGATAGAGTAGGAAATGGCGTAGTAGAGATGAGGTATTCGAGATAATTTTTTTGTTGTAAATCACCGAGATCTGATGCAATCGCCCGTTGAGAGCCTTGCCAGGATTAGGTATCTCGTGCAAGTTGCATACTTGCGTTAAGCGAGGATTCTGATATTGTTGTGTTTTTACTTTATGCATTTTTATTTATTAATCTACGTACGTAACTGTGTTATTTCAATAGTTGTTAACAGGTGAATTAACAACTAGTGATCCAATGATAAAAGGTTATTGTTTTTTCAGATGCTTACCCACCTGCAGTGATTAAGACACAGACCAACAAATGAAGGACTAAATGGAACAACTTCTACCTTTCAATGGCATCCATTGAATATTTCAATAGATTATACCAAATCAACAAAAAGTAGCCACAAAGTGTATAGTGGGAGCTTGTTTCTTATGTCAACTCTCACTATCTTATTAATTTAGTATTACCAGTGTATTTATTAAGATATGGACAACTTCAAATTAATGTTTCTGAAACTTTTTTTCCTCACATGAATTCGGCCGTTTTAGGTGCAAGTTATTGGCCTCACATAAAGCAACTTTTCTATTTTCCCGATCTTCAACTTTGTGGCCAAAACTTGCACAATCCAATCAGGCAACACTAGCAAATGGAAATGAATTAAGAACATCCATCGAGAAAAGCACTAGTTTGTCTAGCGATTTCTCATGTGTAATGTAATACGAAAGTTCATGGAAAATTAAAGTTTTGTGGCAATTCTAATAATCATTTTCTAGTTATTTTAGAGATGTTACAACTAGTAAAAAGCATATCGGTAATGTAAATGAGAAATTATAAATTTTCTTTAGTATGTAAAGGTATGCACCTGTTGTTGGTTTTTTTTTTACATAAAAGTTCTTAATACAAATCTAACAACAAAGTGACAATTAAAACAAATTGTGAGGGATTATGTAACAGCAATAGCTTTTAACATAATTTTGACCATGTAACAGCAATATCTTGTAACATAATGTATTATGGCTAATTATCTATTTGGTCCCTATACTATCGCGTAATTTTCTAGTTGGTCCCTATACTATCCGTTTTTTCCAGCCATGGTCCCTGGGTCCCTATACTATCGTTTTTCTGCACAAAATAACTATTTTGCCCTAACATTAAACTAAAATATAGAGAGAATATTTTACATAATTAAAATAAAGCCCCATAATTTTCTTCTTTAATACATCCTACCATACCCCTCCCCCCTAAACATTTACCCTTAAACTTTATTCTTTACACATTTCTTAGTGACACACCCACCCTACCCCCTACCATGCGTGGACTAGATTCTTAACACCAAAGAAAAGCGATTCGCGGCATTTTTGTAATTTGAGAGTACCATGTAATGATTACTAGTTCATTAAATTCTTTATTCCATAAATGATTTCTCAAATCAACATGAATACAGTAAAAAATCTATAAATTAATAAATTCTCTAAAATAATAAATTTGTCTGGTCCCGACTTGGGCCAGTTAAAAAAACTACAAAAAATCGATAAAATAATAAGATCATAATTTTTTCAAAAAATCTCTTTATAATACAGGTCCCAAGAAAATCATAAATTAATAATTCTTAGAAATTGAAAAGATAATTAGCCCACAGCCATGAATCTATAGTTGTTTCTTTTCTTTTAAAGTTCAAATCTTGTTGGAGTTTATCTTTAATTTTTCTTATTGCATCAAATAGTTCTGGTGTTGTGACTTTGAATTGTAACATAATGTTTTAGACCCTAAGAGTGCTTCCTTTCGCGTAACAAGTTCCAAAGCTATCATATCATTATCTTCATTAATACTATTTCTTTATTATCTTATTGCATTTAACTCTCTTCCGATATCTTCTAGATGTTTCTACATCTTTCAGATCAATCTTAATAAATTCAACAAGTCATTGAATGTACATGTGTTCATTTTATTAAAAAAAACTCTTTAAATTAATAAATTATTAATTTATCGATAAATTAATAACTATCTAAATTAATAATTTCGTCGGTCCTAGCGATATTAATTTATAGAGTTTTTACTGTAATTGAAATAATATAATATTTTTGTGAAACCAACTAACTTTTTTGATTGAACTGAAATTAAAGACTGTTGCTTAACTGTTGTTGTGTGAGTATAGTTGTTCAATCATAATTGATTACAGCTTAGGAAAAAAATTAATCGATTAGAGCTTAGGGAAACAATTAATTGGCTCAAGTGATGCTATGGTTGATGAGAAAATAAGTTCTTGGAAAGGGATGATGATGGCGGCACTGACTACAGTGGAAGTTGGTTAATTAGAATTTAATAAAGGTGGTGACAGTGGAATTGAAGGTGGCCTGGTGGGAGGTGCAATATATGGTGGTGATTGTGTGGTCTTGGAGATTAAATTATTTATCCCATAAGTGATGTCTCAAAACTACTTTACTCTTCCAATATGAAGGGGGTCGCGGTTTAGTGAGAGTGGAGGAAGAGGAGGGTGGAATTTATTAAATTGAGTTATTAATGTCGATAATTTATACAATACCATTTTATTTTCTCAATTTGTAATATAATGCAAATATAACATGTGGTCCATTTGTTCGTTATAGAAACCAACTCGTGGCGTGTTTGTCCATTAAAGAAACCAACGCATTGTGTATTGGGCAGTTATAGAAATCAACCCATGAAATGCGTGTTCGTTGAACCAACCAACAAATGAAACATTTGTTCGTTATGCTACCGACCATATGGAGTATGGGGTGGAAGTGTTTTCCAACACACACTTCATGCGGTCGGTTGTTATAAATATTTATGTCTTATATTACCGACCATATGGAGTGTGGGGTGGAAAGCATTTCCAACCCACACTCCATGCGGTCGGTTGTTATAAACATTTATGTCTTATATTACCGACCATATGGAGTGTCGGGTGGAAGCACTTCCACCCCACACTCCATGCGGTCGGTAGGGGTAAAATGGTCAAAATTTTGTGCCTTGGAAATTTAGATGCCCAGAATTAGTTCTATACATCATAGACCATCTTTAGCAATAGATGTTTGAGAGGGTTTTTAGTGTATTTTTAGCAATACCAATTGATAATTGACATAGATATTTGAGGTGAAAAGTGTTGGGATTATGCAACTTGTTCATAATATAAATATAGAACAAATGCAACCAGAAACATATAAGTGTATAAAAAATGAATACGACATGTTCACAGAAATATATTATGTATGAATAAATAGAGAACTTACAAAAGTTAACGCAATGAATATTCAAACCTTTCCCTCACGAGTTCTCTTCCTTCCTTTAGCACCTCAAATGTGATGTATCCAGTTAGTCCACACCAAGAGAGGTTGAGTCTCACGATTGGACTTGCTAGAATGAAATTACAATTGAATGAGAAGATTTGAGTCAAAACTTGACTCAAATTTCTAGAGAGGAGAAAGGGGGTTTGGAGAGGGGAAGGGATGAAAATGAAAAACTTAGGTTTTTTCATTTCATCTCTTCCTATATATACCCCGTTTTAAGTTTCGCCCGAATAGCTCGACTCGTTAACTTCGTAAGGTTGACTCGTTAAGCCGGATTAACCAGCTTATTTAGTCGCGTAAGTAACCCAACAGAGTTACTAATGAGCTTCTCTCGTTAAACCTTCAATTGAACTAACAAGTTAATTGATTCGGTTTTATCCAATTTGTATTTTACATTTATCGATGTAAAATACTCGATTGGGTGTCTCGTTGATTTCAATCAACTTCCAATTTTAGCAATCGTGATTTAATTCCATGTATGGACTATAACTCAACGTCATTGTATGTGTGACCTTCTAGGCTCCGATAATATTAGCCGTATAATAATATAATTGACCATTATAATTATTATATCGGTTATGCATGGGATCTAGCAATCTGGCATAACCCCTGATATTATCTTGAGTTCCAATTCTAGTAATTAATAATTACTATTTGAACACTTAGTTTGAGTAATCACATTTAACTAAAACTAGTAAATGAATTGTTACAACAATTGTCGCAACGGACATAATTATAGAAATCAAAATACTTGATTTCCAACAAAAAGAAGCATGATAGTATAGGGACCCAGGGACTATGACTGAGAAGAACGAATAGTATAAGGACCAACTAAAAAGTTACGTGATAGTATAGAGACAAAGAGATAATTAGCCATTTATTATTGATGGGAGTTATCTTTTCGTTACTTTGATAATAGTGGTGAATACAAGAGTTGATCCATCCCTCAACTTCTAAATTATAAGTAAATTTTGCCTCTATATATGTTTTCAGTAAGCTTTTAGCTCCCATAAATAATTTGATTCCCTTTAATTAATTTTTACCATTTCTTATTACGCTATTATTTTAGCACCTCATTTCTTTTATCCTAGCTGGATTGTAAAAGAATTTCAAAGTTCGATTATGTTTGAGAAGTTCGGTTCGAAAAATACAATTCGAGATTTGGCTCGATGTAGATCAAACCGAGCTCTTATTCTCGATTGAATTCGAACCGAAGGTTCGATTCGGCTCGAATTACATGTATTTTTAATTTTTTCAATTTTCTTGTTATTTTAACATGAAAATTCGAATTTTTGTTCGAAACTTGAAGAGTTCTAGCCGAACCTTGAACGTATGAATTTTTCTAACCGAATCGAACATCAAATTTTTCCAGTCCAGATTTCAAAAATTGAACCCTAGCAAACTTTAAATATACTGTTATCTTTGAACCAAACCTTGATGACATTTGGTATAGTTCAACTGTTTACAGATCTATCCACATCTAACGAAATTTGAAGAAGATTAGTCATTTAAAGAAAACACAATAAAAAAATTACTCCATTGATAATGGGTGCATATATTTCCAAGGCCCTAATTTTCAAGGCATAAAATTTTGACAATTTTATCCCTACCGACCGCATTAAGTGTGGGTTGGAAAGCACTTCCACCCCACACTCCATATGATCGGTAATATAAGACACAAATATTGTTTTCTACTGACCGCATGGAGTGTGGGTTGAAACACTTCCACCCACCCCATACTCCATGTAATTAGGTTATATAAATTCACGACTATTTATCACTACCAATTGCATGGTGTGTGGGTTGGAAAGCACTTCCACCCACACTCATAGAATCGATAATTATAATGAATTTTTTTATTTGTTGGTTGATACAACGAACAAGCATTTCATGGGTTGGTTTCTATAACTGTCCAACACACAATGCGTTGGTTTTTTCAATGGACAAACATGGCACGAGTTGGTTTCTACAACGAACTAATGGATCACACGTGTGATTTGCATTGTATTACAAATTGAGAGAATAAAATGAAATGTGGGGTGAAAATCATAATGAACAAATGTTCTATGTGGTCAATAATATAAGTTAAAAATTGATACACCAATATTTTAACATAATTAATATTTTACCATGCTTTGTATGTTTTGTTATTAATATTTTAAAATAACAATTCAACATATTTAATATAATTAATTAATTTAAGATTAATTATGATATATATTAACAATAAAATGGATTATAGTACATATTATTAACAAAAAATTAAAATATAATAACAATAAGTCTGGAACATTCAAAAATATTAAACTTATTGTTATTATATTTAATTTTATTAATAATATATATCATAATTCATTTTATGTTAATATATATCATAATATTTTAAATTAATTAAACAATAGTATATTGAATTATTATTATAAATATTAATATCAGCAAACTATGCCCTAACGCATAAGTACATGGGTTCTAAAAATTAAACTCAAGCATTATGGGGCGTGTGTGCGTTATTCGGCAGTACATAGACTATTTGTTGCAGTACTGGCTTAGAAGCTTGTGTTTCGTTTGATGGATGAAAAATGTTAAACATTCAAATTTCAAAAAGTATAAGATAATAATCTGTATGTTATATTTTTACGGTATGTTATATTTTTGTATGTTGAAAATTATAACTTTTGATATTGTGATTCGGTATGTTATAATTTTATGTTTGTTTTACGATTTGAAAATGGTGATAAATATGATATATTTTTTTAACAAAATGTACAACTTTCTCTCATTTTCAAAATCATAAAAATTCTGATATCTTTCATAAAGTGTAAAATTACATTTTCTAATCTTCAAAAAATCATTTTATTTTTATTGTAAGAATTTTTTATATGAGTTCATCCGAAAATAAATGGGTATGTAATCTTTTACTAAATTTTTCATTTCTAGTTTTTAATGTTAATTTTAAGAATAGTAATGTTATATTTTTAATTTTCAGTAATCTTTTTGAAATGTTAAAGTTAGTAATTAGAAATGTTAGGTTATTGTATTATTATTTATATGTTTAAATGAAAAAAATGTTAAATATTATATTTTTATTTTGTGTTAATATATATCATAATTTATCTTAAATTAATTACTTATATTAATTATGTTTAATAGTTATTTCAAAATATTAATATCAAAAAATCAGAACCCAATGCGTGGTACATCGGTTCACATTAACATGTTGAATAGTTCCTTAAAAGTCCTGTGGTTTTTACTCTTCAGGTCGAAGAGGTTTTCCATGTATAAATCGTCTGTGTTGATTTCGGATTCTCGTTAATTCTGCATATGTTAGATTATTAAAATTAATATCAATTATGAAAAGTGTGTAATTTATTAAGAATGATTATTAATGTTGATAATTTATACAAGGCCATTTTATTTTTCTCAATTTGTAATACAATGCAATCAACGTGTGGTCCATTTGTTCGTTATAGAAACTAACTTCGTGGCGTGTTTGTCGAATTAAAAGCAAGCCTTGCATTGTGTATTGGTACATTATAGAAAGCAAATCCATGAAATGCGTATTCGTTGTACCGACCCGACAAATAAACCATTTGTTCGTTATACTACCGACCATATCGAGTGTGGGTTGGAAGCACTTCCACCCCAGCGCTCAATCTTGTTCGGTATGGAGTAAGTGTCAAAAAATTTTGTGCCTTGGAAATTTAGGTCTTGGAATTAGTTTTCTCCATCCATAAGACCATCTTTAGCAATAGATGTTTGAGAGGGTTTTTAGAGTATGTTTAGCAATACCAATTGATAATTGACATAGATAATTGTGGAACTTTTTGAAAATCCTCGACAAGTATGACTATTGAATCTGACAATGTCCTTTCTAGTGTCCTTTTTAGTTTTTATGACAAACTTTTTCTTTTTGAATCCCACTATTTTTATTTGTTTTTTTGGTAATAATATGACAAAATATTAAAATAAAAAATTTATCCCAATATTTTTTATTTTAAAAGATCTACAAATAAAACCTAGTTTTACTTTATTTGGATAATAAAAAAATAAGTAAAAGATATTGACGATATACGGTGGAGTATATATATGTTGTTGATGTGACGAAAAAAGAAACGTAAATTATTGGATGAAATATATATTGTTGTGGAATGTAAAAGTTATTGTAGATAAAAATGATGTAAGGAGGGAATAATCTGACTTGGCACAAGATATTTATATTTTGAAAAGTCTATTGGTGTGGATAGTCTAAGGTCCAATTTTATACTTTTACTACTGATCTTTTAAATTTTGAATTCAAATATTATTATATATGTTGCACAATATTTCGTAATAAATATCAACATATTATATTTTTTACCTACATTACAATTAACCTGATAATTTTGATTGAAATCAAAATTTTAATTTTCAATTATTATGGTAATGTATATTTATTTTGTCTATTGAAAAATAAATTAAACAATACAGAGTATCTTTTTTCTTTTTGTAAATTGACAATGAAAAGTACGATTATATAAGTTAGAAAGTGTTACAAAGAAAGTAGAATATATCTTCAACTAGAATAGCATCCGAGAGCTCCTTGTAAAAATTTGGATCATCATCAAATTATACAATATTTTAGTGGAAAGTTACAATTCATTAAGCTTATTGTACCATTTTATTAAATATTTTTTTTCTTCTTTTGATACATTTTAGGTAATACATTATAACGACCAGCCGAGTAAACCGCCCTGAGTGAGAGTCATTAAAAATCCGAACACGAGTCGCAGGCCGATGGGCGACTGGTTTAAAATAAAAGTGCGTTTCATCCTAAAAAATGTGCTCGTTTCCCAATCAAGCAGTTTAAAAAAAATTTAATCTATCGGTGATATCGAAGCGACCAACCCATAAATATATACACAACATATCCCAAAATAAAGTAATGCGGCAAGGCTACAACGGATGATAAATCTTTGTATCACGAATACAAAATGACTAAAATGAGCTAAGATTTCAAAGAAATACAATGGCGGTTGACAACAGCATCAAAATGAAATTTGTGAGGATCCTCGGCCACCGATACTCACCTAGCCACTCGGAGCAAACTCTCGGCAGCCTCTTGGCTTGGCCCAGCCACACAATCAACTTTGCCTGAAATAAATGCGCCCATGGCGAAAGGTGCAGCTAGTGAAACTTAACACGAGGGTAGACTTGCCATCTGAGCAGGCTAGTCGAATTTAATAATCCAAATATGAATAATATACATATATCCGAGGACTATCTAATCGGGTCATACAATAAAAGGTTTCAAGGAGTGCCGGGCATAACATGTTAAAATATAATGAGATACCGATAAGCACCACAATCACCCAATGAAATCCGCGAGACTTCAGCATCGACTATAAATCTAGTCATCCGCTGTCTACCATCTCCTTTAGTATACCAACCTCTAATGCGCATATACTCAATCGTCTACTGCGGGAATGGATCAACCGCTAATAAACACGCTCTTATACGAGTATAAGGCCAAACCGCCTGTATACCGTAGTATAGGGCCACATCGACAATGCGCTTTGACAAAGTGATCAAAAGACTCATACGACTCTTATGCAGTATAAGGCCAAACCCCATGTATTATACCGTAGTATAGGGCCACACCCGACAATGCACCGCGACAAAAGCGTCAAAAGTCATAAGCTCTTTATGCAGTATAAGGCCAAGCCATACTTTAGCTATACCGTAGTATATAGGGCCAATAAGCGTCACATATCACAACGAGGAAGGAGAGTCGCTAATCACTAGTAATCCCAGACTATAGGGTCACCCCACGATGCTCAAGGCCTCAAGCTCATGCATAACTTGACAACTACTCTGCTCCCAAACAATACTTCTGAAGCTGAAAACATCCCTTGTCGTAAATCAATCTGTCGCCGACAAGGCCACAAACATATCAAAAAGTGCCGTGAGGCCACATAATATAATCTTTTGCCGTCAAGGCTAACGAGTCGAGAATATAAGTTGAGAGTTATTTATTCTTACCTCCGGCAATCTTGGTAATATTAGAAACACAATCACAACAACACATGATTTTGTATATCATTCTCGTAATCATAACAAATGACATGTACATCGTTCTCACATAATCGCGCGATAACATGTATATCACAAATCGAGTAAAGTGCGTGAAATGCGCCGTGAGATAAGTACTCGCTCTGGCAACTACCGAAACCATGAAAGACAATCAAGGTAGCGCCTTTTCCACGATCAACGCCCTAGCAAAATACCGGAAAGTATGATCAAAACCTATTACTATACCGGCGTTCTAGAGGATCACATGAAAACGATTCTTAGGGAACTATTTTAAATGGTATAACTTGACGGATAAAGTATCAATTATAATCCCATCGGACCTGACAATGTTGATCCCCGCTAAATTCCATCTTATCACTTTCGCTTTCTAAAATCAACTTATAAGTCATTCTAATTAATCATGAGTCCATGATAACAATCTATGCTCCGAAATATCAATTATAACTTTCTGACTTGGAAATTTCACTTTTTGACGTAACACCATAATAAATTTTAATGTGTTTAATGCTATAATAAGATTACAGTAACCTCATTTAAAGTTTTATAAAAATATCCCACATAAAAGTCATGACTTTAATCCTTCGACATGCGTCCTCAAAGCGACTCACAAATCACAGATTCATCACATATATCGTCAGAACCCATAACCAACTAAGATTTATCATAAAATTCAATTATGTAAGTCAACTATCTCAAAACCCAAAAAGAAATATCTCGAAAGACTTGAAATTTCTTACCTCTACTCGAAGAGAATGATGAGGAGAACAATATTCTACAATCCGATTTGAGTTTGAGCGACAATTGAAGAGAGAAATGGAAGAAAATTATCAAGGGGGGGGGGTATTTCGGCCAAACCATGCCCAAGATGAAGATGGTGAAGTGTTGATGATGTGGAGGATAAGCTTGCAAGGATATTTTTAAAAAAAAATCGAGTCCCGTTCGGTTTCGGTTAATTCTCCGCTTATCGTACTTAAATCTCCACGAACCCGATTTCAAAGATAAAATTCTTCCATGGCCAACACTACTAAATTATAAATGAAATTCGGCTCAAATTTTCTGAAATAATATTATCATCGAAAAAAAATTATATATTCCACAGTCCCTGACCGCCCGACCGAAAAAATTTATTTATTTATTTATTTTTTTTTGTAGCAGTTATTACAATCTAACCACCTAATAAAATTTCGACCTCAATTTAACTTAACCCAAACAACCAAGAACATATAATAACACAAAAACAAATGCCATATAAAAAACTTGACAACTGCTGTCTACTGAAGAGAGAGCTGCGGGTAACGGTTCTACCGTCTCGCGGCTCCCGAGTAAGCCCTGCTTGCAGTTGATTCTCACGGGGACTTTCCCCACTAAAAAGCCCTTGTCTTACTCCTCAAAACCTTCTCTTTCCGGTCCAAAATCTCCACGATTCTTTCCTCGAATGTTGGGTCCACTCGCAGAAGCTCCACCGGTGAAACTAAGAATATGCGGCTTCGTCGGGGATATACTTCCTCAAAAGCCAAGGGACACATGGAACACATTATGAATCCTATCTAAACTGGGGCTTGGCCTTAACCCGATAACCACGAAGCCAACTCTCAAAGGATCTCAAATGGTCCAATATACTTGAGGACTCGGCTTCCACTTTCCTCCCAGGCCGCGTGGCTCCGCCGACGGAGATGCCCACCGAGGGGCAAGCGGTCGTTAGGGCACCGAAAAGACAAGTCACACTGCTGCGATGATGCATCTCTTACGCCTATCACAGTACATTATAGGATCTTCTTCGAATAAATGCAGTCCGCTCTCTCTTGAACTCGGCGGCTGAGGCAGTAGCTTTTCGCCTATACTTGCCTCGTTTCCAATGACTAGAGTGCGACACCTCCGCCCATCTGGCATCAAAAGGTGCCATCTGATACTAGCATGGAAGGCGTATAGCTGTCTTGGGCAACTCATCGTCCCGATTCACGGAAGTTCGGAAGCGGCAGGAACATATCCTCCCGATGTTCGTATCGTCTCACCGATTTCCCGTCGGTCTGGGGATGAAAAGATGTACTTGACTCCACTCAGTCCCGATTGCCTCCTGGAAACCCCTCCGAGGAACACCAGTAAATCTAGAGTCGCGGTCGAAATGATGGACCTTTGGAACGTGCCCGTCTACTTGTCGATCCCACATAAATCTTAAGCTAGTCTCTCGGGCCCGTATAGATCGATGGGTAAATGAGCCGACTTTGATAGCCTATCAGCGATCACCCAATCCCATCATGTCGCACAGCGTCTCGGAAGCCTTGAGCCACGAAGTCCATGGTATTCTCCATGTCCCGCTGGGGAATAGGAAAGATACGCAATAAACCCCGCGAGGATGTCTATGCTGCCAACTAACACTTTGCCCTGAGCTAAGTCCTGCATTCACATTGCAATCGTCAACCTCAAATCACGATACATCTTTGTACTACCGGGTGTCTGTTTGTAGGGAGTATTATGGGCCTCATCAAGAATCTCCATACCGGTTTCGTCGAATAAATTTTCTGTGATAAGTTCATCTTTGAAACAATCCAAGCGTAATCTGATCATTTCAGTCTCAGTCTCTTATGATGCTATGATCACAAGCCAGTGGGTTTCTCTCATATAGGCGAAAAATATACATTAGCTTCACCGACATCAAATCGACTCCGGGTGTTTCATGTCTGCCTGCCGGTCCTTTGATTTCCCACTTTCTACTCGTAGCATCGGCTACTACGTTGCCTTCCACGGGTAGTACTCAATAGTCAAGTCATAATCGCTAATGAACTCCACATCCACCTCCCTGCACTCAAATTCAAATACTGCTGCGTCGGAAGATCACTTTTCAAACTCTTATGATCGGTAAAAATCGGCATAACCCCATGAGATAATGTCTCCGCAATTTCAACGCAAAGACTATCGCCATTAGGCCGAATCATGGGTGGATAGTTCTTCTGGTGGTTCCTCAATGTCGGAAGCATAGGCAATCACCCATTACCGTCAAAAGCACTTTTTGATCACGATGCGAGAAGCATCATTATAAATCACGTAGCCCTCGCTTGAGGCGGTATCGCCAACCTTTGGCGCAGAAAGTGATCCAACTTCCCGTACAATGCCACGAAGCGGTCACCGCAATCATCATCGGATAAGCGGAACCACTCTGGTCAGCACGGTGTGGGCGTCGCGATCAAAGAAGTCCCTTGATGAATCTCCTGTAATAACCCGAGGTAACTTGAAGCTATACTTTCGGTCGCGGTAGGGCGCTCAGTATTCAAACCTCACTTACGTGGTCAGCACAAATACCCTCGCCCGAAATAACATGCCCGAGGGTACTTCCATAGCGGAGACTCATTGGAAAACTTGGCATACAGCTGAGTCTTTGTCTTAAGGTCCCAAAGAAACAATGCACCCAAATGCCTGCATTTATCCTCACCCTGGAATATATCAAAATATCATATTGAAACCGCCTGGCTAAATCCAAATACTCTTGAAATACCCGGTTCATCAAATCCATAAGGCCGCGGTGCTTTGTCAATCCAAATGGCATCACTATAAACTCATAATGTCCATACTTGAGATCGGAAGCGATTTGAATATCACTCCCTTTGATCTATTGATGATAACGGTCGCAAATCGTCTTGAGAACACGCGGCATCGCCCCGGTGATCAAACAAATGCGTCGATTGGGCAATGGGTATCGGTTCTTAATGGTCACTGTTAATTTGCCTATGAGTCGATACCGGCCTCATTGAACCATCCTTCTTTTTTCTGGCTCTTATTTAGTGCGCCTTTGGAGATACACTCGGTACGATGAATCCGCTTGTCTAACGATTCTATGCTGGCGAGTCCCTTGATTCCTGGCTTCATTGGGTACATCACATGCGGTGGAAGAGAAATTGGTGCCGTACCGAATAACCTCAATAAATTCGATCTCCCGTTACGGCAATCCGGTAGTCACCGGAAAACATCCTTGAACTCTCTAGCAACCCATCTTCCAGTTTGTTCTCTTCCACCTCCAAATCGACCACGTATCCAATCCAGCAGCACCCGCCTGAATCAACCTCCTAGCCTCAGTCTTTGACACAAAACTTCGGCAAATCTTTCTGTCTCCCGCCGTCAGTCTCTGGTCTTCCCGAACCCACAAAGTAATCTCCTTCCGATGGCAATCGATAGCGGCATGATGTTTCCCCCGACGATCCATTACCCGAGCGAAGATCAAAATCGAGAAAGCTCAAATGGAAATGCATCAGCAGACAATGGTGACAGCGTGATCAAAGGGCAGGTCTCACATATTAAATCTAAGCACTTAAGCCGACCTCCCTATTGGCGTCTGTCTCAAGTGGGAGACGGGCAAAGGCCTGACATGGAATAAGCGGAATAAAACTACGAGACACGAAAGAATGCGTAGCCCCGAGAATCAACTGACACTACGGCCTCGATATCACAAAGGAATAATGTACATGCGCGGCTACAGGGTATCCTGGGCCTCACGATGAGTAGCGGCATGAATCATCTGCCTCGGCAGAAGCTCAGCTGGCTGTACGGCACTCTGGTCCTCTGACTCCGCATATCCATTGCGGCCATTGAATCGACCACCGCGACTCCTGGGATAACCGCCTACGGCCAGTGAGCAGGTGATGACGTGCGCCTCTCTCTCTAATAAGCTGAGACGATCGCCCCGTAGGATGTCACGAGCTAGCGGCATCGATAACATATGGCCTTCGCCCGGCTTAATCATATTTGTTTGTGCCCAATCGACCCTTGGCAGTAACGGCGGACAACTGCTACGAACCCCGACTCTGCGAACCCCGCCCGGATCTCGTGGCCCAACCGTGTAGAAGGCGGTGAAATAACTTCGAGGCGAACCGTCAGACACTTCGAAGTGACTACGCCCAGGCAGCTACTGGCTGGTCCGTCTCCCTCCCCGAACTCTAGTAGAAGGCCTACCGGAAAAGAAAGTCTCGAGGTGAGCTCTCACTTGATCCACTCGCGTAAAATTTCTGCTTAACTCCATTTCCATCTTGTTGCGTTCTTTCGCGGCATGGAAACTAGTAAAAACCATCGGTGAGATGCGGTAGTATCTCCCGTCAAACCGTCCCTGAACCTAGTGATCCTCTTACGCTCTCTTTGGATAAACATAAGGAAGTAGTCGGCACAAATCATGAGCTGTCTCACCGTACTCCTCGGCTGACCTCGAGACACGTATTCGATGAAATCGACTCTACTCTCAGAGCCATGTGGGTCTCCAAGAAATAATTCTCGGAAGAGCCTGACAAATCGCTCCAAAGGAAACATGAACCTCCTACCATGATCGAGGAGATGCACTCGGGTTCTCCCGCGATCCAGGCGCCCCTCATGGGGGATCTATAAGTAGCAAACTTCACTCTCATCCTCGCCCCACTTGTCCCGTTGGCTCAAAGATGGACTTCATATCGAATGAACTCAATAACTCTTCTGGTGAACCCACGAAAACCGGATCACGCTTGAGAAACGATCAAACAACTTGCTCACGAAATTCGACCTCGCCTTCTTCGGCCACACGAGCGTTCACACCTCTCCCTCTGCAGTGCTGCCTCGACACCGCTCGAGGAAGAATGCACCTCCGGACCTGGCTGGTCCCGTACTCATCAGCAGTATACCACCTGACTCGGCCCCTGCAGGCCTACACTGGTACACTACCAGCTTTCTACACAAGCCAGCGTACTGCAGGTGGCATCCTCAGCAGTCTGTGACAAAGAAAAAAAAAAAAGACTGAGGATTTTTTAACAAAAAGACACCACTTTCATGACGACTCGAGGAAAGCAAGTCATTTCATGACCATAGGATAACTGAAAATGCGGAAACCTAAAAATACTCGATATACCAAAATTGTAACGACCCTTTAAGGTGTGTACTGAGTGAAGTCATTAAAATCCGAACACGAGTCACCAAACCGATGGGCAGCTTCGGTTTAAAATACAATTACGTTTCATCCAAGAAGTAATGGCTGGATTTTAAATCCAACTTGATTTAAAAAAAAATTTATAATCAATCCGGTGATATCGAAGCGATGACCTTAAATATATACCACAATATCCCAAAATAAGTAATGCCGGCAGGCTCTGACGAATGATACGTCTTGTATCACGAATACAAAATGACTACCGTAAGAGGCTAAGATTTCAAAAGAAATACATGATAGCGGTTGTATTGCTGTCAAAATGAGGCTGTGAGGATCTCGTACCGATACTGCTGGCCACCAAAGACAGGCTCTCCAGCGACCTCTTGGCGACTAGCCACTGTCAGCTTTGGCACAAATAAAAAATGCCGCCCGTAAGCGAAAAGGGGTGTAAGCTTGAAGAACTAGTGAAGCTTGAGGTGAAGCTTGCCATGCAGGCGAGATAGTGAGAATTTAATAATCGAATATGAATAATATACATATATCGGGGACTATCTAATCGGGTCATACAATAAGGTTTCAAGAAGGTCTCGGGCATAACATGTTAAATATAATAGAAGGTCTGATAAAGCACACAATCGCTTGATAAATCACGGAGACTTCAGCATCGACTATAAATCTAGTCATCCACTATCTACTAAATATACCAGCAGTATCTGCGGCGCCACAATGCGCATATACTCGATCAAATGCACTGCGGGGAGATAGATCAACCGCTAATAAACACGGCTCTTATACCGAAGTATAAGGCCAAACCGCCACGATATCTGCGTAGTATAGGGCCCGCATCGACAATGCGCCATCAAAGTGATCAAAGGCTTCATTACCCATTTCTTATACCGAAGTATAAAGGCCAGCCGCCTTGTTATACGTAGTATAGGGCCCACTGGCAAACTTGATACTGACAAAGCGATCAAAGAGTCATACCGCTCTTATGCAGTATAAGGCCAAACCCTTGTATTATGCCGTAGTATAGGGGCCAATAGCGTCACGTATCACGCAAGGAAGGAGAAATTAAGCACAATCCTAGTAATCGACTATAGGGTGCACTTTGATACTCAAGGCCTCGAAACTCATGCATAACTTGACAACTTCTCTACTCCCAAGCAATATTACAGTAGCAATAAAACATCCCTTGTCGTAAATGTCGCGATAAGCCTGCGACAAGGCCGCAAGCATATCAAAAAGTGCCGACAAGGCCACGTAATATCTTGCCGAGTCAAAGAATACGATCGAGAATATAAGTTGGGAGTTATTTACTTACCTCCGGCAATCTTCGGCGCACGAAGCGCAATCACGCTAACACAGCAATTACATGTATATGCGTTCATGTCGTAACCTGATGACATATGCAATCGTTTCAGCATGTCGCTGTATTAACATGTATATCATGATCGAGGTAGAAGAATGCGTAAAATGCGCGCGAGATAAAGTACTACTTCTCTGTAGCTACCGAAACCTTTGCGAAAGACAATCAAAGATGCTTGCACTTTTCCACGATCAGCGCCTAACAAAATACCCGGAAAGTATGGTGAAAACCTATTCTTATGCAGTTCTAGGATACATAACCAATTCTTAGGGGAACTATTTCTAAATGGTATAACTTGACGGATAATATCGAATTATAATCACATCGGACCACAACCAATCGATCCCATTGTTCCATCTTTATGTTTTCTACTACAAATCAGAAACATAAGTCGTTACAGTGTCGTGAAGTCCGTAATTAACAATCATGCTCCGAAATATCAATTATAAGCTGACTTGGAAATTTCACTTTTTCAACATAACACCCTTTAATAAATTTTAAATCGCCAATTTAACATCATAACAACTATAATAAGGTCGATGTAACCTCAGACACATTTAAAGTTTTATAAAAATATCCATAAAAGTCAATGAAACCCCCCAGTGACTCGGCCAGCAAGTCCTCCAGCTTGGCTCTAAATCACAATTCATCACATATATCGTCACAGAACCCATAGCAACTAAGATTTATCCCATAAAATTCAATTATGTAAAAGTCAACTATCTAAAACCAAAGAAATATCTGAAAAGACTTGAAATTTCTTACCTTAACTCGAAAGAGAATGATGAAGAAGAACAATATTCTACAAAGCAGGTTTTGAGTTTGGCGGCTAATTGAAGAGAGAGGAAATGGAAAAAAATGTTCGGAAGAAGGAAGTATTTAAAACTGAAATAGGAACAAGATGAAGATGGTGAAGTGTTTGATGATGTGGAGGATAAGCTTTAAGATATTTATAAAAAAAATGAGGTCCGTTAGGTTTCGTTAATTTCTCAGCTTGTCGTGCCAAATCTCCACGAACCCGATTTGAATAAGAAATTCTTCATAGCAAACACTACTAAATTATAAATGAAATTCGGCTAAAATTTTCACGAAATAATATTATTATCGCAAAAAAAATTATACTATTCCTGGTCCAACCGACGAATTTTTTTATTTTTTATTTTTTTATTTTATTATTTTTGTAATTGGTTATTACATACATACCGTTTACTTATAAAAAAATCATTAATATCAATAATATATAAGTTTATTTTACGCTTCTAGAAAAAAATTTATGCAAATTTGTTGACAAATTTTGAGTGCCTTATCTTAATTAGGTGAATAGAATAATTTTGATCTAATTTTTGTTGAATTTTAAATTATCTGAATGCCAGAATGAATGCATGCGATCTTGATATTGATAATGTATATAATTTTTTATATTAAAATTAAATGTATATGAAAATTAATGAATATTAATGAACCCTATCATTAATGAATGGCTCCGTTTCCGATCCTAAAATATTGGTATTGGAAAAGTATAAAAAGGGCGTCTTAATGGAGCACTGATGACGTAGCAACAAAATACAAAAAGGATGTGCAAGAAGTACGAAGAAAAGGGAACGAAATTGACTTTGTTAAGTGTCACTTCTTTCCTAAGATTTAGCGTCTTTTGCTTTACACATCCATCAAACTCTTCTTCTCTCTACTAGTAAACTCTTGTTTAATTCTTGATCCATGTAATCTAATCTCTACTCAAATTGCCCACTTTATTTGGTAAAATTCTCTACCTCTTAATCTAATTTTCTTCATTTTACATGCCCAAAAATATAATTGAACTCAATGTTATGTTACCAGCTATGCATTGCCTTGATTTTACATGCCCAAAAAGATAATTGTACTCAATGTGATGTTACCATGTATCTTTTGTTGGGACATTCTAAGTTATGCATTTTCTTGATTCCATTTGTGTACTCATGTTTGATGTTTTTGCTTAGAATTTTTGGCGGGGTTTCTTGATATTATATGTTTATTTCAAAAGGTGGTCCAAGTTAGATAAATATAGTCTTTAGAGTAGCAATAATATTCGTAATTGGTATGGTTTCTGCAGAAATCAGTCATTGCATGTACTGAATAGGCTGCTTTAATTGCAAGACTGACGTGGTTGTTTGATTTGCAAACAATTTTTATTTAATTTTTTTTCATTATTGAGGGGTTAATTGATTAAAACATTTACGCATTATCACTTTGGTAAATGAGGTTTCATCTTATCGGACCCACTATAAGCTTGGAGCCCTCCTGAAGACAATTTTAAATTATCAAATGTAGCTTAGGAGGGAGCCTCTTTAGAGACATTTGAGTATGTGATCATAAACAGGGTAGATGGGAATACGAGGCAGCAAAACCTATGTAAATAAAACAAGAAGAAAAATCTCAGCGGACCTTCTTAGAGTTATGTAATTGTGTTATAAAATATGTAGATATATATGGAGTTGAGGTAGTGGAAAGGTCTGTAACAATTATACTTTATAATCATGAAGCTGAAATATTTTATTGGTATTCTTTCTGGTTCAAGTAAATCACCAGTATTCAGCACTTATTTTGAAAAGAGAAAGATATCAGTGAAGGTTTACTGATACTTGCATATAAATAGAGGCATTGGATATACTAGCTTCAAGGATCACATATTTTCTGATGTTCGGTGAAAAATTGACTTGTCTTGCTGTTAGGAATCTCAAACACATACTTGATTGGAAATAAATACATTGATCATCTCAAAATAAATACATTCTTGTGCTGCAGTAATTGGAAAGAAGCATCATCTGAGTATAACCGAATCAATATCTATGAACACTACGACAGGGCATGCATGCCCCTCATTTATGAAGGCCACATCCAATGGTGTCTTCCAGGGTGACAATCCATTGGACTATGCTCTTCCCCTTGCCATTGTGCAAATATGTTTAGTGCTTGTAGTCACCAGAGGACTTGCTTTTCTGCTGAGACCATTACGACAGCCACGGGTTATTGCAGAGATTGTTGTAAGTTCATGGCCCCTTCTCTCACTTGCATTCATATTGCCTTCCGACTGTGTTGATTCCCTAGCATTTGAACTCGTATTGTCAGGACTCACACATGAACAAGAATCTTACGAGGATTATATTGTATTTTCTTTAGTATATACACTATCTGGTTAAGGATACTTTCAAATTTGTTAGCATGAGATTTTTATCATTGTCATTGACCTCTCTCGTGTGATGTCTCAGGAAATAAGTAAGGGTCTATATTGAACATTAGTGGTAGTGACAACTGTTTAGGAGGAGCTCGAAGGTCATACTTCACAGCATTTCAAAGTTTGTTCTCTATTTAGTGTAAATGAAACCTTATTTGTTACACGAAGTTCATTACCAAAAACATCAGTCTGTTCAATTCCTTTACAACAAATTATACTGTTTGATCTTGATAAGACATTTCAATTATTTATCAGGGAGGAATACTACTTGGTCCATCAGCTCTAGGCCGAAGCAAAAGCTATTTGAATGCAATATTCCCATCAAAGAGCATAACTGTTTTGGATACTCTTGCAAACATTGGCCTGCTGTTCTTTTTGTTCCTTGCAGGCCTAGAGTTGGACATGAAGTCCTTGAGCAAGACAGGAAAACATGCCCTTGCAATTGCTGTAGCCGGAATTAGCTTTCCCTTTGCCTTAGGAATTGGTTCTTCATTTGTTCTTCGAGCAACTATTGCACAAGGTGTTGATGCAACCCCCTTCCTTGTTTTTATGGGCGTAGCACTATCAATCACAGCATTTCCTGTCTTAGCCCGAATATTGGCTGAACTCAAGCTTTTGACTACTGATGTTGGAAGAATGGCTATGTCTGCTGCAGCAGTAAATGATGTTGCTGCATGGATCTTGTTAGCTCTAGCTATTGCCTTGTCTGGCGATAACCTCTCTCCAGTTGTTCCAATCTGGGTTTTTCTCTCTGGTGCTGGATTTGTCATATGTGCAAGTCTCATCTTTCGACCGATCTTCAAATGGATGTCAAAACGCTGCCATGAAGGTGAACCTGTGGATGAGACGTATATATGTGCTACATTAGCTGCAGTTCTTGCAGCTGGTCTTCTCACCGATTCCATTGGAATTCATGCAATGTTTGGAGCCTTTGTGCTCGGGATCCTTGTACCCAAGGAAGGTCCTTTTGCAGGTGCACTAGTTGAAAAAGTTGAGGATCTGGTTTCTGGTCTTTTACTGCCACTTTACTTCGTTTCCAGCGGACTAAAAACAAATGTAGCTACGATTCAAGGAATTCAATCATGGGGTCTACTGGTTTTAGTTATATTTACTTCCTGTTTTGGAAAGATTGTTGGCACTGTCATTGTTTCTCTTATTTTCCAATTGCCTGTCAGCGAGGCTGTTACTCTTGGTTTTCTCATGAACACGAAAGGTTTGGTAGAACTCATTGTTCTTAACATTGGAAAAGATAGAAAGGTACACTGCTGGTTCTCCTTCCACCGATCTCAAAATTTTTTGTTATGATAAATTTGACATTTATATCTGCAGGTCTTAAATGATCAGACATTTGCTATCATGGTCCTGATGGCTTTGTTCACCACATTTATCACCACGCCTGTCGTTTTAGCTGTGTATAAGCCAGCAAAAAGAGCAAGCAAAACCGCTTACAAACATCGAGCTATTGAAAGGGAGAACTCAAATTCTCAACTTCGGATATTGACATGTTTCCATAGTTCTAGAAACGTCCCGTCCATCATAAATCTTCTGGAGTCCTCGAGGGGAACTGAGAAGCTTGAAGGTCTTCATGTTTATGCCTTGCACCTCAGAGAATATTCTGAGAGGTCATCTGCTATATTGATGGTACATAAAGCTAGAAAGAATGGTCTACCTTTCTGGAACAAAACTTCCTCAGAAGCCAATCATGTCATAGTTGCTTTCGAGGCATTCCAACAACTCAGCAAGGTATTTGTCAGACCAATGACCTCAATCTCATCTTTATCCACCATGCATGAAGACATTTGCTCAACAGCTGAAAGGAAAAGGGCGGCCATCATAGTTTTACCATTTCACAAGCACCAGAGGTTGGATGGTTCTTTAGAGACAACTCGTGCAGACTTCAGGTTGGTTAATAGGAGAGTTCTTCAGCATGCACCATGTTCAGTGGGAATATTTGTTGACCGCGGACTTGGTGGGAATGCACATGTATCCGCTAGTAATGTGGCCTACTGGGTCGTAGTCCTCTTCTTTGGGGGGCGTGATGACCGTGAGGCTCTAGCTTATGGAGTTCGCATGGCAGAGCACCCAGGTATCAGGTTAACAGTTATCCGTCTCTTGGTAGAGCCTAATGTCCCTAATAAGATAGTCAAAGTAGCTTCAGAAACCGAGCCTAGCTGCAATTTAATTCCAGACGACAATCAGTTCCTTTCTGAAGTTGCAAACAGCAGACCTGAAGATAGTTCTGTTGAGTATGAAGAGAGAACTATCAGTGATGCGAGTGAAGTCATTTCTATCTTCCGTGACCATGCCTGCTGTAACTTGTTTCTGGTTGGTCGATCACCTGGCAGTGAATTACCTTTGGCATTAAACCACCATACGACTGACTGTCCAGAATTGGGGCCTGTTGGAAATTTGTTGATTTCACCAGAATTTTCAACAAAAGCGTCGGTTTTGGTGATCCAACAATATCACACTGAAGCATCCTCCAAGTCTTTCTCCTCGATGGACGAAGCTTCACCTAGTGGTGATCCAGATCAACTTGCTGATTGATTTTTTTTGTAAATCATTATAACTTGTCATAAGGTTCAGATGTTTCTTATTTTCGACAAATTAACGGAGAAGTTTTCATGCCTCTGGCTTAAATAGTGGAAATAACCTTTTCATGTAAATTTCTGAACTCTTAACAACATTTCTCCTGAATAAATGATTTAATGAAATCACTTTGAGTAATATGACTGGTTAGTTTGTGATCCCTGACACTGAATATCTCCTAGCAGGGAATGATCATAGTTATAATTTACAAGGGAGCCTCAACTTTAATATATATTGCTGTTTATGAACTTTAATTATACTTGCCCTATGGGGTTGCAGTAGTGGGACTTGAATGGCACATACTTTGAAAGGGACCGTGGTTTGCATCGGCTGTTCGCCATTCTGAGCATGTCGCTTATCAATATAAAACTGTGGTTGCTCGGCCGGTTCCGAGCATGCTCGTCAATACAAAACCCTGAACATGGGATGATGAAGGTGTTAGTCACCATTACATGAATTCACTACTATACATACATGCCAACCTTGAAAAGTTCAAACCACCTATAGGTTGATGTAAGATCAAGTAGATATTGTTCCATTGACCACCAACCTAACTAAAAATATGTCATGGTAGTTCTATAGTCACACTTGTTAACTGCAACATAAACCTAACTAAATGTGGTCATGACCTTACTCTGAACGAATTCAAGTAGAACTTGAGAGACACTCTTGATGCATGACTAATGGAAATATGGACTCAAAACTTTCCTCCTATCTATATGCTCCCTCCATTTCATTATTTAATTGAGAGATTTTTATTCAACAAAAGTCAATCTACTTTTAAAGTTATAATAACTAGAATTGTGGTAACGATCTAATCACAAGCGTTGTTAGTCGGTTATTATTCTTGGGAGAAGCTTGAAAAATGAAACTACTCCTTTCCCTTTTAGAGGAGTGTTCCTACGGTTATAATCTATTCAAAAAGTGATTAGAGAAAATTAATTGGTAGTTAAATTTATTCAATATTGAGGGTATAATGGGAATTTAAAATTTGCTTCATTTGGTAACCATCAATAGAACCCCCGAGACATTATATATAGATGATTATGTAAAATATTTAAAATATATTTTTATAATTTTTTTAGAGTAGTATTATGGATAAAATAGTCATTTCTTTAGTGTGTGAGTAACATAGTCATTTTAATGCTTTGCCTCATTGCAAAATGTAGTATAATATAAAATTTCACCTGTGTTTTGAAATGATAACATGGGCCATTTCACTACGTATTTTACGGGGAAAAATTTGGTTTGTGAGGGATGTCCGCATAAGATAGATAGCTCGTGAGGTTGTCCGTACAAGATAAATAAGTTCGAGATTCACATAAAATTACGCTATAATACAAAGAAAGGTCGGCCAATAAGTCTTTTTTAATGGCAAATAAGTTAAACCTTAAATTGAGATATTAGTAACATTATTTTGAGGGAAATCATAGATGAAATAAGCCTTATTGCCAACAAGCATCCTTGAAGAGCAAAAAGAACCGATGATTTACATTTTTCTACCCCCGAAGTAGATAAGGAATCAAAGAAGAAAGAAAATTTAGAGTAATATGTTTATGAATATATTTAAGTATATTCATGAACATATTTATTTTAACCAACAATATAAGACTAACCATTTCAATGTCTTTTTCACCAAAATCCAATATAATAAACGTAGACTTTAAGGCAACAAAGCTGAACTGTTTAGCACTCCTGAATTAGTTAACTTATGAAGCTAAGATTTCTTCAAAGCCAAGTTTGTTCATGGACCATTTTCATAATAACAATTTACTCTCTTTTACATACGGACCATTTCTCATCTTAATTGACTATTTAAACTCCCCAATGCAAGAACCATCATTTGATTGCTGATGTTTGCTATTCCTTCACAAATTCCAAATATTTTTGCAAATTTCCAAAAAATAATAATCAATCATGCAATCAACTAAAAAGAACTTTTTGACTTCCTTCATCATCTTCTTCCTCCTCCTCATCAATTCCCATGCAGTATTCGCCAACAAAATTAATTCCCTACATCCATGCAAGAATCTTGTATTCTACTTTCATGACATAATTTACAATGGCCATAATGCACACAATGCAACTTCAGCCATAGTTGGTGAGCCAGCATGGGGAAACAAGACCATTTTAGCCTCAAAAAACCATTTTGGCAACTTAATTGTTTTTGATGATCCAATTACCTTAGATAACAACTTGCATTCGACCCAAGTAGGGCGAGCACAAGGGTTCTATTTGTACGATAAGAAGGACATATTTACGTCGTGGCTCGGGTTTTCGTTTGTGTTTAATTCAACAGAACATAGAGGGAGTATTAATTTTGCTGGGGCGGATCCATTGATGAACAAGACTAGGGACATTTCGGTTATTGGTGGTACAGGAGATTTTTTTATGGCTAGAGGGGTGGCTACTTTGATGACTGATGCTTTTGAAGGGGAGGTTTATTTTAGGCTTCGTGTTGATATCAAATTGTATGAATGTTGGAGATAAGTTTTGTGATCCATTATGAGTTCCTTTATCTATACTATATATATAATGTGAAAATGACGAAGTATAAAAGTCAGCCTAAATTAAGTTTATTTTACCCTCATGATAAATTTTTTTTTATTTTAATTTTCATAAGAACTTTTTCACGGTAAACCGCCTAACAAGATAAATTCTCCATAAACTACTACTAAATATTATCTACTATCATACCTTCAGATTATCACCTCTATAAAAATGTTTGCTTCAATAAATATCTATCTTTATTTTCCTCCACGGTAATTTTTCATCATATTTCTTTTAGGCTCTTTTTTTTTTTAAAAAAAAATTATTTATTTTTCATTTATACTTTTATTATAAAAATATTAAAATAATTTTGCACAAACAAAGACCCGCATTATTATACTACTAGTTGTGGTAAAGCCTAAAAGAGGAATGGAAACTGAATAAAAAGACTGAAGTATGTAATTTGTCAAAGTTTTTTTATTATTAACTTGAAAGTTTTAGGTTTGATCTGATTCCCTCAAGTAGTTAGAATAGATTTGTTAACAAATTAAAAAAAGTAAAAGTTCATTATGATAGTGAATTTTTTAATTAATTTTAATTAATAAAATTCATTTTTGGTGGATTTCTGGTTTAATTAGGATTAATTTTCAAACCTATCACACGTGTTGATTAGGGGTTTCGCCTCGAGCACTTGAATCAATTCAAGAGAAAATAATAGGTCTCGGAATTCAAGAACATGCTATTAATTTTATATTAGAATTACGGTTTACATTAAATAACCTAATTTTAAACCTAGAATAGTGGTTCAGCACGCTGGGTTTAAATTAACGAAGCAAGGAAATGTCGAGGTCAATAAATAAATTCATCCTTGACCTAAAACCCTCAAAATAGGTGTCCAACTCATATTCTTGAGAACAAGTCATGCAATATTTGACTATCTGCATCACGCTTCAAAATTAATCACAAGATCTACATCCACTAAAACGACCAAGCAACTAGACCAAACTGAAAGCTTATAAATACCCCATATTTTCGAAAGTGACTATAAAGCAGTAAGCTGAGAAAAGCTAAGGCAAAATGCAAAAAAATCTCCTCAAGAAAGAAGCATCAAGCAGTGAGCACAATGAAATATCTCCGTAATTTGAAGCATTCAGCAGCAAGACTGGCCACTTCAAAGCACCGTGATAGGCCTAGATCCATCAAGGTGGGCAATCCGAGTCTCCAGAAGCTGTTATCTCCGAAACAACCGGTGAGGGAAATATGTTGTCAAGTCTCCCCACACTACATCAAATCCTGTGAGTAGATCGTCAAGCCCCCTACCTCCTACACCAAGAAGGCGTCGAACCCCCGCGAAGCGGAAAACTGAATCTAATGACAAGAAGTGAAGTCGGCCCATTCCCAACAAGTCATAGGAAACACGCTCAGTTGAAGACCCCCGCACTACCTCAAATGCGTGAGAGGACTGTCGTCAGCCCCTACCTCCTACATCAAATAGGCACCGAACATACCGTGAGAAGAAGAGGCTGACCATCCTTAATAAAAGGCCGACGTAAGTCGAAGCCACCCACTCAACCCTCCAAGTTAAATCAAAGAGAGTAGGCTTCCCATATTGCTTCCTAGAAGCAACACGAAGTTGAACCTAAGCTCCAATTGCTCCTACATCAAGCCAACATTAATGTCCCACGCGAAATGCATATCCAATACCTTGAAGGTTTAAGAACCGTCAACTGTGATACTCATCACTATCCGTATATGGTTCCGCACTAAATTATCCATGGAAGGAAGCTAATCCGCATACGGATCATATGGTGACCTGAAGATTCTAAAATATTCGGCTACGACGATAGGATCGCACCATGTATGAGCGTATAGCCTACCTAACAAAGATGGTGGAAGTCATGGCCAAGCACATGTAGGCCAGGAAGAGTCTCTCTCTCACATGGCGGAGAAGACTCCATTCATCTCAATTGATGAACCATACCAGTGGCACAACTAAGGGAGTTCATATCGGGGCACCGCGATAGCCACCCAGCGAACCACCTCCCCCATATTCTACTACGCCCCTTTAGCCCCTCGCATAGATAGGTCAAGATGCCCGTGGTTATCAACCCCAAAGTTCCAATAGTTCGAATCGCATTAGGAACCCTAAGCAACACATCACCCACTTCGTAGAAACATGAAACAATGCCGGAACAAACGGAGATCATATAGCTTAAGCGCTTCCGTCCGCCACTAGCAACGCTGCCTGAAGTTGTACAATCGAAATGGGAATCAAACTCCATTAATGGGGCTAAGCACAAAGCATCTTGGGTCGGGAAATGAGCTCCCACCCGCCTTCTTCAACACTAGAAGGATGGTTAGCATGATAGAGCTAATCGGTACAATGGCAGTAAGAACCTGGTCACCGAATACATCAACCCAAGTGGGAGGAGTCTGTCTCAAATGCGAAGACAAGCTCGTAGTCCTCTCGGCCATCAATATGTGCATGTGGAACGCAATGGGGGCCTATAGTACATCTCGGCAAGGGATACCACCGAAACCTTCGAGGAGTTATCCACCAAAACACACGGCTAATGAGCTAACAATAAGCAAAACAAGTGGCAAAAGCGTGCACCAAAGACCGCAAGTAGCCACCCCTTACAAGGCTGGCACGAGGCAAAAGATCAACCGTAAGCATCCTAGACCCGAGAAGGATGTGCCCATTCCACAACTCAATCACTCAAGTTCTCTTCAAGACCAAGAGAACGGGAGGGGAGGGCCTAACCTCTAGACAACAAACGCCTCACATTAAAAGAAATACGAGCGAACGAATATCCTTTCGAATCCGACATCCCCTGGATGTTGAGGGTCAAGCTAAGGAAAAAGTCGATCTAACTATCCCAGCCTAAGTGCCCGGAGGAAGCCACAGGTTAATGTAACCAAACTACTCTAGTACCATTGGGTATTGGGACATCCAATAGAAAGTGCTTGCCTTCAAGGGAGTAGCGGCTCAGCGAACCTCGGCCTCACAAGTGATCCATAATCAATGGAGGAAGCTGAAAAGGTTTCCACTAACCACATAACTCTCACCATCCTCAAGAATGCTTCAATACTGGATAATTTTTGGAAAAGCAATGGAACTGGGATGAAGAGGGAGAATTATCCAAGCCACCGAAAAACGTAAGCATAGAGCTACCATACGCCAGAGATGTAGGTCAAGATACCCCGTAAGCAGGGAGACAGCCCTGAGTCACCTAAAAACCCTGCAGGCCCCTAAAGCTTCACGGTCACCTTTCACGTATGAAGATATGCTGTAAGGCGGTGACCACAACCGCCCACTCTACATCCGGGTACCAGAATGTCAAGATGATCAAATGTTAATGGACTGAGGCTCATCATCAATTTAACATTCTTACCTCTCCATACACTTAAGCTTGGTCAAGTATCCTAGAAGACATGCAATAGACCGTGGTTTGATACAAGGCTTCAAACTGTGAGTCAACGAAATAATGGGCAAAAGTATCCATCCACCGGTGATAGGGCGAAATTGAGACAATATCAAGGGTTCCAAGTGATCGACTCCAACTAATTTACAATGTAAATCATTGGAAGACCACGAATCGACAAGAAGAATGTAGTACCCTCCACTTACATCGGTGTCCGAAGTAGTGCAAGGGATGCTGTGGAAAGAAATGATCAAAGAAGATGAGAACTATTCACCACTGAAGAGGCACACTTTGCCGATGCCAAGTTCTATCAAAGAAAGAAGACGGACGTAATCGCAACCCAAGGGGAAGGGAAGAGGCGCCCTTAAACAAATTTAGCCAAAACCTCCCAACAAGGAGGAGGAAGTCATTGAAGCACCCAAAGGACTGACGCTACCACTAACCCAAACAGAAAAGGTGGCATCCACAACACTTAAGGGCTTCGTAACACCGGTACGTTGACCAAAAGACGAGCACGGAACAACGAACCCCAGTTTATGACCTCTTAACAAAGCTGGTTACGAATTTGGCCAAGTATGTACCATGCTGTGATCGCACTGTAAGTCAAAGCATAAGGATTGAACGAGCCTCAAGAGAAGCTACAACGCAAAGGCTATTCCATCAAGAACTCAGAAAACCGACCTTGATACACCCTCGAAGCTCCCCACTGTGTGTCATGATCAAAAGGATAACCAACTACCACATAGCTGAGGCCGACTGTGTGAATCAAGACATACACAAAGACATGCTGTAAGAAGATCTATATTTCTAGATTGGTGGCAACCTAAATAATCACACCTGGTGATGCCAAATACATCGTTTTCCGTAGGTCGGGGGCAACCCCAGCATCCACCCCTTTAACGCGTGTATCCATCTTCCAAGACTATGAGCAGAAACCAGAATGAGAGCAGGAAGAACCGCTCCACCATCAGAAAAGAGTACTTGGACAGACCCCACACGAGCTGGGAGGTGCCCTGAGACTCAAAAAGTAACCCTGTGAGAGCGTCATTTTCATTTCTCATAAATATAATCAAAGAGGAGGTCCCGGCTAAACTATCAAAAGACCCATCAGCCTTCAAAGCATGAAAGTTGAATTCATGTACTGTGTGATCCCAATAAAATGTAAAGAGAACACTCAAGAAATAAGTGAGACTTGGGTATACATCGATACATATATGAAGAAACCCTATAGAAAAATGACCAAAAGTCTGGACCTGGACGCTAAAGAAACAAATGGCCAAAATAGTGGACAAATATATGTATTAATGGGTATATCGGGTCGGGTACATCTAATGGAAGCGTAATCTTTGAACGAAAGCATCATCACCAAGATCGAAAGACCCCAGAAGTCTCCAAAGCATCAAAGCATAGTTCAGTACGGCACGACCAGTAAGTGAGAAAAACTCTTAAAGAGAAAATAGATCAAAATAATAAGTACATTAAGTGTTAAGAGACATTTATGGGAAAACGACGAAAAGCCGCACCTGCATGACAAGAAGTCAAGAATAATTTGGAGAAAGCACTCAATAAGCCAATATACCTATATCTTAATAATAGACCGGGAACGAATACCGCCTGGCCGAAAAGCAAAGAGGGACCAAAGATAATCATTTAAACCATCCAATTTTTCAAATAAGGCCATGGATGTAATCACACAACAATGCAATCCAAGATCTCGAGAAGAAAGTGAGAGGCACCCGTATACGGTCGACTGGAATGTCGCTACCGAGTAGACAAATAAGACACCTCCTAAGAACGAGGATAAACTGCCCATCAACCTCCTGATAAGTAGGATAAAATATCTACCAACTCTTGAAATACGAGTATAAACCGTCCAATCCTTTCTCTGTGCACGAGACACCACCTAGAGAACTCCTCGAATATGAGTATAAATAATCCGACCTCTCGGCAATTTATACACTCATAGGTAACTCCTAAGTACGAGTACAACCCGCCCAATTACTCTCCCCGATATGAGAATAAACTATCTACCTACACCGCGAGTATAAAGACCCACCCCCGTGGAACTACGCTTCGAATTTCGATCCCCTGGAGCTACGAGGTACGAGGCATTGATATACTAAGTTCACCATAACCTCACAAATTCTTTTGTTTTCTTAACAGAGAACAACAAAAGCAGCATTACAACGAATAAAGGAATAATAAGAGAAACGAAAGCGTATAGTGATAAAAAGAGAGACAGAGTTTATTTTGTCAGCCTTCAAGATCACAACCATCCAAAGATACATCAAAAATGAAAACGACGAAAAATGCAAACAGAGTAAAGAAAAGCTTAAAAGCTAAAAGCAGTTGGGCGTGCCCAAGCACCTAAGTCGGCTCCAACCGCCATCCAAGTCCTGTTGAATGGCTACAGCAGTGAGCGCCTGTCAAGGTCCATCAACCGTGAATATCTCCCCTATCTAAAGCTCCCGACGAAGCCCCTCAAAGTGCAACGAACTCCAACTAGCATAAACTCCCACACGACGGGCTGGCTACCGCTTACCGGGACAGTCAGCTTGATTCTCCTTAAGAATGGGTGAGGCCACACTATCGACAAGGGGTGATGATCAACATGTAAAAGGAGCCCTCAGACATGAGGGACCAGACACAATCTTCAAACGAAGCCCCTCTATGCAGCATCAAAGATGTCGGCTCATCCGCATGTCATCACTAAAGTCGTATCCATCAGCCTTCCAATCTAACGGAAAGAGCCCCAAGGCAAAGACGTATCACCGAAAAGTACTGGATCACCTTCCAAGTTCGCCTCAAGGCTCGAAAATCTCTATACCTATGTCTCTCGGGCTTGAGCCACACGCCTACCACGGAGGCAATCACACAAGGCAACCCATCCGGTACAATATACGAATGATCAAGTATACTCGTGGTGCTAAGCACGCCCAAAAGTGTGCACGGTAGCAGAGTACCGAGGAAGCTGAGATCCCGCCGAAAGAGAAGGAGGCCGCAATAATCGACAAACAACACAAAAAATAATGCAAATAAGAAAACAACAATAACATAATCCAGCAAATGACGCGGGATAACCAAGTCTAGTATATCCCACCATCCAGCAAGCAAGAATGGGGCAGCTCTCAAAGGGTTAGCATACCCCATAATCCAGCAGTGATTTAGGTATTAGAAGTCTAGCATATCCCACCATCCAGAAAGAAGATGGGGCAGCCTCCGAAGCGCTTTGAAGTACCCACATTCAAAATGTTTCAATGGGACAAACTGTAATTCTATATCCCATTCATCCAGTAAGAAGACGGGCGCCTCCCAAAGCGGCCAAGATACCCCATAATCCAGCAAAGTCAAACGTGGATAGCCGTAGTCTACCCCATAACTAAAAGCAAGTTAGAGCGAGGTAGCTGGGGAAGATATCCCACCATCCAAAGTAAGAAGCAAGACTGGGGCGTACCCCAAAGGTTAGTATACCCATAATTCAAAGCAAGTCCACGGAATACCACAAAAGTCTAACATATCCCACCATCCAAAAGAAGAAGATGGGGCAGCCTCCGAAATGGTTAGCATACCCCATAATCCAAAGCAGTCAAACGGGATAAATGTTCAGTATATCCCACCATCCAAAGTATATGAAGATCGGATGCCTCCAATTTGTGAAGTTTACATATCCCATAATCAAAACAATCAAACCCCACCCTGTGGAGTAAGGAATACACGTAGGGCACAGACACCACCCGCCCAACCCCAACAAATAGAAGAACAAAACAAGCAAAGAGCAAGCATATGTAGTATGAAATACGTTCTCCTGTATGTATCTGGGGTATTTAAGACGAATATGTGATCTGGAGAAGACGAACCCAAATGCAGAAGAGTCTAGAAGAAAAGTGAGTGAGGGCTCTAACACTACGACTATTATAAAGGAACATGAAAAAACAAGAGCAAGTATATGATCAAAATTGTTTCATCATGAAAAGGTTCCATACACGTAATCACAAGAATTTCCTATAATTCAAATATCTTAAAGCTTCTCGCCTCTACCCACTTCAAGGGGTCAACACCACTATATCCTGGGGCTCTACCTGGCCACCTCCGATACTATGGTGGTTCTCGCCAAAGGGATAAGTAGAGAGGGAGATATGACCTTCAAACTACAAGTTAGCAACACAAAAACAGGACAACAGTAGAAAACAAATAAACAAAGGCACGAAAATGCAAAAATTAAACAAAAATCGTTAGCGCAGGACCCTACATGAACTTGCTAAATTTCACCAAAGCATTCGATCAGCCGTATAATCAACCGAAATAAAATAAAGAAAATCCAGCCTACACGAAACATGATTTTACCAACTTCATCCAAATACTAAGGCGCGATTAATGAGTTTTATACTATTTTAACTGGCTTCAAATATTATATAAGTATAAAAGCATCAAGATCTTCTTCTATCCGTCCATAAAATTTATGCAAGATTCAAGTAGAAGTCTCTTACCGTAACAAAGTTAATCCAAAATAATGTGAAAACCGAGAAGTCCAACAGGAACACGAACATCGAAGGGGATGAATGCAATGCAAAACGGTTATCAGATATTCTCAAAGACCAAGCCGGAAGAAAAAGAATAAACAAAATATAGTTTTTAAACCATACTATGTTCGAAAATTTCAAAAAAAAAAGTGGAAAGCATTAGTTTTTTGAACTATGTTTGTCTGAAAATCATGAGGAAGGAAGGGAGAAATATTCAAGCTCGATTCTATATTCTCTACACTACATTCAAGCATCAAAAAAAAAAAATTCCCACTCAGCGGACGACGACGGAATTCGGCCAACACTATGAGGAAGAAAATAGAATTCTTTTATCTTCCATGCAACTTATGAACTTAACCTAATGCAAAAGGGTTTGGCAGAGACTATGCTCAAGTCATGAAATGTCCAAAAATGAAAATTAGTGACCTCTGTCCCACATGGATTGAAAACTACTGTCTCACTAAGCTTCCACTCGCAAACTCATGTCCAAACTTTAAAAGACCAAATTAAGTTCACTCTAGCTATCTAGCATCGAACAACCCGAGCACGTGAGATAAATTGAAGACCCATAGATTAATTTTGCTATATTAGCATAAAATTAAAATATCTGATATACATAAGTGATTAAAACCTATAATATTTATATCCATAGGGAATTCACTCTCCACACATTCCGGGACCAAATTAAAACCCCGAAAGGTCAAGCACTCTCTATTATTATACCAAATTCATGTCGGAGCATATTCGGGGATTTAGAATTAATTTTATTGGGAATTAGAAACCAAATTTTGTACTACTTACACACCGACAAATGGGTACAAAACTAACGAATGTAAGGATACGGGCTATGTGGAAAGTCGATGTGCGTCCAAAACCTGAGTCAGATTAGGTGACCACCCTCAAATTATAGAACTGGTGGATTCGAACATTCCATTACTTAGTACCGGCTCCAGGGCCCACTGTGGGGGCATTTGTATATAAAGGGAATTTTTAATTAATAAAAATTTATTTTTATGGATTTATTAATTTAGATTAATTTTCAACCGATGCATCAATTTATTACACGTGTTGATTAGGTTCACCGATAACTGAATTGAATTCAAGTCGTAGAAAATAATAGGGTTCCCTTAAATTTAAGGGACTGATATTAATTTTAGGTTAAAATTAGTTTCTACATTAAATAAACCTAACTTTAAACCTAAAATAGGATTTTCGAAAGATGCAATCTTAAATTAATGAAGAAAATTGTCGGGGTCAATGTATAACTATCCCTGACCCAAACCCCTTAAAATAGGTGCCCAACTCCTCGAGAACAAGTCATGTATCCGATTGTCCGTATCATGCCTCAAAATCAACCTGTCACATCACGACCCACCCCGAAACGAACCAATCAATCGTAATTAGACCGAAAGCCTTAGTAACACCCTTCCATATTTTGAAAGTTGACTGGGCAAGCGCATGGGACACAAAAAAGTTAAGGCCAAGTTTGTAGAAAAAGCTCTTAAGAAGATCACCTTGTGCACCAAAGACTCCTGCACTTCAAGATCTTCAAATGGAGAAGCACTCCGAACACCCCCAAGGCACTAGGATGCGCCGCCTAAAACCATCAAGCGAAGGTGAGCAACTGAGTCCCGCAAATAAAGAGTCTACCCTCCCAACCAAATCAGGAAACATCGACGTATGGCCCCCGCACTACATCAAATCCAAGAGAGGACTGCCTGGTTGAAGCCCCTACCTCCTACCTGTGCAAGTGCATCCAACCCCCCCCAAGGAAGCGGACAATCCTGTCCCCGACAAGAAGTGAAGCTTGTCCATTCCCAACAAGTCAGGAAACATCATCAAGACCCCGCACCTACCTCAAACTGTGAGAGAATCAAATTGTCGCCTCCCACCCCTATATCAAACAGGCAGTCCTGGAACATTTAAGAGTGGAGAACCATCCCACAAGTCGACGAGAAGTCGAGTCGCCCACCTCAACCTCCAAGTCAAAATCGTTGGTAGTATGATCAAGTCAATAAGCCCCCGCCCTACATCCAACATCGATATAATGAAATGCTAAGGCCTCTGTTGTCAAGCGAACCCAACCCCGAAGCCATAAGGTTCGGTTAAAGTCCCACCACATCAAGTCAGCAGGGTCGGCATCCAAACAATGTGATCCAAATGTTAGGTCAAACATCTAGATGCCCACCTATCCAAGTCAAAGAAGGGCGTCCAAATTTCACCAAATTTAGCCTACCTTATCCAATCAAACGGAGAGGTCCAAGTCCCTCCATCCAGCCTACATCTCAAGGATCCAAGTCCAAGACAACGATCGTTCACACAACCAATATCGGGATCAAGGTCGCTTCTCAAGCACCTCGGTTCGGACCATATCTCAAGTCAAAGACCAAGTCCCCGTTCCGACCCCGTCGACGACACATATCCAAATCAAAACCCAAGCTCCGCCACTAGAACCATATCAGCCAAGCCATACTATAGCGCCAACATACGAGGAGAATACTAAGACTTATAATCAACCCAATCGGTTGATAAATATTCTCACTCAAGGAGGATTTCCCTTAAAGGTTTTATTATTCGGAGCGCATATAAATAATAAAATATTTCTTTCGCGATACACATTCTCATTTTTTAAATCTTTAAACTTCTGTGATTTAATTTACAGTATAACTTTATTATTTCGACTATGAGTAGATAGTTTTTTATTACATATCATACCTACATTTATTTTACTGATTAAATTCTTTAGAAGATTATTTACTTAATCAAAATGCATTTTAATATGTAAAGTGTTACTTATCACTAGTCATTTGGATGTCAAAGTATCGGCAGGGCCATATCGTTCCAAATGGAGACCATGTGTCCTATCTTGAATTAAAAAAATAAAACCTTAAACGTAAAGAAAAATCATCAATTGTAATAAAAAGAATAGTGGTAAAGCACTCCAAACCTACACATATTAACTTTTTACACCACTTATATTTACCAATTACACTAAAATCTCATTTACAATTTATATATATAATATATAAAATATATATTGGCCCCTCCTGATTTAAATTCCATGCTAAAGACCGTTTCGAACGCCTCAAAGACGGGCTCGGTAATTTAATAATTCAAAGATGAAGTTAAAAATTTATCAATGGACTAGGGAACTCCGATACTCTGTATTCTCAACCGAAAATCTAATCGCTTTTCTACCACCTACTGAAAAACGAGTTGGGTTCGAGCAATTAATATTACACTCAATACAATTAGTTAATTACCAGACATAACAATGTTCTTTTACTTGATACGTGCTGGTTAAACCCTAACTTCTTTATAGACCTAATAAACATGTTTTGAACTCCAATCTGATAAAACACAAATGGATTCGATTGCCCCTCGAACTGATCAAAATAGATGAACTATACTATGCCTCTGGGATATGATTATCAGTTTATCACATTCCATCTATAATGTAAAACGAAGATAGAGATGAGCGCCAAATCATCAGTGTCTTTTTCATGCATCATACGAAACATGACCCATTTTCAATCGTGTTCGGGACTTAAAAAACGATGAAATGAGCAAAAAAGACGACTTTTAAACGACAAAAAAGCCAAAACTCGTAGTCAAATATGGGCATCGTTTTTGCACATTTATAAACACAAATGATGATACACTCATTCACATTTCACCATTTAACATACATGCATAGAATGTTAAATATGTCCATTTAGGCACATTCAACGGACGCCGGGTCGCCCTTTTATATATGCTGCCCATGCGATCGACGTGGTTCGACCGCGTTACAACAAGTAATTCGTTGCTGAATTCGTGGTCGCGCCTCGGTGTCATGGGGTTACCGCTACGTCATTTCAAGGCCATAGATTGTAATGGCTTAATGGACCAAGCTGAGACACATCTCGATAATAACTCTACACGGTGATTTGACCAGCCGCCATGTACGCCATTCGCTGGAAATGTATCAACATATCATCACATGTTTGCCTCCTAAAAAATTTCGAATCGCCTCGCCTTAAATTATTTTCTTGACTCAATGCTCTAACACAATTTTATACATTTAACAATATATAAATTCATTAAAAATATAAAATATCTATTTTGCCCTTAATTATTACAGTTGAAAATATAAATATATTTTAAAATACTTTAATATATAAAAATATTTTAGAATAATTAAAAATAAAATAATTTAAAATAAACCACATTATCATTGATTCTTTAACACACCCCACCTCACCCCAATTCCACCAACCACCACCATTCCCACCGCTCCCCACCCCATTTCCACCGGCCCCACTAATATTACGAAGAAGAAAAATTAAAACAAATAATCTAAATTAAATTGTACTATAAGTTGATTACATTTCCCAGCTAAATATGCTTAATAAACACGTCGAACTTGGGGAGAAATAATGCATACGACAAAATAAAAACAAAAAGATCAACTGAACATAGTTAATAATATAGATAACATAAATAAATGACGATATTATAAATAGAAAACAGCGCGAATAAAATCTGAGGTAATGAAAAATAAAGGAGAAACCAAGATAATTAATTCATGAACCAAATTAATTCAAATGAATGTAGCTGCAATGATTATTAAGTGATTGTTGTTGAAGAAAATGCAACAGTAAATAACGAATTGCGAAATGGAGGACAAAAAAGAGATGAATGGGATGATGATGATTTGGAGGCCAATTTGGTAAACACAAATTAACGATGAAATTGGGGGATGGGGGTTTACGAGGATGGTGGCTTTGGGGGTGGGGTTTGCCCCCAATATCCACTCCTTTAATTGTGTCACCGGTATGTCTCATCGTGAGCGCCTGAATACGATGTTATATTTCATAAAATATATGTCTATTGAAAATTATTGTATCAGCATAACCCGATTACTACATTTAAATAATAATAAGTTCAAACATATGTTAATTGTTGTACAATCGATAGTATTTGGTAACCTCGAATCAAATTAAAAGGTTGGTGACGGCATTAGGTCCGTTTCATCATCTATATATTAATATAGATGTTCGGTTAAATATAAATTAATATATTTCTAATTTCACCGAGCCCAAGCAGTCACACACAACAACGAAATCTAACTATAATTAATTATAACTTCCGGATTTAAAATAGAATCGTATTTAGAGTATCAAAGGAATACAATAGTTGGAACTCACCCACAAATAATTGGGTAAAATGGCCGGCGGATAGAGTTCCGTAATGTTCTTCTTAACCACATGATGTCTTTGATTTTTGGGATAAGAAGGAAAGATTCTGGAACACCGGCCTGTGTTCGACTAATGGGGTGCGAGTAGGTCGAAGAAGTTTTTGCCAACTCTTCAATGCCTAAGTTAAGGCATTGATGCCTATAAATGCTAATTTTTGAGATGAAAATTGCCTATTCATTTTTGTATTCACTTTTTGTGAAAGTAAAAAATTATGTCCCTTCTCCTTGTCATAGTAAAGTAAAGAATTCCCATTGAATTTTTACCCAATCTCTTCCATAGCTATTATTTTAAAGTAGCTCTAGTAAAGCCTTGAAGGGTTCGCTCATAATGCTGGTGGGACTATTCTGTGAGACAATTCACGCTGATTGTCTCGTAGTCTCTTAGATATATTCTGGCCGCAAATTCCTCAAGAAGGTACACACTCGTATGTTATTGTTTTTATTATATTCTTAGAATCCTGGTTACGGCTTATTTAAAATTATTATTTACTTCGTAAAACCCAACATTGAGATGCATGGAGTCTCTCACCGCCTCAGCTTGCTGGGATCCGGACGACTTGAAGCTCTGGATAGTGAGGAGCGAGAGGTGTCTCCGACGCCTCAGGCGTCACGCCTCAGGGGTCCAGCCCCTCGGGGCGGATTACGTGAGTTTGGGTCCTCAAAGGCCTGCGATCGAGTATCTCTCCGGCTGGAAAAGAGACTTTTCCTGACGCTGCATGTGCTTGGCCATTTCTTCCACCATCTTGGTTAAAGAGGCTATCTGCTCTCTACGGGCGGGGTGACCTCAATACGACAGATATGTAGAATCCCTCAAAGCACTACCCGAGTCATTTCCTCTATGGACGAAGTCAAGGAACTGCAATGAGGCTTTTAAGCCTTCAAGGTACCTCGAGGTCCCTTTCTACATATGGGACATGTCGCTTTATTTTGTAATGGGCGCCTGGTCGCTCCACTGTGGTAACCTATGTTGGCTTCTTATGGGCTCTCGGTAATATGTTGGAACTGAGACCTCACTGGATTCACTCAAGGCCTTCTAAGTCGAGCGACGTAGAGTGTAGATAGTCCCACCGGGCATGTCAAGATTTGTATCGCGAGGAAAGATTTTATTATTTATAATGCGCACCGAAAATAATAAAATCTCTTTAGGGAAATCTTCCTGGTTCAAAGGAATTTATCAAACGGTCGGGAGCCGACTATCGGCCTAGTACTCTCCTACATTTTATCGACACGCTCACAATATGGCTCGACGGATATGGATTCGAGCTTCATGGAGCGAGTCCCCGACTTGACATGTGTTCTGACAATCTGCGGGGTCGAGGATTCGTCTTTGACTTGGATATGGTCCCGAACCGGGCCGCTTCGCAGCCTCATCCTCAGGGTCACAGGAACTTGATCTTTGTCTAGGACTTTGATCCTTGATAATCCCACAATTAAAATGGGTTGATCCAGAGATTGGCCCATCAAGGTTGGGTCCTTCAAAGATGGACTGGGGAACAACAACTGAATAAATAGACCTAGACCTAACGAAGGCCAGTCACGCCGGTCTGCGGCTTAATGGCAATGTTGTCCAAATTTTAACAAAAGCATAGGAAGAAACCATAGAGAGCAACTGCTGATTCGGTACAATTAAGGAGGCAATTAAGTTCGTAAGTACTTGCTCCTAATGAGCCACCAATTATTAATCGGTAATAAAAATAGCCATCAAGGCTCGATCAAAGTAACCGTCCGAGTAACTATAAAAGGTAAACCTTGAGGCCAAATCAAGTAAGTTTACTTTGATACCCAAACACTCTCTTTTCAGAACTAAACTCTTTCGATCTTTACCGACTTGATCGTCGAAGTGTTTCCTCAACAAGCAACCGGTCCTTGTTTTGCATTAATCCTCATTTGGACCCCAGCGTATCAAAGATCGACTTGAGGATTTGTGATCTAGTCCATCACCGAACCGGGACCCTCGATCATCATCTGGCGACCACAAATTGACACTTCACTAAGCAAAGTCATCACCGACATGTCAAGTATCATCATGGAAACAAATAGGTAACGACAACAACCTTCAAGGAAACGAAGGGACTCAACTTGATGATCTCCACGATCACCGCTAATGATGCCCCTCAATTAATATCCCGTAACCATTCAACCTACGAATCGGGGAATTGCGTTCAAGAGATGGGGAATTCACACTCATTCGTAGATGGCCGGGAGCAACCCCCCAACCGAGGGAGTGGAGAACTCGCGGAAGTATCGTCCGTCCTGTGAGGATGGGGGAAGAAACCTATATCCACACTCCCCTCAAGCAGACATCGCTTACTGAGGCCACACACAGCTCTTTACAATGCAGCTGGACGCTCTCTCTCCACGAGAGTTGCCGAGAAACTAAAGCGGTGGGACCAACACTGCTTCCATTTCACCATATAAGAGGGGCGTTATTATTTCAGGCTAAACATCCTCCCATTTACCAAATTGGCCAAGGAATACAGATCCGAGGAGCACATCACAGAAGTTCCGGGCTTTAGATGTCTTTTTTCACCCAACCGTCAACAAATTGCTTTTGGCGATAGCATGAGCACTCCGATGACCCTGCTATAGGAGACTGAGTCAATTTTCCTTCCAGAGCGTTTCCAAACGGAGTTCAACTCATACCCGGGGCCAATCAAATATTAAGCGACATGAGTAGCTTCATAATAGCAAAGCTCATGAGTCACCTCAAAAGGCACTTTAGGGATTCGAAGAGGTCACCGAATGGGCCTACAAATATATTCGATCGGTAGCGGAGAGAAGAGGGCCAAGGGCGAGGGAAAGCGTCCGTAGAGTTACACCGCGGCCGGAGCCCCGAGGAAGCAGGCGAAACGCCTCGATGTGGATCTGGGCACCGACATGCATACCCGACCGACTCCGGCTAAGAGGGGAGAGTTTCACACCTCCGTGGTGATCCGAGGAAGCTTGAAGGAGGCAAAGAGGGGAAGATCGGCTATCCGACTCTACATCCCCAAATGGGAACATGTTCCCCTGAAATTAAAGTTAGACATCTGTTAACACAACAATCTCGGTAGAACACCTCAAACCTGTAGGATATGAGCAAGTTCTTCCCGCACTACAAAGATCAAAAGCATGACAAGGACACCGCCGACAATTCAAGATCGATAGAGAAGCTCATTCAAGGACAAATAAGGATTATATCCATGCGATAATCTGAAATACAATCGGCAAGCTTCGATTGCAGACAGTCGGGATCCCCTGATGGGACCCTCCAACATTACCAAGAGTAAATGTCATCTCCTGGGGGCGTGGGAGTGGAGGGGGAGATTCGGGAGCGCTTAGACGGGCATATGCCAAGCGGGACATATATATCAGAACTCAGAGGGCACGCCTCGAAGCTCGTGTCGTCCTTCTTCGACGTTGGACGGATGTTTCTAGTCATCACCCCGCTGATAGCCAACTTCGAGGTGGGACGGATGCTGCACACGGGAGACGGTGGACATCCCTATTCCCGATGTATTTCAAGTCGATGAGTGGGCATATGCACCACCCTGTGGCCACTCCGCTGTAGGGGTTCACCGAGGACGCAAGTAAGTCTGCTTGGGGGTTTCAACCTCACGGTTACAATGGCAAGCATCCGGCAGCAGCCATATGATGGTGGAGCCCACCCATTGTGACAATGGCCGATGGGGGCCAATGGGGACAATAGGTCGGGTCATGCTACCACAATTTGAGGCGGTGGTATCCCCTCATTCACCTCAAGTTGGAAAGCCCCAAACGGTACGGGACCGAGAGAGGCGTGAGCCTGGGAAGAAGCACGCCATGCCACCTAGCCTCACCAAGCGAGTAGAAAAGGGCCCGTATGGAGGTATGAACCGCCGTCCCCAAGGGATCTGATGGGTCCAGACCGAATGTTTCTACCCTAAATGTACCGGAAGAGAGCCCTGGGCAGCGGGCGGACGCATCGTGAGATTCGACTATCCTGCTCCACGAGAAGGATCCCACGAATGCTGCAGATAGCACAACACTGGGGGCAAAAACACGAGATCACGCTATCCGAGTCCCTGTGAGTACCGACATCTTTCTTAGGAGCCAAAAGCTATGCCGAGGGGTGGACAAGCCGTGTTGGTCCACCGGCTGTACATCACCCGCACTACAAGCCAATCAAGCAGCAGAAGCATACCTTCCCGGTAAGTGGGGCCATCCGCGAGGAGGTAGGCAAGCTACCTGGGGCAAACGCAACTGGGAGCTTTGATCCCTACATGGCTGGCCAACGTGGTGTTGGTCCCAAAACCCAACGGACCATGATGTACACGGGACTTCTCACCAGCATCAACAAGGGGCTCGCCTGTTGATGAAGTTATCCCTGCCCAAATATTCATTAGATCGCTGATCTAAGCGGTACAAAATGGTGGATTGGATGCTTTCTCAGGTACCAATGAAATATTCTTGTTGAGGAGGATGTGGAGAAAACCGCTGCTCATAACGAAGGGATCTAATGTCGGGAAGGTCATGGCCATAGGTCAGTTAACTGGTTACGTACTGCAGGAGCGGTGTGTGGAAAATAAGGTGTTCTCCACCCATTCAGTCGGAACATGAAAATTACGGACCACATGCCATAAAAGTCTGGAGGCAGTAGACCACAAGGCCAACATACGGGACACAGCTTTTATGGAAGTACAACTGGCGGCTCAACCAAATAAGTGTGTCTTCGAGTGATTCCGACAAATTCCCCGGCTATATGATCGCCTATAAGGGAATCTGTTCTAATCCCAACAAAATAGCATCCGGTGCAAGCCATGCAATACACAAACGCCGAAGGAGGCACAAAGGTTGGACGGGAGGATCAAGGCTCCCTGACCAAGTTCATCTCGCTCGGGGCTTATCGAGCCCGCCCTCTTCAAGGGCCATAAAGAAGTAGGGAGGGATCTTTGAAACGGACTCGGCCGTGGTAAGTCTTTTATGAATAAGGCGCACTGCATGTCTCTACGCCTATTGGCCGGGGTCCATGGCCGTGAGATGCTCCTTGCGCCTCTATCTCATCGGAGTCGCATCATGCTGTCCCTATCCTGGGAAGAGGAGAAGGCGAGAGGCCGGGTGTATTACTTTCTCATTGGGCGACAGGGGGGCGGTAATTGTGTATCCTCTAACGGAGAAACCGGTCTTTACCTTGATTGTGGAAGGCCTCGGAAGTCGAAGTTTGATTTTGAGGCCACCTCGGGAGAGGCGATCATGCACTTCAAATCATTGGCAAAAGAATACTGAGAACCCACCACTCTAGACAAAATAGTCAAGGGGCATGAAATGGAATGAAGCTCGACATCCGGTGCAAGCCACTGCATTTAGTATCAAAAGCCTGTGCCCCGGCCAACTTCTACGGAATGCCCCCATGGGTCACCAAGAGACACCGGAGTTAGTGAACGGGTAGCTACTAAGCACAAGTCTCGGGTTGTCGATGGACGGCGCAAGAACCCGCGGTTCAATGGTGTTCTATCGGTCCCCCTGCGGTCACAAGATCGAGTAGCAAGCCGCTTCACTACCTAACAATGAGGTCGTAGTACGGCTAATAAATGGACTCTCATTTCATTTCAAATGCTTTGGGGTAGAACACATCCATATAAGAACGGATTCTCGCTGTCAGGGTTAAAGGTGAGTTTAAAATCGACGGCACAAACGAAAGGTAGGTAGGAAATCTACCAAGAGTCTCAGGGTTTGACTAGACTTTTTCGATCATGTGACATGGAGCATCAACCTCCCCATGAGATGATCAAAGATGCTATGCCTAGTACCCTCTATCAAGTAGGGTGTGTCGATATCAAGGAGACCTTCCTATAACGCACTGGGCAAGAAAGTACACCAATGGTAGCAAATGACTACTTCACCAAGTGGGTGGAGGCCAAGCCGCTCACCCGGCAGGACCAGGAAGGGGTGTATCAGTTCCTGAAGGAGATCTTCACCCGATTCGGGGTACCACAGGTGTTGGTCACCGACAATGGGACACAATTCATGGCTGAAAGATCAAGACCCATGTCAGAGATGGGGATATAGAACACCGGACAACTTCCGTGTCATATCCCCAAGCCAATGGACAGGTGGAAGTGATGAACCGGGTAATCTTCAAGGGTGTCAAGAAACGGCTCCAAGCAAAGTTGGGTATAGCAGGACAAAGGAGCTCCCCATTAAAGACGGTCCTCCGACCACCAGTTCCCCCATCACAGCGAGGCACTCTCTGCTTGGTATACGGGTCCGATGCCCCCGTCGCCAATGGAGATTCACTTGTAGATTAGCCTCGGTGTCGCATCACGACGAAGTTGGCTAATGCTGTGGGTCAAGGTTCAACTTGGACCGCTGGAAGAAAAGTAGGTCATTGCCGACAAAATGGTACGGTACAAGAGTAAATTACATTACAACAAAAGGTTCCAGCGTATACCTCGAAGTGGGGACTTAGTCCTAAGAGCATGACATGCATCTACCCATGGGAAGCCCGAAAAGTTGGAGTCCCCCAGGGAGGCTCATACTGTCTGGGAGAATACGGGACCGGGCCACATATGAATCTGGAAACACCAAGTGATCGCCAGTGTGCCACATCGTGGAAACGATGTCATCTATGAAAGACTACGTAGTGCTCACTTTATTTCCCTCTATTATTTTGAATAAAAGACCGGGTTTAGTTAGAAACCGTCTTATAGGTTCAAATAATTCTATGCTGGTAGAGTGTCACTATGCCCGGTTTCTGTGAGCAGCCAAATTGACGAGCAAATTGATGTAAATCTATCTAAATGTTTATATTATACCGCCTCGACGTATCGTGAGAACCAAATCCTCATATGTATATGAGGAGGTTTTGGCTAAAGCGAGATGTCCTGCGTACAATCCAATCTAAAAGGTCTATGTCATTGAAAGCATGCGGAGGATCCGTATCCGGAATACATAGGATACAAAACCTTATGTGGGGGATCCCTATCCATATCAGATCCTCCCCACCCAAGGTCCCGAGGTGAGCCCTAAACAAATATGGAGTGAGAAAACAAGCGTATTAAAATAGAACTAAAAAAATAAGGAAGCCGTAGAACGAAAGACCCATTACTTAGAAAGTTAGAAAAGTTGAAAATATATTAATAACCCCGAGGAGTATACACATTGGCAAAAAGGGAAAGACTGAGGATCTAATCTAGGGGAGGAAGGGGCACAACTTTGTCCGCCCACCCCTCGCAAGGTGTCACGCTTCTATACCCTCAAAGCAAAAGCCGGATTGAACTCGACTACCATGACAAAGTCCCATAGGACGCTAGCATCAATACGGGCGACACCTCCGGGCCGCCCCGAAATAGTCGCGTGGAAGGCCTCTCTCCGACGTGCGCCGGGTGCGCCTTTGGTTCGCAAATATCCCCTCTCTTGAGCCTCATAAGCTCCTCGGTCCCAAGGCTACGTCTTGTGAGTAGTTGCCGACTTGACTGAGGTCCACATCGCCTGGCACCCACCTCAGGCGCTCCTGGCTAATCCCTCGTGCAGCTCTTTAGGTCCGCCCGGACAAAGGCGTGGTCTCCTGTGGCACGCGAAATGTAGGGCGTCTAAAAGGAGTCAAAATGGGTAAATCGAGACGCTGGGGTTAGAAAAAAGAGGTAGAAGAAAATTACAAAGAATCAAAGGGAAAAGATTACCCTGTAGGCCATTAAATCGGTGAGTGGGCCCTGTGGGAGGCTTCTGTGGATTAAGACCTAGGCTACTATTCTTTATATGATCCCCCCGGTCAAACAGGTGAGGGCTATGTACTGAATCGTTTACAGGGCTGTGACAAAACACCCGTCACCGCCCAGGAGCGAGGAGGAAAGGTGAGGAGAAAAGACAAGCATACTGCCCTCTGGCCTTTTCTCTTAGTGGAAGGACAACCCTTGATAGTGTGCTTGGTACGTGTCATGAGCAAGGAAAATATTTTGTGCGGTGTGTAAAAGTGGAATTTCTAGAAAGGGGACAAGGAAATTGTAAAATGAAAGTTGATGAAACTTTGGTGATCTTCTCAAATTTATAGAGCATCAAGGTCCTTTTTGAATTTGGGAAGGGGTGATAGATGAAGAGAGAGAGAGGCGAGCTCTAAAAAATCGCATTTAACGACGCATCAAGAAGGAACGAAACGCGGTCCTTCGAGGAAACGCCTAACACGCTGTAGGGGGGAGAGCAGTTAAATTGTTGCACTCCACCCATATTCAAGATCCTAACCATAACAAATGGGCGTGTCCTGGGGCAAACGAGCAATCCCACACTAAAATGGGTCGATCCGCAGATTGGCCCAACAAGTTAGGGTCCTCAAGATGGATCAGAACAAGAACCTAATAAATGGACTGACCACACAGTAATAGCATGCCAAGTTTCTGCTTAACGGGACAAGTTGTCGAGCTTTGCAAAGAAAGCAGAAAAGAAACCGCTAGAGACCAACGGCATAATTCGGCTCAATTAAGTGAGGTACTAACAAGAATTAGTTGGTCCTTAATGAGCCACCAATCACAGCAGGGCTAAAAATAGCCATTAAGGCCCGATCAAAGTAAATATCCCGAGTAACTATAAAAGGTAAACCTTGAGGTCAAATCAAGTAAGCGCATTCTTGATACCCAAACACTCCCCTTTTCGGGAACTAAACTCTTTTGATCCTTATCTAATTTGATCGCTGATTGCTTCCGGCCGGGAAACCGGGGTCCTTGTTTTGTGAAACCTCATTGGATCCGTGCTTATCAAAGCCTGCCTTTGGTGATTTTTGATCAGCCTTACAATCAAACTCAATGTATCATCAATCCTTAAGACGTAGCCTGACGGCGACTTGAACCCCGCTGGGCTCTGACACGGGGTCGGGTGGATACGTGGGTCGGTTGGATGTTTCAATCCTCTTGATTTGATAGTCAATGGGCCGGGAAGCTCGACCCCCTCTTTGACTTGATACGCGGGACTTTGATGCGACGACTGAGTATTGCTGAGTTTTCACGGGATACTTCAAAGAAATTTTGTCTCCGCAAGTGGGACTAGTTCAGGGCTTCGATACAAGGCCGAACTTCTGATGAACTGCTGTAGCTTGTGGCTAGGTTCCTTCAAAGGCAGCAGTCGTAGTAGCTTCCTTGTTCCCCGTGTGCTAGACGTAGAGTGGGCTGGCACATCCCATCTCCGACTGGATGATCATAGGGCCTTAAGCAGATATCTCCACACCTTGATTGGCCGAGTGAGCAACAAAGATCTCATCGCCTTTTGGGATGGTCCTCCTTCTGATATGTTATGGCCTATTTGATGGTCGAAGGCTTCAAAGAATATCCTCTCATGATTTTTGATTTTAAGTAGGTGTGCTTTTAGCAAATAAGTAGTTTCCTATACAAATTTTATCGGGATGTATAGTATAATCTTTTTGTCGAGTTTGGCGATTGTTCCGCTTCCTTGAGGTAAGCTTGGTCGCCTACTTGAAAGTCTTCAAGTTTGCAAGCTGCCACTTTTGAAATGTCAATTTTGGCATTGCACTTGGGATGTCCTAATGATCATCTTCTTTAGAGCTTTCTTTGCGCCTTTTGCACCTTCTCTTTGCCTTGGATTTTCCTTCCTCTTCTTTATTTTCGAAAATGTGGGGTATTTATAGGCTTTCGGGCCTATTTCATTGGTTTATTTATTTTCAGCGTATCACGATCTCACTATTGATTGAGGCATAATCGACCGCCGAGTTTTGCAGGACTTAACCTCCAAGAAAATGGAGTAGGCGCCTTTTTTGTAGGTTTTTTAGGTCAAAATATTTTTATTTATTGACCCCGACATTTCTTAGTTGCATTAATTCAAGCCCCGTATAAGTTTCCTTGAACTCTATTCTAGATTAAAATTAGGTTTATTTAATGTAAACCTCTAATGTTAACCTAAAATTAATATCAGTCCTATTATTTTCTCCGTGTTGAATTTAATTTGAAAGTTCGGGTGAACCTAATCAACACGTGTAATAGTGTGATCGGTTGAGAATTAATTAAATTAATAAATCCATAAAATGAATTTTTTTTAATTAAAATGAATGAATTAATTTTTACCTCCATCCGTTTTTAGAGTTTGAATGTTCAACCAGTATTTTTATTTTTACCTACAAGCAACTCTCTCAAAAAATTATCAAAAGAAGAACTTATTTGACGACTTCTTAAAAAGGAAAGGCTCCAAATAAAAAAAAGCATCGGAAAAACCTCCCCAAATAGAAAAAGATGGAGAGTCACATAAAATATTAAATAAAATGCAGCTATAATAATAACTTTTTATCGTAGTAAATTCTGAGGAGGATTGTGTCCAAAATTCAAGAATAGGAACATTAGGTCGCACTCAAATTCTTTGAACGCTTATGAGACATTTCTATTTGTTAGGACCACCACACCAAGCAATAATAAAAATACATTAAAACACAAAAAATTTATACAGAATGGGGTCATGGAATAATTCTAAAAAGTGGACGTGATTAAATTGGGAGAATTCTTTTCAAATAATCTCAAGGAGCACGCTGGACACGCTGTCACAATAGTGAACAGGTCATGTCAAGTGTCCCCGCATCTGGGGACAGGCACGCTGAGCTGGGCGGAGAGTGAGGAGAGATAATGTGTGGGCCACGTGTCGCATTTGATCACCGGTTCGATTCTGATTTTATCCCATCTCACTATTTCGACCATTTATTTGATATCAAATTAATTTTTTTAAAATTTTTACCAAAAATTCATCATTTTTTCTCTATAAATAGAGGACCACTCTCATTCAATTTGGACATAAAAAAAAATCACCTTTTTCAATATAATTATTATATTATCTTTACTAAACTCTTGTTTTTAAGTGAACTGGATCCTAATAATAATGATTTTATTAATCAAAAGTCTCTAATTATCCTTTAGCTATCAAAAATCCCAGTAATTATCAATTTGATAATCAATTTAATAATGATTCCAATAATCAAAAAAGTCGCTCTAATTATCTTTGACTATTTGTAACTTTTCTTTTGTTTTAATAGTTATTTTCAATTCTTGGGTTTCTTATTTATAAAATTAATTGTAATATGAGATTAAAATTATTTAAATAAATATTTATATAATTTCTTTTGTTTTTAAAAATCAAAAAATAATTTATTTATTTGGTAGTTAATTATTCTTATTTAATTATAAATGATACTTTATAATTATTTTAAAAAAAATATATTGA